>JALIGW010000058.1:1831643-2154143 GCA_023053685.1 Diadophis punctatus similis | reverse complement strand
GCTTCGAGAGCGCTCTCCGCAGAGTGCTTATTCCCGATTTTCGTTCGCCGCCAGATCGGCAGCCAAACAGCTGTCTGGCGGCTCGATCGTCTCCTCCCCGAAGGGGAGTGAGGAGAGCCGGCAGGGTGAGGTAGAGCCCCCCTAGTGCCCTTGGTGAGATCCTAGGGCACGAAGGGTGAGGGCCCCCTAGGAACCTTGCCATTGCTCCGGAATTGGGAAGTCTCTGCTATCCGTGGAGCAAGAAGCTGCATCCAATCCCTGCAATCAACATACTTGATCAAAAAGAGACATTGTAGCAGGCGGAAAGACTCAGGAGGCAAAGACAATAAGTGGCAAGTAAAAAAGTTTTTTTTTGTGGATTGGAAGTGAAGAAGGAAGCAATCAATTAACAAAGGGACAAAAGAAATGGCGCTGGAGGCTTCTGGGCGTAGAAACGAAAGTTAAAAGCTGAGTGCTGTTTTTACTGCCAGTTCCTCTTTTGATAACTTTGGACTTTAAATTGCCTGTTGACTTCCTTTTGGGGAAGAAAGAAAAAGGGCTTGATAAAACTTTTCCTGGCTATTTGGCTATGTGTTTCTGGCTTTTTTCTTTTTTTTTTTGAAGTATAAAGAGTGAAGTGATTTGCAATGGCTTCAAAAAAAACCACCTCTGTTAGAGCACCAGCGAGTGCAGACAGCTCTCCCATCCATACTTCTAAAATACCAGCCCCCTCCCCTCAGCCATTAACGCTCCCAATGCTACAAGAAGCACTTAAATCAATGCAAACAGAATTAGCAGCTGGATTTAATTTTAAAATTAATGAAACTAATGAGAAGATTTCTGCAATTAATGAAAGAATTAATGAGACCAATGAGAAAATACAGGAAGTTTCTGATGATATCGCAACTCGCAATAAAGAGATTAGAGAAGATATAATTAATGCCTTTTCTGGTCTGGCCACCAATTATGAGATTATGGAAGAAGAAATGCAAGAAATTAAGCAAACTACAACAGTGTTGGGAGCCAGGGTTGGCGAAGTAGAAAATAAAATTGAGAGGGAGGAGGCAGAAATGATAATTATGCAATATAGATGTATGGAATTTGCAATAAGAGTTCGTGGAGTTAAGGAAAACAAGCAGGAGAACTTGAAGGATATTATGTTGGAAGCATTTGAGTTAGCACTTGGAGTGAAGAAGGAGGAGCTGGCATGGCAAATAGAAAAAATTTATCGCGTCAACTCATGGGTGGCCAGAAATAGAAATTTACCAAGAGATATTGTCATCTATTTCACTACTAGAACGCTACGTAATGATATTTTACAAGCGACTTTTGTAAACAAACTTCAAGTTGAAGGACAAGAAGTGATGACAATGAAGGAAATTCCCTCCAAGATGTTGAAAGCCAGGAAGGAATATACCTTCCTGGTGGAAGAACTGAGAAGACAACAAGTCCAGTACAGGTGGGAAATACCAAGTGGATTGGTGGTTACGTTTATGGGAGTGAGATATCGACTTAATACAGTTCAGAAGGCCAGAGATTTTTATGAAGATGTTTTACTGCCTGGTTCACCTAAACCCCCAGAAGGGAAACAACAACAAGAAAGAGAAGAATTGCTGAAAGTGGTTCAAGAAGGAGCTGTGTCATTGGCTATCGAAATGGAACAAAATTTAGAACTCAACAGACAGGAAATGATTAAAGAGCAAAGACAGACCAGAGCTGCCAAACGGAGACAAGAATTGAGACAACAAAGACAACAGGTGGCATCTCAAGATACTTCTAAATCGGAAGCGGTGGGAGGAGCGCGACCAAAAGAAAAATCTAAGGTAGATCTTCAAGGGGTGCTCCATACGCTTCGGAAGCCCAGAGATGGGAAATAAATTTCTTACCTGGAATGTCAATGGTTTGAATTCTCCACAGAAAAGGAGGAAAATATTTCACTACTTAAAACAATTTAATAATGACTTGATATGTTTACAGGAGACTCATATAAGGACTCAAGATCAAAAATATTTGATGAATACAAGACTAGGTACACATTTTGTTGCTACAGCTCCAGAAAAGAAAAATGGTATTGTTATATACGTGAAAAAAGATTTGATTGCAAAATTAATAGAAGCAGATGACCAAGGAAGATTTTTAGCAATTGAACTTTTAATAAAGGGACAGAAAATACTAGTGATTGGATTATATGCCCCGAATCAACAACAAGAAAAATTCTATGACCTTTTGCATTCAAAGCTCATATATTGGGATTATAAAACTTGCATTCTCTTAGGGGACTGGAACGGCGTGTTGGATGTTAAGAAAGACAAGAAGGGTCCTAAGCAAAACATCTTTGCAAGAGCAAAATTGCCTAAATCCTTTTTTGAGATGATGGAAGATTGGGATTTGAGAGATATATGGCGTGAAAGAAACCCTACAGAAAAGGATTTTACTTTCTATTCAGACAGACATCAATCTCTTTCCAGGATTGATTTTATTTTAATTACTAACGATCTTTTTTCCAGGGTGAAGAGAACAAAAATATACACGAGGGGATTGTCCGACCATAGCCCTGTCTGGCTGGAAATGGAATTTGGGTACGGATTAAGAAAATCTTGGAGGTTAAATGATAATTTGTTTAGATATGAAGATAATGTAAGAGAGTGTAAAAAATTTATGAATGAATTTTTTGTTATGAATATGCAGAAAGGCACATCAATTCAGATGGTATGGGACGCAAGTAAGGCTTATATGAGAGGTGTTTTAATATATTTGAATAATAAATATAGAAGAAAGAAGGAATTTAAAAGAAAAGGACTGGAGGAAGAAATTAAGAAACAAGAGAGGGCTTTGATTTCTAAGCCAACAGATAAGAAAATTAAAGAAACAATTAATTTACTAAAAGCTCAATTTAATATGTTAATGGCAGACCAAGTCGCAACTAATTTACAATATGCCAAACATAACACTTTTTGTAATGCAAATAAGCCGGGCAGGTGGTTGGCTTATATGTTAAGGAAAAAACAGAAATCAAGAGTAGTAGAAAAAGTTAAGTATAAAGGGAAAGAAGTTTTTGATTGTGAAATGATTAAAAAGTCTTTCTTAGAATTCTATTCAGGGTTGTACAAGGGGGAGGAGATTAAAGAGGAAGATATTGATGGATATTTACGAAATGGTCACATACATATAGCTTCCATGGAGCAGATTGAAACTTTAAATCAACTTATAACCTCAGAGGAAATATTGGCGGTCATTAAACAGCTAAAATTGGGAAAGGCTCCAGGTACAGATGGATTAACAGCTGTTTATTATAAAAACTTACAGAATGAAATGGTGGAGCCTCTGAAGGTGTTATTTAATACTATACAGCAAGGAGGAGAAGTACCCCCAACCTGGAAAACAGCTTTTATCTCTTTGATCCCGAAAGAGAATCAAGATCACACAGACCCTAAAAATTATAGGCCAATTTCATTGTTAAACACGGATTATAAAATTTTTGCCAAAATATTAGCCAACAGATTAATGATACTTATGCAACAACTGATTCACCAAGATCAAACTGGTTTTATAGAAGGTAGACAAATGAAGAGTAATGTACGACACATAATTAATTTATTAGAGTATTTGGGGAGGAATAATCAGATACCCGCTGCACTGGTATTCTTGGATGCTGAAAAAGCTTTTGATAGATTGAATTGGAAATTTTTATTAAAATTAATAGAAAAAATGCAGCTTGGAAAATACTTTACACAATCCATTAAGGCAATATATCAAAAACAGACTGCTCAAATAATAATTAATGGTGAATTAACAAACAATTTTAATATAGAGAAAGGAACCAGACAAGGATGTCCTCTATCACCTCTTTTGTTTATTTTGTCTATAGAGATTTTACTTAATAAAATAAGAGAATCTGAAATAGTTAAAGGTATTAAAATAAGAGGAGAAGAATATAAACTACGAGCGTTTGTGGATGATCTAGTAGTTACTGTAACTCAGCCATATCAATCAATTACAGGCCTGATGGATATCATTAACTTTTATGGACAAGTAGCTGGTCTTAAAATAAATGTAGATAAAACTAAAATAATAGTTAAAAACATGACCAGAAATCAAGAGGAAAAAGTAGAAAGGGTTACGGGATATGAAATAGTCAAAAAGGTCAAATACTTGGGGGTTAACATTATGTCAATAAACACGAAACTTTATCAACACAATTATGAAATATTATGGCAAAAAATACAGAAAGACTTGGAAAATTGGAAAAAACTACAGTTGTCCTTGCTGGGCAGGATAGCTGTAGTAAAAATGAATGTCCTACCTAGGTTTTTATTTTTTTTTCAAACAATTCCCATACTTAAAAAGGATGATAATTTGAAAGAATGGCAAAAGGGTATTAATAAATTTATTTGGGCTGGGAAAAAACCGAGAGTAAATCAGAAAATAATGCAAGACTCACGTGAAAGGGGAGGATTAAAAATGCCTAACTTAAGACTGTATTATGAAGCAGCTACCCTCTCAGCAATTGCGGATTGGATTAACCTGACGGAAGAGAGGTCATTAAATATAGAAGGGTATGGCTTATTTTATGGATGGCATGCTTATTTAGTGTATAATAAAAAAGTAGATAAAACCTTTAAGAGTCATATATTAAGAAATGCTCTATTACGTGTTTGGAAGAAATATCAATGTAAATTAAATGATAAATTACCCATATGGACAGTGCCGAGGCATGCGATAGAGAATATAAATACAGAGCAAAAACCAGATAAGAATACATATAAAGAGTTTCTTTATATAGAGGGAATGAGGTTACAATTAAAATCAATGGAGCAACTAAAAGAAGAAGGAATAATTAAGTCTTGGTTTCAATATGGGCAATTGCAGGCCAGATGGAAAGAGGACTCAAAAGCAGGTATTTCGCAGCAAGATGACAACTTGATAAATCAAATAAAGAATAAAGGACCTATGCATATAAAGAGATTATATAATGTATTAGTAGAATTAGATTCTGAAACAGAGCTAGTTAAGGATTGTATGATTAAATGGGCTCAAAATATTGGTGAACCTATAATGATGGAAACATGGGAGAATATATGGGTTAGAAATGTGAAATTTACGCAAGCTCAAAATTTAAGAGAAAACTTTTATAAAATGTTTTATAGATGGCATTTTGACCCAAAGAAACTAGCTTGTATGTATCCAAATTTACAACCTAAATGTTGGAGATGTGAATGTGAAGATGCAACTTATTTTCATGTTTGGTGGTCTTGTAGGAAAATTAAGGCTTTTTGGATTAAAATATGGTGGATTATACAGAATATTTTGAAGAAAAAAATTAAGTTTACACCACAGTTTTTCTTGCTGGGAATAATTATGGACTGTACTGTAATAGAGACTAAATTGATCTTGAACTTGATAACGGCTGCCAGATTGTTGGTAGCACAATATTGGAAGAAAGAAGATATACCTACTATTGAGGAATGGACAATAAAAGTTACACATCTGGCAGAAATGGCAAGAATCTCATCATACTTAAAAGATCATTCAAATGAAAGATATATATTGGAATGGAGTAGATGGACTGATTATATTCAAAAAAAGTATCAGATTAAGAAGATATATATAGTTTAATAATGATATATGGTTAGAATTTTAAAATGGTTTTTATAATAGAATTTATGTTTTGTTAGTATATGTTAGTTTATGGTTATTTGAAGATTATATCCTGTGTTCTTTCTGGGAAGTCAGGGTAGGGGAGGGAGGGGGTTGGGGGGAAGGGGGGGAAAAATTTAAAAAATTTTGTACTTTGTACTAATAAAACTTTTTCAATAAAAAAAAAGAAAATTCTTGACTGTGCTGAATTAGATAAAATGACAATGGAATTAAATGAAAAGGAGGATTTGGAATACTATGAAATTTGGAATAAATTTTATGATTGGCTTGAAAAGAGAAAGCAAAATAAATCTGTAAATAATTAACTTAGCAGTATATATATGATGACTTTTAACTACATTAAGCTACTATAATTATATTTATGAATAATAATGAAATATGTTAATGAAAAAGATTACATAATTATGTCAATTACAAAAATTATATAAGCATGAAGTTACTGTCGATATAAATTGCTGTATTATAACTCTAGAGGTTACGTAGTGTAGTTGTATGTATGTTATTGTATTGTTTTGGTTTTTTTTGTATATATATTTTCTTTTGTGTTGTTTTTAAATGTAAATAACTAAATAAAAATTACTTTAAAAAAAGAAGCTATGCTGGCTGGATAATTCTGGGAGTTGAAGCCCACAAGTCTTAAAGTTGCCAAGTTTGGGGACCCCTGGTTTTGGGGGTTTCTACAAGAGAACATTTAGCTAAGGATAAAGACAAACGCTGCAGTCCAGCAAAACCATCCCTCAATTTAATCTACACCTATTCTATAATGTGTTCTTTGGGATAATTTTTATTTTTTGGGGGGCTGTTTGGCCTTATCTCTGCAAACACAGGTATTTAGCCCTACTTGCCTACTGAAATCTAACAACGGCACAGGTAAAGTCCTCGACTTACAACCACAAAATTGAGCCCAACATTTCTGTTGCGAAGCGAGACTGTGGTGATGTGAATTTTGCTCCATTTTACGTCCTTCCTTGCTGCAGTTGTTAAGTGAATCACTTGCAGTTGTTAAATGAGTCGCACGGTTGTTAAGCAAATCTGGTTTCCCCGTGGACGTTGCTCGTCAGAAGGTTGCAAAAGTTGATCATGTGACCTCGGGACACGGCAACGGTCGTAAGTATGAGTCAGTTGCCAAGCGCCTGGATTTTGATCACATGACCCCAGGGATGCCGCAACGGTCGTTAAGTGTGGAAAACCAGTCAGAAGTCCCTTTTTTCTAGTGCCATTGTAATTTTGAACGGTCAGTAAACGAACTGTTGCAAGTCAAGGACCACCTGTGTTAAATCGAGAGGAGGGTAATCAATGAAGTAATCAATGGGCAGGGAGTTGGACTAGATGACCTACGAGGTCCCTTCCAACTCTGTTAATCTGTTAAAGAGGTGGAAAATTAATCAATCAGCCTTATCTATCGTTCTGATTTTTGTTTTATTTTCTTTCTTTGACATGCCATGTTAGAATATTCATGAACTGGGAGAGCCCATGTTAACAAGGTCAGCCAATGAATAGGCATAGCAACTGAGTCAGCCAATAGGAGCTAACCACTTCTGAGTCTGTGCAGAGAATCAAAACTGGAACTTAAGCTTAAGGCTGGGTGTAGCTCCAGTCCCCACTCTGTGCTCTCTGTCCTCTCTGAACTCTGAACTAGAAGCTGCTTGTGTTTTACTTTTAACTGTTGCTACATTGAAGAAGACCTCTGCTAATGGTATTGTAAATATATATATATATATATATATATATATATATATATATATATATATATATATATATATATATATATATATATATATATATATATATATATATATATATATATATATATATATATATATATATATATATATATATATATATATATATATATATATATATATATATATATATAATTATGTTTATAAAAGAAGTTTATGAATCCAGCTGAATCAGTCATCTGTGTGTGCTTCTGGTTTTGATTTTTACAACAAACTTTAATATGCCACTTTTCTAGTTAAAAAAAAAGGAAGGCTGGAAGGATTAACTAGCTACAGTTTGGATTTTTCTGGCCCCACAATTAACCCCCTGCCTGAAGATGAAAGGTGACTAGCCCAGGTACACAGGATGCCTAACTTACCCCCCGCCCCCCACGAAAAAAGTCTTAAATCGGGTGAGGGAAATAAAAGATAGGACAGCGGTAGGGGTTTTTTCTTCTTCTCCGTCTTGCCGTGATGTCCCTCTTGGTGGGTCAGGCGGAGCTTCCGTCGGCCGTGGCTTCACAAGCAGAACACGATCATGCCCTGTGCAAACAGCAGAAGTTGCAAAAATGTTAGTGTGGAGGGTCTCAGAAAGCCTGCAGTGGTAGAAGGGGTAGGGGGTTGCAGAAAGGAGGAGGAGGAAGAGGAGGAGGGAGGAGGAGGAGGAGGAGAACTGTGGTGCTCTCTGAGCTTGGTTGTGTTCTTGCAGATGTTTTAGGACCCAACAAGGCAATGGCATCAGCGCTAGAACAGGGTGGGGGTTGCAGAGAGGAGGAGGAGGAGGAGGAGGAGGAGGAGGAGGAGGAGGAGGAGGAGGAGGAGGAGGAGGAGGAGGAGGAGGAGGAGGGAGAGGACTGTGTCCTTGATGCTCTCTGAGCTTGGTTTTTTTTTTACAGATGCTTTGGGACCCAACTAGGTAACAACATCAGTGCTAGAAGGGAGTGGGATTTGCAGAGGGGAGGAGGAGGAGGAGGAGGAGGAGGAGGAGGAGGAGGAGGAGGAGGAGGAGGAGGAGGAGGAGGAGAACGATGTGGTCCCTGGTGCTCTCTGAGTTTGTTTTCTTGCAGATTTTTCATTACCCAAACTAAGGAACATCATCAGTGCAAAGCCCTCTCTCTTCCATCACTGATGAACATAGACCAATAGAGTTGGAAGGGACCTTGGAGGTCTTCTAGTCCAACCCCCTGCTTAGTCAGGAAACCCTACACCACTTCAGACAAATGGCTGTCCAACATCTTCTTAAAAACTTCCAGTGTTGGAGCATTCGTAACTTCTGGAGGCAAGTTGTTCCACGGATTAATTGTTCTAACTGTCAGGAAATTTCTCCTTAGTTCTAAGTTGCTTCTCTCCTTGTTTAGTTTCCACCCATTGCTTCTCATCCTGCCTTCAGGTGCTTTGGAGAATAGCTTGACTCCCTCTCTTCTTTGTGGCAGCCCCTCAGATATTGGAAGACTGCTATATGTCATTCCCCAGTCCTTCTTTTCATTAAAATAGACACACCCAATTCCAGCAACAGTTCTTTATATGTTTTAGCCTCCAGCCCTCTAATCCTCTTCGTTGCTCTTCTCTGCAGCCTTTCCATGATGATGTTACCTAGTTGGGTAATTAAATGTCTGCCAGAAAACCACCAGGCTCAGAGAGCACCAGAGGACCCCTCCTTTGAACCCTGAGCTACAAATATTCTCCTTTAAGGCCAACAGTGCCCACCAGAATGAGTGTGTGAAAAGAAGACACTTTCACTAGTGGTGTTACCTGTATAACCTCAATCACAGGATACTCCACCCTAACGTGCAGCAGGGAAGGCAGGGGGATGCCGATGTCCAGGCAGTCTGAAATGGCAAATGGAAAAAGACATTTGAACTGTCTTTATGTTGACCTAAAACCTTCAGAGGCCCCATCTCTTGGGAAACTCCCAGCAAGGCAGAGGGTAGGGGTCAAACAGGGAACTAGCCTTGAATCCCTGCATAGCCACAAGTGGCATCAACCTGACTCTCCATAAATTCCATGAAACCTTTTCTAGGCAGGCAAGCAGTCTTGGGAGGTAGACCACAATAAGGTAGTTGACTTGGGCCTTTCAGGCGTGATCTGGTTGCTTGTGCCTGACCTGTGGGGCTGCTGCCTTCCACACCAGTTAACCAATGCTGATGTTATGGTGTTTCCTCCCCACAGAGGGACAGAAGCTATCATATCGTTAACAGACTTGGAAGGGACCTTGGAGGTCTTCTAGTCCAACCCCCTCCTCTAGCTGGAGACCCTAAACCAGGGGTTGCCAAACCGTGGCGCATGCGCCAAACGTGGCGCATTGGATGATTACAAGTGGCGCATTGCATCCTTTGGCCTACTTATTTTTTTAAAATGGGTATCATAACTGAATCCATCTTAATATTTTCAACACCAAAGTGATCTCAGTTCAATTCGTACAGCCTTCGGTAATGTTCTTCTCGGTGTCTGAAACTTAGAATGGAACTTGTGAGATGTTACTTTAGGCGGGTTTACAAACGTAAGAATATTTTTATCGGTGTTGCCATTGGCGTTCCTGCTCAAACGATCGCAAACACCGCGCACTAGCAACACACCATGTGTTTGAAGTCACGTGCGAATGAGCGGCGAGCGTTCGATATGTCAGTCAGTTCTGAGTGAGCCATCGTGGCATGGGGTTTGAAGCAGTGTTTTATTGAGTGTACTAGCGTGGTTTTTGTATTGAGAGTGATTGAAAGACGGATTCAAGATGAAATATATATTACGTTTGTCAAAGAAGAGCGCCACTACTTTTTCTTGACGCGAACATAGAATTCAAATTCCACATAATTGATATTCTGTGTGATACGACGTTCGTACTTGTGATCTATTTGTTCTTTCTCACTTTTTTTCAGTTTTATACTTTTCTATGCTTAAATTCCTGTTATCCATTACAGTGGCAAAAGAAAATGAGCAAAAGATTGGTGCTCCAATAAACATGTGTCTTTTGAAATGGCGTAAATTAATTAATTGAATTGCGTGATTGAGTTATTCCTTTTCCTCCCTTAAGCAAAGCAGATCCTACCCCATCCCTATTTTACAACCCCAAATGTGAAAGTAAGAAGGTAAAAAACGTGCTTGAGTTGTATGGCGCATCTGAACTCGTCTGTGAAAAAATTGGTGCATGGTATGCTTAAGGTTGGCCACCACTGCCCTAAACCATCCCAGACAAATGGCTGTCCAATCTCTTCTTAACATCCTCCAGTGATGGAGGACCCACAACCTCTGGTGGCAAGTAGCAATAGCAATAGCACTTAGACTTATATACCGCTTCATAGTGCTTTACAGCCCTCTCTAAGCGGTTTACAGAGTTCAGCATATTGCCCCCAACAATCTGGGTCCTCATTTTACCGACCTCGGAAGGATGGAAGGCTGAGTCAACCTTGAGCCTGGTGAGATTTGAACAGCTGAACTGCTGAACTAGCAGTCAGCTGAACTTGCAGTGCTGCTTTTAACCACTGCGCCACCTCACCTCAGTATCAAATAGGAAGGCAAGGAAAACGTACCATTGATATGAGGCAAGTAGGTTTCTATCAGGAGCAGTTTGACCCACTTCACAAGACCAGAGACCTGAAAGAAAAAAAATAGAGTGACCTTCTGTAGACAGTGACCCGCTCCTGACCAGGGGAATTCAGTCTGGATGGTGTACCTGCACAAGGTAGAGGGGTGCCACCTCCACCTTCCTGTCTATTTATTTATTAAATAGATTTATATGGCCACCCATCTCACAGATGCGAATCTGGGCCACGAACCATGCATTTAAAACAACATGGCAATTGAAGATTGGACAACATGATGGATTTGTGGGTGTGGGGGCAAGGGCTTGAACTTTCAACGGGGTGGTGAAACACGGAGGATTTCAGATTCGGGTTTCACCCAGATGTGCCAACATGGCTCTGAGAATAAATTGGGACTTTGAGGAATACTTTGCCTCGGTTTCTGATTTAGTTTTGGATGCTATTTGGAACCCGGACAGAAGAACTTACTTCAATCGGTCCAAGTTCTGAAGAAACCAGGATGAGGTCCAAACTGTGGAAAGAGATATTGGACAAAAGAGTCAAATAAGAAGAATTTCCTTGACCATCTGCTCATGGGAAGGGTGAGAATTCAGAGTTCCTCTGATGTGTAAGGACACACAGGTTGTTGAACGGATGTGTGGAAAGAAAGTAGAATACCTGGTCATTGCGGAGGAGAACGTCAACTTGTTGTCGATGACTGCAGCATGGAGTTCCAGTGCCAGGTTCTGCAATCAGACAAATGGAGAAGAATGTAAGCAGAGTTCTGGAGCTGGATTATAGAATACAATAGAATAGAATAACAGAGTTGGAAGGGAAATTGGAGGTCTTTTAGTCCAGGGGTCCCCAACCTTTCGGACCTCAGGGATCACTAAATTCATAATTTTAAATCCCGCGGACCACTAATATGATCTGCCTAATGACCGGCTGGGTGGGCGTGGCTAGGTGGTCATGTGACTGGGTGGGCATGGCCAACTCGATGTCACTCACATCGAGGGGCGCCTCGCCGGCCTCTACTCGCCCCTCCCCTCCCAGCCACTCCTTGCCTCCCCGCCCACGTTCCTTAGGGCCTCAACAGGTAGCAGTTGTTGGAGTTAAGCAGCCATCACAGGAAACAGTTGGCAAAACAGCTCAGTTCAAATTGGATCTGACCGAGAAGGAGGCTCAGCAGAAGCACCTCACTGAGGACTAGGAGCATAGGCTTTCCAAGCAGAGGAAAGACCTGCAGGAGTGCAAGGCCAAGTACTGGTGCCTGGAGGCTCAGCAGGCTGAGATGGTCAGCCAGTCACAGGCCATGATGTAGTCCCACTGGAACAAGGCCCTCCGGCTCTTTGCCACCAGTGGCGCTTCCCTCCAGCCTTCGCCCAAAGCCCCGCACCAGGAGGCCAAAGCAGAACCCAAGTCGGAATTTCTCCCCCCCTCTGACCAGTACAAAAAGACCCTGAAGGGGTAGACTCTCTGCAGCAACACAAGCGTTCATTGCACATATCCGTCCCAGGGGCCGTAGTTTGAGGACCCCTGATTTAGTGCAATATAAAAAAATGCAAATAATTTTTCTGCGGACCACCGAAATTTTCTCACGGACCACCAGTTGGTGACTGCTATTCTAGTCCAACCCCCTGCTTAGGCAGGAAATCCTACACCACTTCAGACAAATGGTTATCCAACATCTTAAAAACTTCCAGTGTTGGAGCATTCACAATTTCTGGAGGCAAGCTGTTCCACTGATCAATTGTTCTAACTGTCAGGAAATTTCACCTTAGTTCTAAGTTGCTTCTCTCCTTGATTAGTTTCCACCCATTGCTTCTTGTCCTGCCTTCTGGTACTTTGGAGAATAGTTTGACTCCCTCTTCTTTGTGGCAACCCCTGAGATATTGGAACACTGCTATCATGTCTCCCTTAGTCCTTCTTTTCATCAAACTGGACATACCCAATTCCTGCAACCATTCTTCATATGTTTTGGCCTCCAGCCTCCTAATCATCTTTGTTGCTCTTCTCTGCACTCTTTCAAGAGTCTCAACATCCTTTTTACATCGTGGAGACCAAAACTGAATGCAGTATTCCAAGTGTGATCTTATCAATGCGTTATAAAGTGGTATTAACACTTCACGTGACCTTGATTCTATCCCTCTGTTAATGCAGCCTAGAACTGTGTTGGCTTTTTTGGCAGCTGCTGCACACGGCTGGCTCATATTTAAATGGTTGTCCACTAGGACTCCAAGATCCCTCTCACGGTTACTACTGTTGAACAAGGTACCACATAAACTGTACCTGTGCATTTTGTTTTTCTTTGCCTAAATGTAGAACCTTACTTTTTTCACCCTTGAATTTCATTTTGTTAGGTGGAGACCCCTTGCTCCTATACTTACCGCCCTCAGAACAAAGAGGCCGTAGGGGGCTCCAGAATGACTCATGGCCAAGATGGAGATCTGGACCGAAAGGTGAAGTAAGATCAAGTCGGGCTGCAGAATGATCCTCTTTGTTCCAACTAAAGTGATGACCATTTTCAGGGGAGATGTGACTGGACACTTCGGACACTGTAGAAAAGGGAGACATAAGCCGAGCTCAGAAGGTGGTGAGGTCTCCAACTGGCCTTGGCTGGAAAATTGTGGTTCTTCGTAGAGCAGTGTTTCCCAACCTTGGCAACTTGAAGATGTCTGGACTTCAACTCCCAGAATTCCCCAACCAGAGAATGCTGGCTGGGGAATTCTGGGAGTTGAAGTCCAGACATCTTCAAGTTGCCAAGGTTGGGAAACACTGTCCTAGAGGGACTCTCAGAACCCAGAACAGATTCTCACACCGAGGAGCCATAATAAGAATAATAATCAGAGGTGGCATTCAGCCGGTTCGGACCGGTTCGGGTGAACCAGTAGTGGTAATTCTGAGTAGTACGGAGAACCGGCAAATACCAACTCTGGCTGGCCCCGCCCCCGCCATCCCATGTCTTATATTCCCTAGTTTTTTAGCTCAGCCGATTCGCGCGGCAGAGTGGATTGCCGCGCCTCAGCTGAGCTAAACAACAGCTCACCTCACCAGCGCTGACACTGTGGTCTCTGAGTGTTGCGCGCGACTTGAAAACGCATGCGAGCAATGCGCATGCGTGGAAGGACATGCGCGTGCACGGACGAGGCAGGTGCGAGCATGCGCGTGCTCACATTTTCGGTGCTGGGCGAACTGGTAGGTAAATTATGTGAATCCCACCTCTGAATAATGTGTGTTGCTCAGTTCTCAATGATTTAGAGTGATATACAACAAAGAAGGAAATTACGACAAAATCAATAAAGTAGACAAATGAGATGTTCTGGATGGAATGAAACAAGACGTCCCCTTTGGTCTTGCAAGAAGTCATCTGTAAGAATGACCATTGCTGGGAACTCTTCCCAGTGCCACCAAAGGATGTCTTCGGGATTGGTGGGACTTCATCTGCCACCATTCTCAGCCAGCAAGGCCACATGACCAGGAATGACAGAACAGAATAACAGAGTTGGAAGGGACCTTGCAGGTCATCTAGTCCAACCGCCTGCCCAAGCAGGAGACCCTACATTTGCCTCTACCTAGGATAGAACTCACAACCTCCTGATTGAGAGGCAAGAGCTCCACCTCTAGGCCACAGCAGCTGAGTGGAGCATCCACAACTTCTGCAGGCAAGCCGTTTTACTAATTAATTGTTCTCTCTGAGCTTGGTTATTTGCTTGCCGATATTTCATTACTCAACTAAGTAACAACATCAATGCTACACTGTTCCCTCTAAGGTGCGCAGCCGCGCGGCCGTGCACGTAATGAGAGAACGCCGTGCGGAAGCTTCTAACTTCTGCCCGGCATTTTCTAATGGCAGAGTCTGCGTGCCTGCACGGCCACACACATGAAAACAAAACGCCACACGGCAGTTTTTAACTGCCGTGCGCCGTTTTCTAATTTTACAGGGAACATTGCAATGCTACTGAGTGTGGGGTTTGCTCCCTGTTTATACACAGTAGTTTGCTCTGTCAACATTGGGGGGGGGGTGTTTTACCCTTTGGTAATTCCTTGATTAATGTATTGTTTTCTGCTTGGCTGTTTGTCTGGTGTTAATCCCTGCTTATCTGGGTGTTGGTTTATGGAAACGATGTGTTCTGGTCTTTTTGTTTCCTTCTTAGATTTTATTGAGAGCCGAGTTGGCGCAGTGGTTAGAGTACAGTACTGCAGGCTACTTCAGCTGACTGCTTGCTACACTTCGGCAGTTCAAATCTCACTGTCTCAAGGTTGACTCAGCCTTCCATCCTTCCAAGGTGGGTAAAATGAGAACCCAGATTGTTGGGGGCAATATGCTGACTCTGTAAACCGCTTAGAGAGGGCAGTAAAAGCATTATGAAGCGGTATATAAGTCTAAGTGCTATTGCTATTGCTATTGTCTCATTTGAATGGTGTGTAAACATTGTTATCTCTATGTGTCTGTTGATGGTTGATCTGTCTGAGTACTTCTAGTAATTCCCCATTGTTTTTGAATTTAGCTTGGTCCAGGATAGTGCAATTGAGTCTATCCATGTGTTGTGAGATTCAGGAGTTTTCATTGTGTCTTCCGACTGCTACTTGGTGTTCTTGGATGCACTCAGCTAGTCTGAAATGTCACTTACTTTTCGATGTGAGAAAAGATCGGTAATAACAGCTATCAGCTCAGTGGCGCCAGAAAACTGTTGGGACAAAATGTCATTGTATTTGAAAGAGGCACTTTGCATTTTTTTAAAAAACAAACAAAGCAGAACAAAATGAAAATATGGGCTTTTTTTCTCCCTAGATCTTCCTCTGTCAGCTTAATATCTCAGGTAAGACCAGAGAGAATATATTCCATATTTGTGGGCGACATCCAAAGTTGGGTGGGAGACAGGGGCGGGTTGCTTCTTCTTCATGATACCGGTGTGCTGCACGCGCATCGCCATGTTTCAGCGCGCACGGCCTCACTACGTGAGTGTGTGCCCTCACGTGATTTTGCTTCCTGTGTATGTGCAGAAGCAAAATCTTGTGAGGGGACGTGCACACGCACGCGATTTCGGCACCTTTTTTGCTTCCGTGCATGCGCGGAAGCAAAAAATCGCCAAAATCATGCACGCATGCGCGTCCCATTGCAAGATTTTGCTTCCGCGCATGCTCAGGAAGCAAAATCAACCCAAAAATTCCCCCCCAAAAGATGGCGCCATGTGACAGACCGGCGAAGACGGCACCGGAGCTGTCGCGCACAAATAGCGCCATCTGCTGGCCACTACCGGTACTGTAGAGTGGACCGCACCGATAGGAACCCACCACTGGTGGGAGAGCTAATTCCATATGAACACAACTTTAAAAAAAAAATCTGGAAAGGTAGAGGAATGGCCTGAAAATAAAACCATGAAAATTATTAGCGAAACAAGCAAAGCTTTTCACTTGCGAAGCAAAAACCAAACACATAGGTAGGAGATAAAATACAGAATAACAATAGAAGGGACCTTGGAGGTCTTCTAATCCAACCCACTGCTCAAGCAGGAGATGCTACATCATTCTGGGAAAATGAGTGTCCAGTCCCTTCTTAAAAGCCTCCAGTGATGAAGCACCCACAACTTCTAAAGGTAAGCAGTTCCACTGATAAATTATTCTCACTATCAGGAAATTTCTCCTTAATTTTAAGTTGGATTTCTCTTTAATAGGTTTCCATCCTTTGCTTCTTCTCTTGCCTTCTGGTGTTTTGGAGAATAGATCGACCCCGTCTTCTTTAGGGGAGCCCCTGAGATATTGGAAGACTGCTAGCATGTCATCCCTAATCCTTCTTTTCATTAAACTAGACACACCCAGTTCCTGCAATCGTTCTTCATATGTTTTAGCCTCCAGTCCCCTAATCATCTTTGTTGCTCTTCTCTGAACTCTTTCTAGAGTCTCAACATCCTTTTTGCATCGTGGCGACCAAAACTGAATGCAGTATTCCGAGTGTGGCCTTACCAAGGCATTGTAAAGTGATATTAATAGTTCACTTGATCTTGATTCTATCCCTCTGTTAATGCAGCCTGGGATTGCATTGGCTTTTTTTGGCAGCTGCAGCACACGGCTGACTCATATTTAAATGGTCGTCCACTAGGACTCCAAGGTCCCTCTCACAGTTACTACTATTGAGCCAGGTACCACGTACTACGTACAATACCTATGCATTTTTCCTGCCTACCTTTATTTTTCTGACCATTTAATTTCATTTTGTTAGATAGCCCCCAATGTTCAAGGCCGACCCGCCTTGTAAGTTCTCACCTGCTCAGAAGGTTGGTTTTACAAGACTTCATGGCCACTTTGCGATTTTCATACAAACTTCGTTATTGGAAGATTTTGAAATCTTGGCAAACCCTAACCCTAAGGAGGCCTTATAAAGTCCCTGTCCTACTGTCCTATTGTCCTCTTTTATCGTTACTTTTTACTTATGTTTATACAAACTACTACTATCCTATCATGTTTGACAAATAAATAAATAAATAAAATAAAAAATAAATAAATTTAACACTTCAGGTGATCTTAATTCTATCCCTCTGTTGATGCAACCTGGGATTGCATTGGCTTTTTTGGCAGCTGCAGCACACTGGCTGAGGTGGGTTCTTTCGTCCCCAGGACAACCCAACTGGCACCTTACCTAGATGCAGATGAACGTTTGAAGCAGCACTTGGCGAGAAAGAGGTTCGGAAGAGGCCTCCTCGATTGCAGAAAATATGACTTCAGCAACAGAGTGGTCAATGCCTGGAATGCTCTACCTGACTCTGTTGTTACATCCTCAAACCAGGGGTGGGTTCTAACTTACCTCACTGCCGGTTTGCTTCCTCCCGCACCATATGGCTCTGTCACGCGGCTGCATGTGCGCTTTGCATGTGTGCATGCGCAATGCCGAAAACAAGCAAAAACAAGCAAAAAGAAAAAAAGCCAAAAACAAGATGGCGGCGCATGTGCAGTGCCGAAAACTCGCAAAACCCAGCAAAAATTTAAAAATAAAATTTTAAAAAATTCCCCCCCCAAAAATGGCGGCGTCCACGGACCGGCACCAACAGAACCGGCTCCTTGACGTCACCACCGGTTTACTACCGGTTCTATAGAACCGGTGCGAACCGGGAAGAACTCACCTCTGCCTCAAACCCCTCAAACTTTAACCTTAAACTGTCTACCGTGGACCTCGCCCCATTCCTAAGAGGTCTGTAAGGGGGCATGCATAAGAGCACCAGCGTGCCTACCATCCCTGTCCTACTATTCCCATTTATTCGTACTCATTTCTTATGTATATACCATATTTTTCGGAGTATAAGACGCACCTTTTTCCTCCCTAAAAGTGGCTGAAAATTTGGGTGCATCTTATACTTCGAATGTAGCTTTTTTTTCCAGCCCTAACTAGGTGCTAACGATCTTCCCAGCTCTTACCTTGCAGGCTCTTTCATTGTTACTCTCTCCGAAGAATGTTTTTCCAGCCCTAAGTCTTTGCAGGTTTTTTTTTCATTGCTTTACTTGCTCCAAAGAAGTTTTTTTCTAGCCCTAACCAGGTGCTAACTATCTTCCCAGCTCTTACCGGCTTGCAGGCTCTTTCATTGTTACTCTCTCAGAAGAAGGTTTTTTTCAGCCCTAACCAGGGGATAAAATAATGTGCTGAAGCTGACCAGACTAAGGATGCTAGCCAGATGAATACCTGGTAGGCAGATTGTTTTCCCCTATTTTCCTCCCCAAAAACTAAGGTGCGTCTTATACTCCGGTGCATCTTATACTCCAAAAAATATGGTACTTATGTATATGTATATACTTATATGTTAATATGTTATGTTCATACTTATACTTGCTTTCTCATACATGCTTGACAAACTAAACTAAACTAAACTAAACTAAACTAAACTAAACTAAACTAAACTAAACTAAACTAAACTAAACTAAACTAAACTAAACTAAACTAAACTAAACTAAACTAAACTAAACTAGACTAAACTAAACTAAACTCCTTGAGTCCTTTCAGTTGAGTTGCCAGGAGCCCCAAACCAATTTCCCTTCCTACTCCCTACTTGCCATCCCTACTCACCGCTTCCTTGGTGCAGATCAACTCTTGGCTTGGGATCTGGAGGAGGACTCCCAAGATTATATGTAGGCTGTCTTGAGTGAGGCCTAGGCTGATGGCGTTGTCCCTCAGCGAAGGCAGTGGGATGGTGGATGGACTGAAAGGAATGATCAGGAAGTGATTTTTGGTCCGAAGTATCATCTGCAAAGAAGAAGAAGAAGAAACATGGCTGAAGGGAGTCATGGCAAAGCAAGCTCTCTATTGATATAGTGATGTCATAGAAACATAGGGCTGGAAGCAGGGGTGTAATGCAGCCACCTCTCACCGGCTTGCGTGAGGTAATAGCGCTGGTGGCTGGTGCCTCGGCGAGCTGGTAGCAGCGGCTGCTTGAGTCCCACCCTCACTCATCTGGCCGTTGTGTTGGCCTGGTTTTAACTGTCTGCGCGCACGCACATTCCTGAGCCGGTAGGGAAGGTAAGTACATTTTTACCCCTGGCTGGAAGGGACCTTGGAGGTCTTCTAGTCTAACCCTCTGCTCAAACAGGAGACCCTACACCAGTGATGGCGAACCTTTTTTCCCTCGGGTGCCGAAAACGCGTGCGCGCGCGCTGTCACGCATGTGTGAGTGCCCACACCCATAATTCAATGCCTGGGGAGGGTGAAAACGGACTCTCCCGCCCGCGCAGAGGCCCTCTGGAGGCTGGAAATGGCCCATTTCCCGACTTTCGGTGGGCCTGGTAGGCCCGTTTTTCGCCCTCCCCAGGCTCCAGAGGCTTCCCTGGAGCCTGGGGTGGGCAAAAACACCCCCTCGGAGGCCCCCTGGAAACCTAAAATGCCCTCACAGAGCCTCCACATGAGCCAAAAATCAGCTGGCAGGCACGCACATGCATGCTGGAGTTGAGCTAGGGCAACGGCTCGCGTGCCGGCAGATATGGCTCCGCGTGCCACCTGTGGCACGCGTGCCATAGGTTCACCATCACTGCCCTATACCCTTCTGGACAAAAGGCTGCCTAGTCTTTTCTTGAAGGCCTCCAGTGATGGAGCACCCATGACTTCTGGAGGCAACCAGTTCCACTGATTTATTGTTCTCACTGTCAGAAAAGTTTCCATCCATTACTTCCTGTCCTGACTTCAGGTGCTTTGGAGAATAGGTTGACTCCCTCTTCTTTGTGGCAGCCTCTCAAATATTGGAAGACTGCTATTGTGTCATCCCTGGTCCTTCTCTTGGATGGGCTAGGATTATGATGGAGGGGTCCACTGTCCCTCCCCACATTTCCTCTAGAGTGTGTCAGGTTGATCTAGGTCAGGGTGTCAAACTCAATTTCCTTGAGGGCCGCATCAGGGTTGTGTTTGATGTCGGAGGGCTGTGTGTGTGTGTGTGTGTGTGTGTGTGTGGCCGGGGTGTGTGTGGCCATGGTGGGCGTTTGACACAGGCTCAAGATGCATTCCTCTCCCCCCACCTTCTCTTCTTTCTTTCCACAGTTCTTTACTATAACCATTTTCCTATCTCTTCTACCAGATATTATGGGCAAACATTTATTACTTATTCTTCATACCCCACTAAACTTTTTATTTCTAAATTTATACCCCATTGTTTAATAGTAAATTGCTTTTCCAGGCAGGAAAGCTATTTATACTATTGCATTTCTATTATTCAACTTATAATAAAAATACAATAGCATAAATAACCCGATAAGACAAGATGTAACAGCAGAGGTAAATTTCCAAGATAGTAAATAGAAATGGCTGTCAATTATAGATGGTTGATTGTAGATGAAATGGACCTAATCTGGCATTAAACTGTAGTATTAACATAGGATGTTGCTTGCTTTCTATCCAGATCAGGCACTTACTTGGGGCCCCATAATTGTAATCCAGTCCAAGACAGCCCTCCTGCAGCACTCTGCTGGCTGAAAACGGGTCGCGCAGAGGCCTCCCACAGCCCATTTTGGCTGGCAGAGTCACCGTGGGCTGGTCCTTTGATATTTCCAGGCTGGTTCCACGGGCCAGATTTAAGTACCCTGTGGGCTGAATCCGGCCCGCAGGCCTTGAGGTTGACATCCCTGAACTCTTTTGGGGAGCTAGCAAAATCCAACCATCCTCCCCGCCCCCCACCATGGCATCTCCAGCACGTTGGGACCTCAGCTTCAGAATCGTATCTGGAAGGCCTACTTGGGGGAAGGACCATCAGGATTTTTACAAGAGAGGGTATTGAAGGGACATAATAATGGTAGAATAGGTAGAATTACTGGGACATCATAACAACTTGCTATTTCGCTTCTGTAAGAATTGCTTTGCTAAGAATTAGAATTGCATCTGCCATTTGCTTTGCTTCTACCAGTGATCTAACTCCTGCTATCTTGTTTTTGGGTATAACTCAGTGCCTGGTGCCGGGTATGTCATGGTTTGGCAGGGTTACATCCAGGGGTGAAATGCTCCCGGTTCGGGCATGTCTGTCGGTCGTCGTAGAGCCGATAGCAATTGCAGCGCGAGTCTTCCCCCACCCGCCTGGACGCCGCCATTTGGGTTCTTTCACCCTCTGCGCATGTGTAAAGCGTTCTGCGCATGCGCAGAGGGTAAAAGAACCCAAATGGCGACGTCCAGGCGGGTGGGGGAAGACTCATGCTGCGATCGCTATCGGCTCTACGACGACCGACAGACACGAGTGAACCGAGAGCATTTCACCCCTGGTTACATCAGGCAAATACCTGTGTTGCTAAGCACCCAGTCCCTTTGTTGCTAAGCACTCAGCCCCCCTGTCCCTTGCTGTACGGCCAATGCAGGGCTACAAGGAAGGCATGGGCCAGGGGCCCAGAATTGTGTACTAAGCTGATGTCTGAAGGTATAAAAGGACACTATACTTTACTCAAGGTGTGGCTATTCCTTACATGCATTGTGTCTGTATGTTTTGGATATAGTTTCACCCAGTATTTTGTTTTGGCCAAAAATAAAATCTGCTTCTTTTCGCAAGCCTCATCTCGAGTCTCACTCCCTTTGGCATCTCAGTGGGCTCGGGGAAACTTCTGGGACCTTACAGTATTTTGGTGGCCTCAAATAACCCAGATGTTACATCTCCTTGATTTAAGCCATTTTCGAGGCACTCGGCCAAGGGGTGTTTGCAAAACAGATTTCAAAGGATTTGGGATTGGTTGGAGAGAGTAGAGTTTCATCTGGATCGAGGTTGTCTCACTGAGCTGTCCTAAGGCACAAAAAACGGTCAGAGAAAATCTGGCTAGATCCACGCAGAACCTTGTCGAGGACAATGTCCAGAGTGATCTCCCAGTAAAAATATACCTAGAAGTTCTTTACCGGTAGCACTCTACTTACAACCGTTCCTTTACTGACTGACTAAAGTTACAACGGCGGTGAAAAAAGTGACTTAGGACCGGTCCTCGCACTTACAACTCATCAAAGTATCCCTGCGGTCATGTGATCAAAAGTTGGGTGCTTAGCAACCGGCCTGCAACATCCCAGGGTCATGTGACCTTTTCAGTTGGCTTAATATCAGACATTAACATCAGACATTAACACAATTGAGAATGTCCAGAGATACTTCACAAGAAGAGTATTACATTCCTCTGTTCGCAACAGAATTCCTTATGAAACCAGACTTGGAATTTTGGGACTTGAAAATTTAGAACTCCGCCGCCTTCGATCTGACCTTAGTGTAGCTCACAAAATTATCCGCCTCAATGTCCTACCTGTTAATGACTTCAGCTTCAACCGCAATAACACATGAGCTCACAATAGATACAAACTTAATGTAAACCGCTCCAAACTTGATTGCAAAAAATTCAACTTCAGCAACAGAGTGGTCAATGCCTGGAACACTTTACCTGACTCAGTAGTTTCTTCCCCAAACCCCAAAAACTTCAACCTCGGATTATCTACCATCGACCTCACCCCATTCCTAAGAGGCCGGTAAGAGGCGTGCATAAGCGCACAATCGTGCCTACCGTTCCTGTCCTAATGTACCCATATATTCATACCTCTTTTACTCTTATTCATGCTTGTACTATTACATATATATTCAATCATGTTTTACTGTTTGTACTTTGCTTATAATCAGATATGCTTGACAAATAAAACAAATACAAATATAAAATACAAAATCGATAGGGGAAGCTGGATTCAGTCAACGGCTGCATGATTCACTTAACGACTGCAGTGATTCTCTGAAGAACCTTGGCAAAGAAAGGCCGTAAAATTGGGAGTGACTCATTTAAAAACCATCTTTCTTTGCAATGGAAATTCTGCTCCCAGTTAACAACCGAGTAACAGAGTTGAAAGGGGCCTTGGAGGTCGGAATTGCATTCGTAAAGTGAGGACTACCCTGTATTGTGGGACAGGAAGACCTTGATCCAAAGTAGCTGGAACCCCAGAGTGCATTACACCTGAATGTAAGCAGTGGTCATTTTTTGGTCTCACTGCTAATGGCTTCTGATGGGACCACTTAAGGTAGTGTTTCCTAACCTTGACAACTTTAAGATACGTGGACTTCAGTTCCCAGAATTCCTCAGCCTGCTGCCTGGGGAATTCTGGGAGTCGAAGTCCACATACCTTAATTTTCTAAAGTTGGGAGTAACCCTGACTGAGATGCGTTTATCAAAGCCAGAGGCAAGAAGGTCGGGCCGGAGATTGTTCTGTGTATAGTTGCATATTGCGTAGTGTTGTTGGATCTTGGTCAGCTGCCATCTCACCAGACTGACAATCGTGGCTGGAGAGGATGATGGTGGTGTAGTCCACTTTATCCCCAGGTCTCATGGTTAGGGGAAGCTTGTTAGAATTGACCTTCCCACCTGCCCTGCTCCTTACGTTCATTTCGAAGACGTAGTAGGCCGAGGTGATCAACGGTTTGCTGGCCAGCTGATATTGGATGGAGGCCGTGGCGCCCATGTGAAAAAATGCTGCAGGGTAAACACAGATGTGCCATTAAGAATCCAGATGTGGTAGACTCAACTGCATGATACATACGTGTGACAAATAATCAGAAAATCATTTGCAAAGCATTGCGCATGGGAACTCAGTAATTTTGACCAGGGAAAGGCATAACAAAGCACATTACACAATATGCAAAACTTTTTAAAGTGTGTGTGTGTGTGTGTGTGTGTGTGTGTGTGTGTGTGTGTATTAGTAACTGGCCTACATCCAGCTAGGTCCTTTGATTAAGTTCTGGACATTTGCCAATCCCCAATGCAGAATAACAAAATAAAACAGAATGAAACAGAATAACAAAGTTGGAAGGGACCTTGGAGGTCTTCTAGTCCAACCCCCTGATCAAGCAGGAGACACTATACTACTTCAGACAAGTAAGTGTCCAATCTCTTCTTAAAACCTCCAGTGATGAAGCACCCACAACTTCTGGAGGCAAGCCGTTCCATGGATTAATAATTCTCACTGTCATCATAAAATAATAATAATAATAATAATAATAATAATAATAATAATAATAATAATAATAATAATAATAATAATAATAATAATAATAATAATAATAATAATAACAACAACAACAACAACAACAACAACAGCAACAACTACAACAACAGAGTTGGAAGGGACCTTGGAGGTCTTCTAGTCCAACCCCCTGCTTAGGCAGGAAACCCTACACTACTTCAGACAGATGGTTATCCAACATCTTCTTAAAAATGTCTAGTGTTGGAGCATTCACAACTTCTGGAGGCAAGCTGCTCCACTGGTCAATTGTTCTGTCAGGAAATTTATCCTTAGTTCTAAGTTACTTCTCTCCTTGTTTAGGAAAATCCCCTTTTCTTCGTCTTATTTATGACTCCAACCCAATTCAGATGCCAATCTGGCCAAAAAGTCCTATAAGGAAAGTCAGGAATGGGGTTTGTGCCCTGTCCCTTTCAACACAACTATGGTGTGTATGTGGAGGGGAGAGTCACAATTGTGAATTTCACCCCTTTCAGTGGGACGGGTGCCTGCAGATGAGTGGAGATGCTGTCACCATATAAAGCTCCACCCCTTTTTATCCCTTTTTCATGGTTACCCTTTTGGCTCCTTTAAGCTCCCACAGAGGGGAGAACATTGGAAGGGCAGCCACTTGTATATCAACACTGAGCAATCCCTACTCTAGCACTGATGGTGTTACCTAGTTGGGTCATGAAATGTCTGCATGAAAACAAACAAGCTCAGAGAGCACCAAGGACTCCACAGTCCTCCTTCTCCTTCTCCTTCTCCTTCTCCTTCTCCTTCTCCTTCTCCTTCTCCTTCTCCTTCTCCTCTCCTTCTCCTTCTCCTTCTCCTCCTTCTGTCTCCATCTTCCTTCTCCTTCTCCTTCTCCTTCTCCTTCTCCTTCTCCTTCTCCTTCTCCTTCTCCTTCTCCTTCTCCTTCTCCTTCTCCTTCTCCTTCTCCTCTCCTTCTCCTTCTCCTTCTCCTCCTTCTGTCTCCATCTTCCTTCTCCTTCTCCTTCTCCTTCTCCTTCTCCTTCTCCTCTCCTTCTCCTTCTCCTTCTCCTTCTCCTTCTCCTTCTCCTTCTCCTTCTCCTTCTTGTTCTCCTTCTTGTTCTCCTTCTCCTTCTCCTTCTCCTTCTCCTTCTCCTTCTCCTTCTCCTTCTCCTTCTCCTCTCCTTCTCCTCTCCTTCTCCTTCTCCTTCTCCTTCTCCTCCTCCTCCTCCTTCTGTCTCCATCTTCCTTCTCCTTCTCCTTCTCCTTCTCCTTCTCCTTCTCCTTCTCCTTCTCCTCTCCTTCTCCTCTCCTTCTCCTTCTCCTTCTCCTTCTCCTCTCCTTCTCCTTCTCCTTCTCCTTCTCCTCCTTCTGTCTCCATCTTCCTTCTCCTTCTCCTTCTCCTTCTCCTTCTCCTTCTCCTTCTCCTTCTCCTTCTCCTTCTCCTTCTCCTTCTCCTTCTCCTTCTCCTTCTCCTTCTCCTTCTCCTTCTTGTTCTCCTTCTTGTTCTCCTTCTCCTTCTCCTTCTCCTTCTCCTTCTTGTTCTCCTTCTTGTTCTCCTTCTTGTTCTCCTTCTTGTTCTCCTTCTCCTTCTCCTTCTCCTTCTCCTTCTCCTCCTTCTCCTTCTCCTTCTCCTTCTCCTCTCCTTCTCCTCTCCTTCTCCTCCTCCTCCTCCTCCTTCTCTCCATCTTCCTTCTCCTTCTCCTTCTCCTCTCCTTCTCCTTCTCCTTCTCCTTCTCCTTCTCCTCCTCCTCCTCCTTCTGTCTCAATCTTCCTTCTCCTTCTCCTTCTCCTTCTCCTTCTCCTTCTCCTTCTCCTCTCCTTCTCCTTCTCCTTCTCCTCCTCCTTCTGTCTCCATCTTCCTTCTCCTTCTCCTTCTCCTTCTCCTTCTCCTTCTCCTTCTCCTTCTCCTTCTCCTTCTCCTTCTCCTTCTCCTTCTCCTTCTCCTTCTCCTTCTCCTTCTTGTTCTCCTTCTTGTTCTCCTTCTCCTTCTCCTTCTCCTTCTCCTTCTTGTTCTCCTTCTTGTTCTCCTTCTTGTTCTCCTTCTTGTTCTCCTTCTCCTTCTCCTTCTCCTTCTCCTTCTCCTCCTTCTCCTTCTCCTTCTCCTTCTCCTCTCCTTCTCCTTCTCCTTCTCCTCCTCCTCCTCCTCCTTCTCTCCATCTTCCTTCTCCTTCTCCTTCTCCTCTCCTTCTCCTTCTCCTTCTCCTTCTCCTTCTCCTCCTCCTCCTCCTTCTGTCTCAATCTTCCTTCTCCTTCTCCTTCTCCTTCTCCTTCTCCTTCTCCTTCTCCTTCTCCTCTCCTTCTCCTTCTCCTTCTCCTCCTTCTGTCTCCATCTTCCTTCTCCTTCTCCTTCTCCTTCTCCTTCTCCTTCTCCTTCTCCTTCTCCTTCTCCTTCTCCTCTCCTTCTCCTTCTCCTTCTCCTTCTCCTCCTTCTGTCTCCATCTTCCTTCTCCTTCTCCTTCTCCTTCTCCTTCTCCTTCTCCTTCTCCTTCTCCTTCTCCTTCTCCTTCTCCTTCTCCTTCTCCTTCTTGTTCTCCTTCTTGTTCTCCTTCTCCTTCTCCTTCTCCTTCTCCTTCTCCTTCTCCTTCTCCTTCTCCTCTCCTTCTCCTCTCCTTCTCCTTCTCCTTCTCCTCCTCCTCCTCCTTCTGTCTCCATCTTCCTTCTCCTTCTCCTTCTCCTTCTCCTTCTCCTTCTCCTTCTCCTTCTCCTTCTCCTTCTCCTCTCCTTCTCCTCTCCTTCTCCTTCTCCTTCTCCTTCTCCTCTCCTTCTCCTTCTCCTTCTCCTTCTCCTTCTCCTTCTCCTTCTCCTTCTCCTTCTCCTTCTCCTCCTTCTGTCTCCATCTTCCTTCTCCTTCTCCTTCTCCTTCTCCTTCTCCTTCTCCTTCTCCTTCTCCTTCTCCTTCTCCTTCTCCTTCTCCTTCTCCTTCTCCTTCTCCTTCTCCTTCTCCTTCTCCTTCTCCTTCTCCTTCTCCTTCTCCTCCTTCTGTCTCCATCTTCCTTCTCCTTCTCCTTCTCCTTCTCCTTCTCCTTCTCCTTCTCCTTCTCCTTCTCCTTCTCCTTCTCCTTCTCCTTCTCCTTCTCCTTCTCCTCTCCTTCTCCTTCTCCTTCTCCTCCTTCTGTCTCCATCTTCCTTCTCCTTCTCCTTCTCCTTCTCCTTCTCCTTCTCCTCCTCCTTCTCCTTCTCCTTCTCCTTCTCCTTCTCCTTCTCCTTCTCCTTCTCCTTCTTGTTCTCCTTCTTGTTCTCCTTCTCCTTCTCCTTCTCCTTCTCCTTCTCCTTCTCCTTCTCCTTCTCCTTCTCCTTCTCCTTCTCCTTCTTCTCTCCTTCTCCTCTCCTTCTCCTTCTCCTTCTCCTTCTCCTCCTCCTCCTCCTTCTGTCTCCATCTTCCTTCTCCTTCTCCTTCTCCTTCTCCTTCTCCTTCTCCTTCTCCTTCTCCTCTCCTTCTCCTCTCCTTCTCCTTCTCCTTCTCCTTCTCCTCTCCTTCTCCTTCTCCTTCTCCTTCTCCTTCTCCTCCTTCTGTCTCCATCTTCCTTCTCCTTCTCCTTCTCCTTCTCCTTCTCCTTCTCCTTCTCCTTCTCCTTCTCCTTCTCCTTCTCCTTCTCCTTCTCCTTCTCCTTCTCCTTCTTGTTCTCCTTCTTGTTCTCCTTCTTGTTCTCCTTCTCCTTCTCCTTCTCCTTCTTGTTCTCCTTCTTGTTCTCCTTCTTGTTCTCCTTCTTGTTCTCCTTCTCCTTCTCCTTCTCCTTCTCCTTCTCCTCCTTCTCCTTCTCCTTCTCCTTCTCCTTCTCCTCTCCTTCTCCTTCTCCTTCTCCTCCTCCTCCTCCTCCTTCTCTCCATCTTCCTTCTCCTTCTCCTTCTCCTCTCCTTCTCCTTCTCCTTCTCCTTCTCCTTCTCCTCCTCCTCCTCCTTCTGTCTCAATCTTCCTTCTCCTTCTCCTTCTCCTTCTCCTTCTCCTTCTCCTTCTCCTTCTCCTTCTCCTCTCCTTCTCCTTCTCCTTCTCCTCCTTCTGTCTCCATCTTCCTTCTCCTTCTCCTTCTCCTTCTCCTTCTCCTTCTCCTTCTCCTTCTCCTTCTCCTTCTCCTTCTCCTTCTCCTCTCCTTCTCCTTCTCCTTCTCCTTCTCCTCCTTCTGTCTCCATCTTCCTTCTCCTTCTCCTTCTCCTTCTCCTTCTCCTTCTCCTTCTCCTTCTCCTTCTCCTTCTCCTTCTCCTTCTCCTTCTCCTTCTCCTTCTTGTTCTCCTTCTTGTTCTCCTTCTCCTTCTCCTTCTCCTTCTCCTTCTCCTTCTCCTTCTCCTTCTCCTCTCCTTCTCCTCTCCTTCTCCTTCTCCTTCTCCTCCTCCTCCTCCTTCTGTCTCCATCTTCCTTCTCCTTCTCCTTCTCCTTCTCCTTCTCCTTCTCCTTCTCCTTCTCCTCTCCTTCTCCTCTCCTTCTCCTTCTCCTTCTCCTTCTCCTCTCCTTCTCCTTCTCCTTCTCCTTCTCCTTCTCCTTCTCCTTCTCCTCCTTCTGTCTCCATCTTCCTTCTCCTTCTCCTTCTCCTTCTCCTTCTCCTTCTCCTTCTCCTTCTCCTTCTCCTTCTCCTTCTTGTTCTCCTTCTTGTTCTCCTTCTCCTTCTCCTTCTCCTTCTCCTTCTTGTTCTCCTTCTTGTTCTCCTTCTTGTTCTCCTTCTTGTTCTCCTTCTCCTTCTCCTTCTCCTTCTCCTTCTCCTTCTCCTTCTCCTCTCCTTCTCCTCTCCTTCTCCTTCTCCTTCTCCTCCTCCTCCTCCTCCTCCTTCTCTCCATCTTCCTTCTCCTTCTCCTTCTCCTCTCCTTCTCCTTCTCCTTCTCCTTCTCCTTCTCCTTCTCCTTCTCCTCCTCCTCCTCCTTCTGTCTCAATCTTCCTTCTCCTTCTCCTTCTCCTTCTCCTTCTCCTTCTCCTTCTCCTTCTCCTTCTCCTTCTCCTTCTCCTTCTCCTCTCCTTCTCCTTCTCCTTCTCCTCCTCCTTCTGTCTCCATCTTCCTTCTCCTTCTCCTTCTCCTTCTCCTTCTCCTCTCCTTCTCCTCCTTCTCTTCTCCTTCTCCTTCTCTTTCTCCTCCTCCTTCTCCTTCTCCTTCTCCTCTCCTTCTCCTTCTCCTCTCCTTCTCCTTCTCCTTCTCCTCTCCTCCTCCTCCTCCTCCTCCTCTCCTCTCCTTCTCCTTCTCCTTCTCCTTCTCCTTCTCCTTCTCCTTCTCCTTCTCCTTCTCCTTCTCCTTCTCCTTCTCCTTCTCCTTCTCCTCCTCTCCCCCCCTGGAAATTCTCCTCCCTTCCTTCTACCACTGATGATGTTACCTAGCTAGGTCATGAATTGTCTGCATGAAAACAACCAAGCTCAGAGAACAACAAGGACCCAACATTCCTCCTCCTCCTCCTCCTCCTCCTCCTCCTCCTCCTCCTCCTCCTCCTCCTCCTCCTCCTCCTCCTCTCTGCAAATTCCCCTCCCTTCTGGCACTGATAATATTAGCTAGTTGGATCATGAAATGTCTGCATGAAAACAACCAAGCTTGGGTAGCACCAAGGACCCCACAACCCTGAGCCACAAACATCTTCTTCCATTGTCAAGAACTCACCATCTGCCGTATAGAGATAATCGAACCTTATGATTTTCAGGAGCCCCTGCAGCGTTTCACAAAGCTGAAAGGAAGCGGGAAGGATTAATGCGACAAATGCAAAAAATGCAGTCCTGGTTGAACAGAGACGCCAGGCTGGGCATCTCTTGGACTGACTGGAGGGGAAAAGAGGTTTTGTGCACTATCCATATCTGCAGGATGCTAGAACCAAATCCTAGAATCAGAACAGAGCTGGAAGGGACCGGGTCCAGCCCCCCCTGCTCAAGCAGGAGACCCTATACCAGTGATGGCAAACCTATGGCACGCGGGCCACAGGTGGCACGCAAAGCCATATCTGAGGGCACGCGAGGTGTTGCCCTATGTCAGCTCCAGCGCACATGCACGCGCTGGCCAGCTGATTTTTGGCCTTCTTTTCAGCCATTTTTGCTCTCCCCAGGCTTTAGGGAAGCCTCCTGAAGCCTGGGAACAGCGAAAAACGGCCCAACGGCCCAACTGGAAGTTCACTTGTGTGCTCACCCCCAGCCTCCTTTTCGCTGTCAGTAGTCTTCAAGAACGTCTTCGGCTTTGGACAGTTGCAGCCAGGCCTCCCACACCCGGCAAGGCTTTCCTGAAGGCCTCTGCAGCCGATAACAGAGCTCTGGATCGATCCATAGCTCTGTTATCGGCTACAGAGGCCTTCAGGAAAGCCTTGCTGGCTGCAGAAGAAATGGGCCGAGGTGTGCGAGGCCTGGTTGCAACTATCTAAAGGTACATAGTAGGGTAGATCCACTTCCGTTTCGTTTCCGAACTTCCGATTGGCTCGTTGGGCCATTTTTTACTGTTCCCGGGCTTCAGGAGGCTTTCCTGAACCCTGGGGAGAGTGAAAAACAGCCCAACGGGCCTACCAGAAGCTTCAGTGAGGCCTGTGAGCATGCGCAGGGGGGGGGCAGCACGGGGTTGTGCATATGTGTTGGGGGAGAGCATTGCATTTTGGGTGTGGGCACCCGCGTGCGCACTCTCACGTGCGCACGCACCCTTTTGGCACCCGAGCCAAAAAAGGTTCGCCATCACTGCCCTATACCATTTCAGACAAATGACTGAATGTCTTTTCTTGGCTCTTCCGGCAGGTGGGGTGAAAGTGAGACCGAGCAGATTATACTTGGGTCTCCCCCCCCTTAGTTATGAATGTTGGAGGGTTTTTTTTTTAATTTTTTTTTAATTTTTATATCTTTTTAATTGTTATATGTTTTTATCTGTAATAGATTTGACATGTTGTGAGCTGCCCAGAGTCCCTCGGGAGTTGGGCAGCATATAAAGCTATTAAATTAAATTAAATTTTCTTAAAAACCTCCAGTGATGGAGCACCCACCAGGTCTGACTTTTGCTTAATGGATACCTGCTTTTGGTACTGATTTCTTGGTCAAATCAAAAAAACTTTTTCAATTGATCAGTTTATCCCCTTTCTCAATTTTAATATATCAGAGTTAGAATTTTTTTTAGTTTTATTTATCCAGGTTTGTCACTTTTATTATCCTGGTTCAGGGGTCTGACTTCGATTTCCTGTATGGAGCCCAGTTTTCAAGAAAGTGAGATAACATAAATTGCCAATTTACGTTATCGAATGCTTTCTGTGCATCTAAAAAGATGAACACCATTTTTTTTCCAGAGTGTACTTCATAATATTCCAGCATGTCTAAAATTAATCTTACGTTGTTCTTAATTTGTCTTTTGGGTAAAAGTCCATTTTGATCTGGGTGGATAAATTCATTCAAGAATTTTTTTAGTCTTTAGTCTTTTAGTCTTATTGATGCAAATATTTTGTAGTCTGCATTTAATAACGATATAGGCCTATAGTTCTTTATCTGTGTTAAATCTGAGTCTTCTTTCAGGGTTAATGTAATGTTTGCTTCTATCCACAAATTTGGTATTTTAGCTTCTAATAGTACTTCATTATAAACCTCTAACATTGACAAGCTTAGTATATCCTGTAAATGTTTATAAACTTCTGCAGGTAATCCATCTGGTCCTGGTGTTTTGTTATTCTTTTGTCTTTTTATCGCTGCTGACCATTCCATCATCGTTATTCTTAGATTATTTTTAATTTTATTTATCCAGGTTCGTCACTTTTGTTATCCTGGTTTAGAGATGTGACTTCGGTTTCCTGTATGGAGCCCAGTTTTCAAGAAAGTGAGATAAAAGTTCCTCTGGCTTGTTCTTAAAACCAAGCCCCCTTCTCCAACAATTGCCTGTAACCAAAGAGGAGACCCTCCCCTGCCTAACTCCCAGCCAACTCAATAAATCATGGCAAAATTACCAGATTCCAGTCCTTGGAAGCCTGGAAGCCATCATGCCATTTTACACTGTACAGGTAATCCTCAACTTACGACCACAATTGAGCCCAACATTTCTGTTGCTAAGTGAGACAGGCATTAAGTGAATTTTGCTCCATTTTACGACCTTTCTTGCTGCCATTGTTAAGTGAATTGTTAATTTAGAAAGGGTTATTTCAGTGAATCTGGCTTCCCCATTGACTTTGTTTGTCGGAAGGTTGCAAAAGCAAAAATCACGTGACCCTGGAACATTGCAACCGTCATAAGTATATGCCAGTTGCTAAGCCTCTGAAATTCTGATCGTGTCACAAAGATGCTGCAATGGTCGTGAATGACAAAAATGGTCCTAATTTCCTTTTTTGTGAGCACCAAATGGTCAATAAATGAACTGTTGTAAATCGAGGACTACCTGTACATACAAAGCCCATAGAAGAACTGTGCTTGCAGCCGCCATCTTGACTTTTTTGACCATCCCTGTGGAAGTCCTAGGGCTTTTCCCCCCACGGCTGAACCCCTTTGTGATTTTGATCCGCTCGGATCTACTCTTTCCAACTTTCTAGATCCTTTGTCCGCTGGAGACATCAAGGGGTCTACTCGAGAGGTGCAGGCAGATGCCTTCAAGGATTTCATGGAAGAAAAGAGGAGCACCTGAGCCGCTTTCTTGCCAGGCTTCCCCAGTGCCATCTCTGCTGCTATCCCCAGCTACGATTTGCCAGCTACTTACCAACCTGGGCAGGGACGCTGCGAGGACCGTTGTTACAATGGGCTTCACTTTAGCTACTTGCAGGCTGGAGAAGCAAGCAAAGATTGGAAGGAAGTAGAGCTGGTTTGCTTGCAAGTAGAAGACCAAACCCCCGGACCCCCCCATCTGCATTGGCCCTCTTTCCTCCCTGACCTCCCAGCAAACTCTAGGAAAATTGAACCAAACTATTCCCACCTTGCTGGCCTTCCGGAAAGCCATTAAGACATGGCTCTTCCTGCAGGCGGGGTGAAATAGATCTTAATGCCCCATGGAGAAGGTGACCAGACGTCCCGCTTTTGGCAGGACAGACCCGCTTTTTAGCAATTTGTCCCGCGTCCCGCGGCGTTTCAAAAAAGTCCCGCTTTTTAATTTGAATTTGCTAGTTCGTTTCTTTTGTATTTCTTCTCTTCAATGAGATACATCCCATCATTTCTAGGGCTTCTGCAAATCTCTATTCAGGGATTCCCACCTTTTAACCATGAAATAAACAAAGGAGATCTGTTCTTTTGGGTAATGCAAAGTGCCACGAGTTCCTGCCGGTTCGGCTCGGCCAGTCGTTCGGCGTAGAGCCGATGGAACTGGTGGCGGTCGCGGCGCGGGACTTCTCCCACCCGCTTCCCCCTCCCAGCTGGATGCTGCCATTCGGGTTATTTTGTTGTCTGCGCATGCGCAGAGGACAAAATAACCCGAATGGCGACGTCCAGCCAGGCGGGAAGCGTGCGGGAGAAGCCCCGCGCCGCCACCGCCGCCAGTTCCATCAGCTCTACGCCGATGAACAGGTAAGCCTGCGCCAGTAGAAACCCACCCCTGGCTGCGATGAAGGGGGGGTGTTTGGGGGGGGGTGCACAAAGCTGCAGGATAAGAGAGACGGACACACACACCCATCTTGCTCCCCTAGAAACCCACCCACCTCCGTCAATGGTGTCCCGCTTAAAAAAAAAATCTGGTCACCTTACCCATGGATGACTGGTTTTAACTTTTGTATTTTTAAAAAAATGGTTTTATTGTATTGTATTATTGTATTTTTATTGATTGTTCTTCCTTCTGCTGTACGCCGCCCTGAGTCCTACGAGATTGGGTGGCTTATAAGAACAATAAATTAAATTAAATTAATCGCTTAAGCCTTTTGGACATGTAGGCCGCAACTGAAAAAGCGTAGCATTTAAGTAAGTGAAATTGGCAAATATGGACAGCTTAATTAAACAAGAAACATCTCCTCTAGATTTTGGAAGTTACTGACGGAGCAGAGGTGGGTTTCAGCAGGTTCTGACAGGTTCTGGAGAACCGGTAACAGAAATTTTGAGTAGTTCGGAGAACCGGTAAATACCACCTCTGACTGGCCCCGTCCCCATCTATTTTCTGCCTCCCGAGTCCCAGCTGATCGGGAGGAAATGGGGATTTTGCAGTAACTTTCCCCTGCCATGCCCACAAACCCATGCCACGCCCACCAAGCCACGCCCACAGAACCGGTAGTAAAAAAAATTTGAATCCCACCACTGGCTTGGAGGTTTTCTTGCAGACGTTGCAAGACCCAACTAGGGAACGTCATCAGTGCTAGAAGGGAGCGGGTTTTGTAGGGAGGAGGAGGAAGATGACTGAAGGGTATTAAGTGCTCTTGGAGCTTGGCGGTTTTCTTGCAGACATTTCATGACCCAGCTAGGGAATGTCATCAGTGCTAGTAAGGAGTGAGGTTTGTGGAGTGGAGGGCGTAGAAGGAAAATGGGAGGAGGAGGAGGAGGAGGACTGTGTGGTCCTTGGTGTTCTCTGAGCTTGGCTATTTTCTCCCAGATGTTTCATGACCCAACTAGGGAACATCATCAGTGCTAGAAGGGAGTGGGATTTGTGGAAAGGAGGAGGAGGCCTAAAGTGGGACTAAAACTCCCTGTCTCTGGGTGATTGGCCCAAAATCACCCAGCCGGCTTTCATGCCTAAGGCAGGACTAGAACTCCTGATCTCCTGCTTTCTAAACTAGTGCCTTAACCAGTAGAAGAAACTGGCTCTACCAGTGAAGCGTTAGATTGTCGCTGGTGATTCAAAATTATGTCAGGACTTACTGGGAAGAACTGATTATCCTTGCAATTTTGAAGTTGCTGCGGCAGGTGCCAAACGAAATATTGATGGCGGCCAACACATAGTTTGCAAAACTGGCCTCCGTTTTGAAGTTCACATCGATGAAGATATCGATCCGTTCAAAGTGCTTGCCGAAGAAGCTAAACGACAAAAGAATCCTTCAGAAAACTAAAAACAACGACAACAACAACAACTGCCCAGTGTCCACCTCCATAGAAATGATTCTGGGTGCCCTTTTTCCCCAGGAGAACTGGACTCCGTTGGGAGGAATGGACCTGGGAGGAAGGCAACGGTTCACAGACAGAGAGCTGAAAAGGACTCACAATTTAGCACTTAAGTGTAGCCTGGTCCTGACAATCACGGTGCAAAGTTCGTCTCGCTGCTCCAGCTGAATATGAGGCACAAAGACCCTCACCACATGCAACCTGTGGAAGGAGAAATGGAAGCCGTGAGCATTTGGGATGGTCCGGGCAGTTTATCTCGGACATAATGAAATGTGGGGTGGATTGTTGGTCCCTTGTGGAAGGTCCTTGTGAGAGCTTCACCACTGGAAGCTTTGAAGAAGAGACTGGACTGCCATCTGTCAGAAATGGTGTAGGGTCTCCTGCTTGGGCAGGGGGTTGGACTAGATGACCTCTGAGGTTCCTTCCAACCAGAAGTGCTATTTACTTACTTTGCCTACCAGTTCGCAAATGTGAGTGCGCGCGCGGCTTGCACGCATGCCCGCATCTTAAAAATGTGCCTAAATAGGACAGCATAGCGCCAGGGTGGGTCGGCAGGCCCACCAGCAGGTCGCTACTACCGGTTTGCCTGCACCGGTCTGAACCGGCTGGATCCCACCTCTGATTCCAATTTTGTTAATCTGTCCTCACCTAAAACTAAGCAAAGCAGAAGGTCATCTAATCTGAGCTAACTGTAGCTGTAGAAGGCCAATAACTGTTTGGGCAACCTTTCCTAGATGTCTTCAGATACCACCTTCAGCATTGCCTGACACAGCCATCAGGGAAACTGGGCTGTTGGAATAGAGGCAGGTGGAGGTTGGGGAAAGCTGGACTAGAGTGTCCATCTAAGGCTGGGGAGACCCAACTCTTAGCCTCCACTTAATCATGTAGTTGATAGAAGAGAGTATTTGTAGCTTAGTGTTGAACTGTGGGGTCATTGTTGGCGCTCTCTGAGCTTGGTGGTTTCCTTGCAGAAGGCTCCGGCTCTCTGGAACCAACTCCCCCCAGAGATCCGAACTAATCCCACCTTGCTGGCCTTCCGGAAAGCCATTAAGACATGGCTCTTCCTCCAGGTGGGGTGAAAAACAGATCTTAATTCCCCCATGGATGATTGGGTTTTTTAACTTTTGTACTTTTTAAAACTGTTTTATTGTATTCTTATTGTTCTTTTTTTCTGAGTCCTATGGGATTGGGCAGCTTATAAGAACAATAAATAAATAAATAAATAAAAATAAATGGTTCATGATCCAGTTAAGGATCATCGTCAGTGCTAGAAGAGGAGGGGGTTTGAGGAGGAGGGGGAGGCAGATTGTGGTCTCCTTGATGCTCTCTGAACTGGGAGTTTTCTTGCAGACATGACCCAGCTAGGTAACATCATCCATGCAAGGAGGGAGTGGGGTCTGTGGAGAGGAGGAGGAGGAGGAGGAGGAGGAGGAGGAGGAGGAGGAGGAGGAGGAGGAGGAGGAGGAGGAGGACTGTGGGGTTCTTGGTGCTCTCTGCTCTTAGCTGTCTTCTTGCATACATTTCATGACCCAACTAGGGAACACCATCAGTGCTAGAAGGGAGTGTGGTTTGACAAGAGGAGGCGGCGGCGGTAGCGGTAGCGGCGGCGGCGGCGGAGGAGGAGGAGGAGGAGGAAGAGAACTTTCCTTGGTGCTGTCTGCGCCTGATTGTTTTCTTGCAGAGGTTCAACTGAGGAACATCATCAGTTCTAGAAGGATGGGTAGAATCTAGTTGGGTCATGAAAGGTCTGCAAGAAGACAACCAAGCTCAGAGGGCCCCAAGGACTCCATATATGTTACTGGGTCCAAACATGCTGTAAGTAAGGCAGGCATTATCAGGTGAGATGGATTAGAAGACCTCCAAGATCACTTCTAACTCTGTTATTCCGAGATCCAACCTGTTGAAGCACAGGTAAAGCTGGCAGGATGGGATTGTCTAGAAAACCAAAGTTCACAGTGGTGATAAACTTTGGATATCCATCTTCAGGGTCGACTTCAAGAGTTGAGGGAAGAAATGGTTAGTCAATAAAAGGTTCATTCCTTGGTTATCTTCTGAAGTGATTTAACCCTCCGCCTCCCTCCATAGTTCATAAACCCCACGGGGGACCAGGCATTTGCATAGGTTTTCCTCATTCTTGGATAGAGGTTCAGCATATAAAGAGGCCAACTCCAGGCTGCTTAAGAGAGCAGGAGAAGGACAAGGAGGCAGCCCTCAGCTCTGAAGGTCCATCAACACAGTCATTGGACAGGTGCTCCAGGTATTTCTCAGGACAATTTCCCGCCTCTGGTAGGTTTTGAAATCCTGATGGGCCGCTAGACTGAAGGTCTGGAATGCGTTTCGCCAAATTGGGACATTCCTTAACTTCAGGAAAGCTAAGCCAGCATGCTGTTTTGAGAGAATTAGCAGAGGTCTTCAAACTTGGTAACTTTAAGACTTATGGACTTCAACTCCCAGAATTCTGGGAGTTGAAGTCCACAAGACTTAAAGTTGCCAAGTTTAGGGACCCCTGTCCTAGGGAGTCAAGGAAAAAAGTCCCCTCCTCTTCCTCCTCCAGCTACCTCCTCCTCCTTTTCCTTTTCCTTTTAATTTTCCTTTTCCTCTCCTTCTCCTTCTCCTTCTCCTTCTCTCCTTCTCCTTCTCTTTCTCCTTCTCCTCCTTCTCCTCCTCCTTCCCCTCCTTCTTATCTTTCTCTGCCTTTCCTTCTCCTCCTCTTCTTTGCCTTTCCCCTCTCTCCTCCTTCTCCTCTTTCTCCTTCCCCTCTTCCTCTCCTCCTCCTCCTTTTCTCATCCTTCTCCTCTTCTTCACTTTCCCCCTCTCTCCTTCCCCTTCTCCTTCTCCTCCCCCTTCTCCTTTTCTTCCTCTGCCTTTCCCCTCTCTCCTTCTCCTTCTATTCTCTTCTCTCCTTCTCTTTCTCTTTCTCCTCCTCCTTCCCCTCCTTTTTATCTTTCTCTGTCTTTCCTTCTTCTCCTCTTCTTTGCCTTTCCCCTCTGTCCTTCTCCTCCTTCTCCTCTTCCTCTTCTCCTCCTTTTCTCCTCCTCCTTCTATTCTTCACTTTCCCCCTCTCTCCTTCCCCTTTCCCTTCCCCTTCTCCTCCTCTTCTCTGCCTTTCCCCTCTCTCCTTCTCCTCTTTCTCCTTCCCCTCTTCTCCTCTTCCTGCTCCTTTTCTCCTCCTTCTCCTCTTCTTCACTTTCCCCCTCTCTCCTTCCCCTTTCCCTTCCCCTTCTCCTCCTCTTCTCTGCCTTTCCCCTCTCTCCTTCTCCTCTTTCTCCTTCCCCTCTTCTCCTCTTCCTGCTCCTTTTCTCCTCCTTCTCCTCTTCTTCACTTTCCCCCTCTCTCCTTCCCCTTCCCCTTCTCCTCCTCTTCCTCTTCTTCTCCTGTCTCCTTTTTCTCCTTTTCCTTCTCCGCTTCCTCTCCTTTTCCTCCTCCTCCCCCTCCTCTCCTTCCCCCTCTCCTTCTCCTTCTCCTTCTTCGCTTCCTCTTCTTTCTCCTCTTTGTCTTCTCCATCTCCATCTCCTTCTCTTTCTTCTTCCCCTTCTTTTCCCCTTTCTCCCAGGGTGTGGGAGAACACTAAAACAAAATCTGCTAGCCACTTTTTTTTTTGCCATTTTTGCAGCCAGCAGGAGTTGTCCTTGGCAAGCCAGACAATGGCCGCCACACCTGGCTCTCATCCACACCTTTCCCAACGTATTCTTGCCATAATCCTCCATTCTGATAATGGGTGGGGGATTGGGGGGGAAGAAGATGAGCTGAGCCAAGCTGTCCCCATTGTGCTCTGCTCCTTTGCCCTTTAACGACGTCAGGAAATCCAAGATCAAAGAGACGTTGGTTAGGAAGAAAACCTTAAGTACACAAGCCATCAAAAGCACCCTTTCTTCCCAGTGGGATCCGTGCCAGGTGCTGCGGATCAGAGCAGCCCACTGGGTGCCTTGGCAGAAAACAGTACGTCAAGCCAAGGCCGTGCCAAGGGATGGCCCAGGACACGGAAGGGACAGGAGTCCGGCCTTTGCCCCTTCCTCAGCTTTGATGAAACAGGATGTGGTGATGGGCAAGCTAGAGCGAGGAAGCCTTCAGTAAAAAATGAAATTATCTGCAGGGTTAAGAAACCACCCCCAGGCACATCTGCAGGGCTGGTATTTGGGGTTCTCTTTGCTGCACACTTTTATTCTCTCTCTCTCTCTCTCTCTCTCTCTCTCTCTCTCTCTCTCTCTCTCTCTCTCTCTCTCTCTCTCTCTCTCTCTCTCTCTCTCTCTCTCTCTCTCTCTCTCTCTCTCTCTCTCTCTCTCTCTCTCTCTCTCTCTCTCTCTCCCCACACACACACACACACACATTTATCTATTATTTATACCATCTATCATCTATGTCATCTCTTTTTATATCATCTCTCTCTCCCTCCTATCATCGATCCATTGATCCATCAATCCATACGTCTGTCTGTCTTTCTGTCTGTCTGTCTATCTACCTATTTCTGTGTCTGTTTATCTGTCTGTCTGTCTGTCTGTCTATCTATCATCTATATCTATCTATCTATCTATCTATCTATCTATCTATCTATCTATCTATCATCTGTCTATCTATCTATCTATCTATCTATCTATCTATCTATCTATCTGTCTATCTGTCTATCTATCATCCATCTATCTATCTATTTCTCTGTCTATCTATCTATCTATCTATCTATCTATCTATCTATCTATCTATCTATCTATCTATCTATCTATCTATCTATCTATCATCTGTCTATCTGTCTGTCTGTCTGTCTATCTATCTATCTATCTATCTATCTATCTATCTATCTATCTATCTATCTATCTATCTATCTATCTATCATCCATCTATCTATTTCTCTATCTATCTATCTATCTATCTATCTATCTATCTATCTATCTATCTATCATCTGTCTATCTGTCTGTCTGCCTATCTATCTATCTATCTATCTATCCATCCATCCATGTGGTTAGAGTGCAGTATACTGCAGGCTACTTCTGCTGATCACTGGCTGCCAGCAGTTTGGCAGTTTGGGTCTCACTGGCTCAAGGTTGACTCAGCCTTCCATCCAGAAGTGGAATTCACTTACTTTCCCTACCAGTTCGCAAATGTGGGCAGGCCCACCCGCAGGTCACTACTACCGGTTCGCCCGAACCGGTCCGAACCGGCTGAATACCACCTCTGCTTCCATCCTTCCGAGGTCACCGAGCCACCAGAAAAGCTTGCTCTACCAACCACCCTCCAGGTGCCCTCGCTTCCTCCAAGCCTTTCTTTGCCTACCGGTACTTGATTTCCAGCTCCGTCGCATTTCTCGCTGCTGTGTGCAGGAAAGCAAGTTTGTGGGACTACCGTAAAAAAAACTTCTCGTGAGAAGTTGGAATTAATTGATTGAATTTTTTTTCATGAGAAGTTTTCTTTATGGTAGTCCCATAAACTTGTTTCCCTGCACACAGCAGCGAGAAATGCGATGGAGCTGGAAATCAAGTACTGGTAGACAAAGAAACAGCAAAAGTAGTCTCTAGAACTACGGTTAAAAAAAAAACACCGCGCGAGATATTTTTTTTGTGTGAAAAGTTGGAAGGTCTGAATTATTATTTTTTTTACTTTTGTTGCCCTGCACGCGGCGGAGGAGAATGGAGCTGGAAAGCAGGTTAGAGAAAGGCTGTGGCTGTCACGTAGTGAATATTGTCAGTTGTATGTCTATACAGGGTGATGCACCCCTATCCTAATATTATGGTACATTCCAATACAGGCAGAACACGTGATATGAGTTGTACACATGTGTGCATTCCTAAACCACCATTAATTCTCTTTGACTTGGCTCTTGACCGGAACAGTCGCGTTTTCTTAGCAAAAATGTAATTATTCAGGATTTATTGTTTTTGTACCGAAATAAATATTTTCTATTAGACTTTTAATCTTGGCTTTATTTCTAACTGTCTGAATTCCAAAAAAAGATCTAAATCGCCTCTATGAGATTTATTCTCACCTTAACAGTGGATGTCCTGGGAAGGGATGAGTGTTTGGCATGGGTGGCCTGGCTGAAGGGCCCTCAAGTAAGTCAGTGCGGGGTGCGTGGGGAAGCTGCACAGTCCTATGGTACCTTACTCCCCCCACCACCGCCTTGCTTCATTCTTCTCCGTTCTTCTTCACAGTGTGCAGCTTCTCACAGTAGAGAATTGCAGGCAATTCTGGAAGATTGTGGGAAGTGCGTGCTTACGATACCGTAGAAGCGAAGAGCAGCCCGTCCCTTTAAAGCAATCAAAACAGGGGTGGGTTCCTACTGGTGCGGTCTGGTGCGGGCGTACCGGTAGTGGCCAGCTGGTGACACCACTGGCCTGGTGCAGTTGGTGCTGGTCCCTGGGCACCACCATCTTTTTTTAAAAAATGTTTTGGAATTTTTTGGGTTTTTTCTTCTGCGCATATGCAGAAGCCGAGTTTCCGGCACTGCGCATGCATCTACATCTTGTTTTTGGCTTTATTTTTTTATTTTTTTGCCCTGCCCACTCACTCACTCCTCACCGCCTAAGCTGCCTTCCCAGTTCCCACGTGGTGCCTGCCCTGCGCTCCAACTGAGCTGCCTGCCCTGCGCTCCAACTGAGCTGCCTCCTCCTGCCTACAGGTAAGTCACGATTGTGCTAGCCCCCTCACCCCATCCAGACAGGTGGCTGCGTATGCATGTCCGCTCTCTGCCTGGGTGCGTTTCCCACAGTCCCCTGGCTTGCAAAGGAAGCCATGCGGCTGGGGGAAAGAGAGACCAGTCGGTGGCTGTGTGTGCATGCCCTGATGCTGCCCGGCCCGGGAAGGTCCAGAAGCCAAAGCCAGGAAGGCGAGAGGGGCGGCGGAGGAAGAGCCCGGGTGGTTGCGATGAAGCTTGGGCAGCTGGGGATCCTCCTGCTGTCCTTCCTGCTCGCTCAGCTGCCTCTGCGGCTCCTCTCCGCCCCGACACCTCCCACCCCTCAGCCACCGTCCGGCCCTGGCTTGGTGGCTGGGTGAGGGGACCATGATCGCCTTGCAGGACGTCTCATTCGGCGCTGAGGTAGAAGCAGCCATGCGTGAAAGCGAGGCTTCTTTGCCAGCCTCTCAGCTCGCAAAACATTAATTTTTGCAGGTTCTGTGGGTGTGGCTAGGTAGGGGACATATCGTGAGTGAGTGATGTTACCCCGCAGCTCCGTAAAGCCAACACCAAAGAAGTGGGCATTCAGGTGAACCCGCGGGCGGATGCTGCGGTGCAATGCTCACTCGGATCCCGGCCACTCCAGGCCATCCGACCTCAAAGCCCCTCAGGCCGGCTCAGCCGGGAGCCGCTGCTCCCAGGCTTCTACTCCCCCGTGCTCGGTTGCTGCCTCTTCACCTTGCCCGAAGTGGCGGAGAAACTGAAGGCGCACCCTGAAGGGCCGGCTTCGTTTCAGTTCGACCAGGAGTCTGAGGAAAAGGGAACATCCCTAGAGAAGGGGGACGGTGGTGCTGAAGAGAAGGCAGGAGCTGAAGACGGGCTGCCGGGGCACGCCGTCGGATACTCTGCCCAGCAGCAGATCAGAAAAGGAGGCGAGGCTGAGGAAGGCGTGAGTGGCCTCGACGAAGAGGGCAAAAGAACCACTTCCCAGTTCTTAGAACAGAAATATGGCTATTTCCACTGCAATGACTGTAAGACCAGATGGGAAATTGCCTACAGCAGTGATGGCGAACCTTTTCTGGTTTGCGTGCCCACGCCCATTGCCCCCCCCACGCATGTGCACAATGGGCAAACCGGAAGTGTGGAAAAACGCACTTCCGGTTTGCCATTTTGCCGTTTTTTGCACTCCGGAGGGTTCAGGGAAGCTTCCTGAAGCCCCGGAATGCAAAAAATGGCAAAATGGGCAAACCGGAAGTGCAGAAAATGCACTTCCGGTTTGCCCGTTTTGCTGTTTTTTGCATTCCGGGGCTTCAGGAAGCTTCCCTGAACCCTCCGGAGTGCAAAAAACAGCTCACCGGCAAACCGGAAGTGCGTTTTTTCCGCACTTCCGGTTTGCTGGTGGGCAACGCTCGCGTGCCCTCCGCTATGGCTCCACGTGCCACCTGTGGCACGCGTGCCATAGGTTCGCCATCACGGGTCTACAGTATGTATGGTGCATTTCTGGAACCAATAAGATATACATTAAGCAGCTTTGTCACAAGTGCCAAAGGAGCGTTAATCCCTATAAAGTAGAAGCAATTCAGTGCCATATCTGTTCAAAGACTCCTTGCTCTTGTCCCCAGAAAAAAAGGCACATTGACCTCAAGAGACCCCACCGGCAAGAGCTATGTGGCCGCTGTAAAGGCAAAAGATTATCTTGCGACAACACCTACATTGTTTGATCTGTGCAGCTTATGTGCTGAGGTTGCATTTAGCTATGCACTTTGTTTCATAATATGGATTTGACTTTAGGATTCTGACCTGGCAATGGATAATGGACTAAAGATGTTTGCAATGCTAAGATATATTTGTAATTTATCACTGTACTGCCTAATTACTGTAATAAAACTTAAATTCTAATTTTAAAAAAAGTTGGCCATGCCTACTCAGTCACATGACCACCAAAACACGCCCACAGAACAGTAGCAAAAAAATAATAATTGGAACCCACCCTTGAATAAGGTGACCAGATTTATTTATTTTTAAGCGGGACGGGGGGGCGGGCCCGCCTTGGTGCCGCCATTTGAGTTTTGCCCTCTGCGCATGCGCAAAATGCTGCGCATGCGCAGAGGGCAAAACAAAGCAAATGTCGGCGTCCAGGTGGGGGGGGGGAGGCGGGAGGCCTTTCCTTGCCTCCCGCCTCCCCTTCGGGAGCCGGTAGTGGCTTGGGCTGGCAAGTGACGAACGGGAGGCGGGAGGCGGGGAAAGGAGGCAGCTGGCAGCTTACCTGTGAGGCGGAGCTCCCGCAGCAGCTCATGGCGGGCTCGGGGCTAGGTCTCTATCACGAGCTCCAGGCATCCAAGAGCCGCGGTCTCCCGGTCGCCCGCCCGGTCCCAGGGCAACGGCGGCAGCGAGGCGATGGGGGGAAGGAAGGGGAGGGGGACGAGGAAGGGCCCCTCCACCCACATCCCAACAGCAGCGGCGCCTCCGAGGGCGGGGCTAGGGATGGAGCGGGGGAAGGAGAGGAGGAGCAGCCCCCCTTCCCCCTCCCCCCAGCTGGCACCTCCATCAGGGAAACCTTCCCTGATGCTGTCCCCTGCTTTCAAAGAGCCCGACTTGCTTCCGGTTTTTATTTTGGTGGTAGTACCTCTCTTTTGTGCTTCCCCTTCTAAGGTGACCAGACGTCCCGCTGTTTCGGCATTCTTTCCAAAAAAGCGTGACTTTTTGGAAAGAATGCGGGACGCGGGACACACGCTTGAAAAGCGTGTCTGTACCGCCAAAAGCGGGACGTCTGGTCACCTTACCCTTGAATCAAATGATTGTGTGTGTGTGTGTGAGAGAAAGAGAAACAGCGGAGGGGAGCAAGGAGAATTGCAGGCAATGCTGTTTGAAATGGTTTCCTCTCTGCCATTTCTCTTTCTCTCTCTCTCTCTCTCACACACAGATGTTTGATGAGAAACGGTGGAGGGCAACCGGGTAAGGGGACTCAGCCTCCCCCGCCTCCAGCTCGGGCACCTGCTTAGGGTGACGCCCTGAGGCCCGGCTTCTGCGTGGGCGACCCCTGCCCGGTCAATGCGATAAATGGGCTCCCTTGAAGCGCCTCCTCTCCCGCATGAAGCCAGCTGGGCTCGAGTCCCCCCCAGAGCCACGGTCTCAAGCTCGGCATTTTGTGCACACTCAGCCGGCCCGGCTAGTCCCCAAATCCATACTGAGCAAACCTACAGGGCAAGTGGGAGTGCAGCCACACTGCCGCAAGGTTTGACATACTGGCGCAGCCTCTTGGAGCAGGACCCTGCAAGGCTTGTTTGTGGCATTGCACGTGGGAATGGCAGAGCCTCACAAAGACTCATTTTGGCAGAGCATTCACAACTTCTGGAGGCAAGCTGTTCCACAGATTAATTGTTCTGACTGTCAGGAAATTTCTCCTTAGTTCTAAGTTGCTTCTCTCCTTGATTAGTTTCCACCCATTGCTTCTTGTTCTACCCTCAGGTGCTTTGGAGAATAGCTTGACTCCCTCTTCTTTGTGGCAGCCCCTCAAATATTGGAAGACTGCTATCAAGTCACCCCAAGTCTTTCTTTTCATCAATCTAGACTAGTGATGGCGAACCTTTTTTGGTTCACGTGCCCACACCCATTCCCTCTCCCCCCACGCATGCGCACAACCCCCCATGCTGACCCCTCCGCATGCGCATGTGCACCCCACCCCACCCTCGCGCAAAGGCCTTACCGAAGCCTGGGACGGTGAAAAATGGCAAAACAGGCAAACCGGAAGTTTGGAAAAACGCACTTCCGGTTTGCCCGTTGGGCTGTTTTTTGCACTCTGGGGCTTCAGGAAGTTTCCCTGAACCCTCCGGAGTGCTAAAAACAGCCCAACGGCAAACCGGAAGTGCGTTTTGCAAACTTCCGGTTTGCCTGTTTCGACATTTTTCGCATTCCGGGGCTTCAGGAAGCTTCCCTGAACCCTCCCGGAGTGCAAAAAACAGCCCAACGGCAAACCGGAAGTGCATTTTTCAAAACTTCCGGTTTGCCTGTGGAGCTGACAGGGCAACGCCTCGCGTGCCCTCTGATATGGCTCTGCGTGCCACCTGTGGCACGCGTGCCATAGGTTCGCCATCACTGATCTAGACATAACCAGTTCCTGCAACTGTTCTGCATATGTTTTAGCCTCCAGTCCCCTAATCATCTTTGTTGCTCTTCTCTGCACTCTCTCCAGAGTCTCAACGTCCCTTTTACATCATGGCGACCAAAACTGAATGCAGTATTCCAAGTGTGGCCTTACCAAGGCATTATAAAGTGGTATTAACACTTTGCGTGATCTTGATTCTATCCCTCCTTAATTTCTTAATTTTCCCCTTAATTCTAGGTTCTAGGTGGCTCCTTCCCTGTGGAACCTCATCCCTGCTAAGATAAGATCAACCCCCCACCTTCATACTCTTTGGAAAGGCCCTGAGGTCAGGCTTCTGCCAGGGGGTCTGGAGACCCCAGGGAGATGTGATTATTGCCACAAGGCGGCTAGGGGGTTCATTGAGTTTTGTGCCAGGGTTTTCCTTCTCTAAGACACTAAGGCAATTATTGTGATACATAAAGACATATCAAGTTTCTTAATAAATAATTGCAGGGCAAAGGACGCCAGAGGCTGGCTGGAGAACGCTGACCTCAATTCTTAAGGCACCAGTTCCGCCTTCAAGGCAATCCAAGCCAGGAGAAGAATGGCCTCTTTGTGGGATGCCCCAGCTGCTGCTGGTTTCTGGGCCAATTCAAGCAAGCCACTGTGGACTCAGAAGTAGGGACTGTTCCTGATAAGCCAAAAACGCTGCAGGCTTTGTTGTTTTGTGCCCGAGATTACAAGCCATGTTTACCTTCTCCTCTGAAGGTCACCCTCCATCCCTGTTGTACGAGTCAGGGCCTCTTGCACACACTGCTGGGTTGGCAAATCAGATGATGCAGTCAAGGGATCAGAGAAGGCCCTACCCTGCCAGCCAGCCAGCCAGCCAAGGACCAGGTGGCATTATCTGAGGCAAAGGCGGAAGGACACGCGTGCCAGCTGATGCAAGAGACGGGACTGCTAGAGCCAAGACAGGCAGGTCCTTGGCCCCAGCTCCTTCTTGTAGCTCTGCGGAGGTCAGCAGGTGTCCTGCAACACGATGTTCTGTTGAGCCAGGACAGGGCTGACAATGGCCTACCCAGAACAGGAGCATCCCCCGGAAACTGGCAAAAAGTCAAGGTGGTAGCTGCAACTCCACGATTGAAGCCCGGCTGCATGTTCTAGTAGCGTTTCTACTACCCTTGATTTATTGTCTCTTAGTCCTCCTCTGAGGATGCCGAAATGGACTTTTGCAACTCCCAGAGATTTGTGGGATTGGGCCATGAAATGTCTTTTTTCAGTAGTAGACTTTGGAGGAGGAAGTTTTGATTTCCATCCGTCCATCCATCCATCCATCCATTGTCATCCATCCATCCATCCATTGTCATCCATCCATCCATCCATCCATCCATCCATCCATCCATCCATCCATTGTCATCCATCCATCCATCCATCCATTGTCATCCATCCATCCATCCATCCATCCATCCATTGTCATCCATCCATCCATCCATTGTCATCCATCCATCCATCCATCCATCCATCCATTGTCATCCATCCATCCATCCATCCATCCATCCATCCATCCATCCATCCATCCATTGTCATCCATCCATCCATCCATCCATTGTCATCCATCCGTCCATCCATCCATCCATCCATTGTCATCCATCCATCCATCCATTGTCATCCATCCATCCATCCATCCATCCATCCATCCATCCATCCATCCATTGTCATCCATCCATCCATCCATCCATTGTCATCCATCCATCCATCCATCCATCCATCCATCCATCCATCCATCCATTGTCATCCATCCATTGTCATCCATCCATTGTCATCCATCCATCCATCTGTCCTTCCTTCCTTCCTTCCATCCATCCATCCATCCATTGTCATCCATCCATCCATCCATCCATTGTCATCCATCCATCCATCCATCCATCCATCCATTGTCATCCATCCATCCATCCATCCATCTATCATCCTGCATCTGCATCATCCATCCATCCATCCATTTTCCATCCATCCATCCATCCATCCTTTCATTCATCCATCCTTCATGGATCCTTCATTTCTTCCTTCCTCCTTCCCTCCCTCCATTCCCTTCCCTTCCTTGGGAGACAACAATTTTGTATAATTTAAGTTTCACAACAGATACAACCGGCCTCAAGGAGGTTTCAACCCCCCCAATAAGAAAAGTGCAAAGATGGGGTTGCCATCTCTGATTTACTTACTCCTTGACCCAGTGTTCAATATGTCCTTTGTGAGGGGCATCTGGGAACTGGATGAGCTGGAGGTGAGACTGTATCAGCGAATTCTGCAGAAACACCCTGGTGACATCTGAAAGGGAGGCAGAGGAAGAGAGGCTAATACTGTATATATCAACATTTTTCAAGTTTGGAAACTAAGATGTGTGGAGTTCAGCACCCAGAATTCAACAGAATTCTGGCTGGAGAATTCTGGGAGTTGAGGTCCACACTTCTTAAAATTGCTGAGATTGAGAAACTGTGCCCTCTGCGATGCTCGTAATTCAGATTCTTAGTATTTTGGGCAGAGTAAGCCCCAAGGAAGAAGCTGCCCCATGGCCAGCTGGATCAGATCTGGATTTAGCTTGGCAATCAACTGGGAGCTGATTCCATGATTATTTTCCTCCTCTGTTTTGGTGGTGAACTATCAGGAAAATGCTGATCCAAGATGGCGCCGACAAAGGCTGCCTCAAATGCTCTCAAATGGTTTCTTTATTTTCTATTTCCCACTTCAAAACCATCACGTATCCACTGTCAGACCCCCTGCAATTTGCATACCGAGCAAATAGATCGACAAATGATGCTGTTAATATGGCTCTGCACTACATCCTACAACATCTTGAATTTCCAAATACCTACGCAAGGGTCCTCTTTGTAGACTTTTCAGCATTCAATATCATCATATCGGACATTCTTCTAACTAAACTAAATCAGCTAGCGGTACCTGAACACACTTGTAAATGGATCACAAGCTTCCTAACAGACAGGAAGCAGCAGATGAAGCTAGGCAAAATTACACCAGATACCTGTACAATTAGCACAGGGCCACCCCAAGGCTGTGTACTCTCACCACTTCTCTTCTCTCTATATACCAATGACTGCATCTCAAATGATCCATCTGTTAAATTACTGAAGTTTGCAGATGATACAACAGTGATTGGTCTCATTTGAGACAACAATGAAACCACATACAGACGGGAGGTTGAACAACTAGCCTCGTGGTGCGACCGAAACAATCTGGAACACTCAAAACCGTAGAAATGGTGGTAGACTTTAGGAGAAACCCTCCCATTCTACCACCTCTTACAATACTAGACAACACAGTATCAACAGTAGAGACCTTCAAATTTCTAGGTTCCATCATATCTCAAGACCTAAAATGGTCACCTAACATCAAAAATGTCATCAAAAAAGCACAACAAAGAATGTTCTTTCTGCGCCAACTCAGGAAGCTCAAACTGCCCAAGGAGCTGCTGATTCAGTTCTACAGAGGAATCATTGAGTCTGTCATCTGCACCTCTATAACTGTCTGGTTCGGTTCTGCAACCCAACAAGACAGACACAGACTTCAGAGGATAATCAGAACTGCAGAAAAAACAATTGCGACCAACCTGCCTTCCATTGAGGACCTGTATACTGCACGAGTCAAAAAGAGGGCGGTGAAAATATTTACTGATCCCTCGCATCCTGGACATAAATTGTTTCGACTCCTACCCTTAAAACGTCGCTATAGAGCACTGCACACCAAGACAACTAGACACAAGAACTGTTTTTTCCCGAACGCCATCACTCTGCTAAACAAATAATTCTCTCAACACTGTCAAACTATTCACTAGGCTGCATTACTATTAATCTTCTCATCGTTCCCATCACCCATCTCCTCCCACTTATGACTGTATGACTGTAACTTTGTTGTTTGTATCCTTACAATTTATATTGATATTGTTTCCTAGTATGATTTGATTGCTTATTTGTACCCTTTGACAATCATGAGGTTGTACCTCATGATTCTTGACAAATGTATCTTTTGTTTTATGTACACTGAGAGCATATGCACCAAAGACAAATTCCTTGTGTGTCCAATCACACTTGGCCAATAAAGAATTCTATTCTATTCAATTCTATTTGACACCCATCCAGAGTTGCCTTAGAACAGGGGTCTCCAAACTTGGCAACTTGTGGACCAACTCCCAGAATTCTGGGAGTTGAAGTCCAGCCATGCTGACTGAGGAACTCTGGGAGTTGAAGTCCACAAGTCTTAAAGTGGCCAAGTTCGGAGATCCCTGCCTTAGAACATAGAATCCTAGACTGGAAGGAACCTCAGAGGTATTTTAATCCAAGGCAGGAGTCCTTATACTATCCTGGCCTTACTGGTGAGACAGCCAGCATATACATTTAATAAATCAATAAAAGTAGATAGGGACAATAGTAGGTGATCAGCCAACCCCATCCCAAGAAGGACCAGCGTAAGTGGGGAAAGCAGAGAAAAACCAAATATCTATGGAGATTCTCATTCATCCAGGTCATGGTTGTCCCAAAGGTGCTTTTTCAAGAGACAACTGGACTTTCTGTTTTTCTTTGAAGACATTTTGCTTCTCATCCAAGAAGCTTCTTCAGCTCTGAGTGGTGCAAATGAGTGGAGCTTTCTTAGAACTGCTGAAAGGACTGTGTTGTAGACTGGAGATAGATGATGTCATTTCCCTCCCCCTCTGTTGAGACAGGGCTGTTCAATTTGGACATAGATGGCCTCTTCGACCCCTCTTTCAAACCAGCGGTCCTCTCTGTCCAAAATGTGGACTTTGCTGTCTTCAAAAGAGTGGCCTGTGTCTTCTAAATGCAGATGGACAGTCGAATCTAGTCCTGGTGGGTTTGCTCTCCTATGTTGCGCCATGCGTTTGTGAAGTGGTTGTTTTGTTTCCCCAATGTACAGATCTGCACATGGCTCTCACTGCATTGTACTGCCTATACCACGTTGCTCACTTTGTGTCTGGGTGTTTTATCCTTGGGGTACACAGTACAATGCAGTGAGAAATGTGCAGACGTGAAGAAGGCTCCACACCCATTTGCACAACTCAGGTCACCCTGAGGACACAGACAAACCTCCAAGTGGCCTCAACGACTCTCTAAAAGGATGCAAATGACCAGCTGTCTGCAAGGAGTATAAATCCTTCCATTCCCCACCATCCTGTCAGAGTTGAAGAAGCTTCTCGGACCAGAAAGTCCAGTTGCCTCTTGAAAAAAAGCACCTTTGGGACAGAAAGAAGCACCAAGAGAGGGTTTTCCTCGGACCCTGCAAATTAAGCCAAGACTCCTTCTTACATTTGTTTGCAGCTGCTTTGCTGATGACTGCTACGAACCCCGGGGAACTTTCTTTTACAGCGCCTTGCAGAGGCCCAATCAGGCTGCAGAAGAAGATACAGACTAGGAAGGACCACATCTTTCAACCTGGGAAGGAACCTGTGGGGAGAATTGGATGGTGTGAACATCGAGGTGCCAAAGAATACTGGGGAAAAAAAATTCAAATATGGTTGGTAGAGTCAACTGGAGAGGAAAAAGAATTTAAAGCAGAATTATTCCTACTGGGAATTATAAATGGAAAATATAGTAAAGGGGTAATCTATTTAACGATACATATAACAGCAGCAAGAATGGTCTTTGCCCAAAAGTGAAAAAACGAGGAAATCCCATCTGAAGAAGAAAGGATTAAGAAAATTTTGACCTGCGCGGAGATGGATAGATTGACTTTGGAATTGAAAAACAAGGGAGAGGCAGAATATTACGAGATATGGAACAAATTTTATCAATGGTTGGGACGGAAAAGAGGGACCTAAAATATGAAACGACTAGGAGTTATAAAATGGAGAATTAAAGAGATGCATGCATGTAACTATAAGAAAACAAGAGTGGATGAGATAAACTTAATAGGAATACAGAGAGAAGTATGATGTTTGTATATATGTAAATACTGAATAGGCTAAATGTACATAAGTGGTAGGATATATATGAAGTTGCATGATATTTTAGTATGTATGGCAAAGATAATGCCAGGATTGCTACACTGTGGTCAATTTTTTTAATGTTTAATGTTTAATAAAATTTAAAAAATTTAAAAACAAACAAACATCGAGGTTTGTTTGTTTCATAAAGGTGAAACCTGGGTCAGGTGATCTTCCATCCTGGATGGGGTTGCAATACTCCAGGAGTATCAAGTCCCCACTAGCCCTTCTCTTCATTGGGATAGACATACCCCGTTCTTGCAATTGTTCTTCGTATGTTTTAGCCTCCAGACTCCTGATCATTTTTATACAGAATAGCAGAATAATAGAGTCAGAAGTTTTCTAGACCAAGTCCTGGTTGAGCAGAATACCCTATACAGGTAGTCCTTGGCAGTTTGTTTAATGACCATTCAAAGTTACGGTGACACTGAAAAAAGTGACTTATGACTTATAAAAGTGACTTTTCCCCACTTATGACCGTTGCAGCATCTCCGTGGTCACATGATCAAAAAATTCAGACGCCTGGCAATTGACTCATATTTATGACGGTTGCAGTGTCCCGGGGTCACATGATCCCCTTTTGCGACTTTCTGACCAGCAAAATGAATGGAGAAGCCAGATTCATTTAACAGCCATGAGACAGTGATTCGCTTAACAACTGTGGAACGGAAGGTCGTAAAATGGTTCAAAATTCACTTAAAGAATGTCTCACTTAGCAACAGAAATTTTGGGTTCCACTGTGCTCATAAATGGAGGGCTACTTACATCGTTCTGTCCAATCTCTTCTTAAAAATCTCCAGTGTGGGAGGTGCACTCACAATTTCTAGAGATCTGAGCAAGGGGTTGGACTAGAAGACCTCCAAGGTCCCTTCCAATTCCGTTATTATGTTCTTCTTTTGTTTTAAAGATCGTTGGTTTCCTGCCTGTGCAGAAACCCCAATTCCATTGCTCTTTGCCAACTCAAATCTTTGTGGAGAAGTAAACTGGAGACATTCGGGAGTTGTGAATTCTAATTCTCCCTACTTTGTTCTGGGTCAGCTGCTCCTTGCACCCCATTTCCCCTAAACCCACTTTCCTTACCTCCTTTCCCAGCTGGTCTTAAGCGTGGAAATGTTTCTCAATCTAGAGAAAGTATTGTTCACCAACAACTTTATATACCTTCCACAACAAGGCTGATAAAATCAGCAAGAGTCCTCTGGACTCCATTGTGAGATTTGGAAACGGATCTAAATGTTATTTAGTTTAGCCATTCAGAAACACAATGTCATTTAGATTGTTCTTCGGAGCCTCTAATTATGCTGGTTTGGGGCCTGAAGAGATCAGTAAAATATTAAGTCCTGGTGTCAAAGCCAGCTCCTTTCATCTGAATACGCTCAAAAGGTGTTTGAAACAGAATGTGCCCTGTTTCCATCAGAACAGAATATGTTCCTGATAATGAAAAATGGCTCTTGGAGAAGATCCTAGACAAATATTTTTGAATTCTGAGTGTGGTGATAGTTCGATAAAATAAGAGGGGGGAAAAAAGGGTCACTGGAGGTTTTTAAGAAGAGCCTTTTGTCCTGAGTGGTATTATAGTAAGGTGACCAGATGTCCCGCTTTTGGCGGGACAGACCCGATTTAAAACAAATTGTCCCGCGTCCCGCGGCGTTTCAAAAAAGTCCCGCTTTTTGAATTTGCACAAAGCACCTCGCTCTTCTCCGTCGGCAGCATCCCCAGCATGCTATGCGTCCACCCTCTAAAGGGCTCCAAGGGCAAGGCAGGCAGAAGAACGACATGGTACGGCCTGATGAAACCGGCCTGGCCGCGGAGCACATGACGCCCTGCCCCCCATCCCCCTGCAGCCATGGGTGCCATGGCTCCCTCCTATGCCTCCGTCCCAGTAGGCTCCGCGATCGTCTGGCATGACGCTAGGTGAAGCGACACAGACACGGACAGCCACACCCCGGGGAGGGTAGCCAGTGCCGGGACAAACCGCGGGGGTCTAGCGAGCCATGAAGCAGGGTCCTACGGCAGCAAACACGACTGTTTCCAGTCATCCTAAAGGCCGGCAGCGCTATCCATTCTAGAGGCCGCAGACGTAATCAGGCTCCCTACGGACGTGCAGCTCGGGGCACTACTTGAAAGCTCGCCGGCAGACCTGCGGTCATCGGCACCGCCTCCTTAAGCTGCGCTATAGCTGGGGCTTAATTGGCGTCTCATAGCCGTACTTCCGGGCTTTAGCAGACCAGCGGAACCTGTCAGCTCACGACAGCGCCTTTTCAAATAGCACATCACTACACTTTAGATCCCTTCAGCCGGCCACAGGGGATGTCTCTTGAATAGCTGCCTCGTCTCCGCAGGCACCTATTAATCTCAGGTACCATTCTGCTACACGAACGGGAGGCGGGAGCCTCCCGCCTCCCACCCACCCACCTGGACGCCGACATTTGCGTTCTTTTGCCCTCTGCGCATGCGCACAGCGTTCTGCGCATGCGCAGAGGGCAAAACTCAAATGGCGGCATCCAGGCGGGCCCGCCCCCCCGTCAATGGTGTCCCGCTTAAAAAAAAATCTGGTCACCTTATATTATAGGCTCTCTTGCTCCAACAGGGAGTTGGACTAGAAGACCTCCAAGGTCCCTTCCAGCTCTGTTATTCGGTATCCTGTGGAAAACACAACATTGCCGCTACAGAGATGATTAGGCAACTAGAGAGGATAAAAAATATCGTGAACGATACGCAGCGTTCCAATATTTGAGGGGCTGCCCCAAAGAAGAGGGGGGGTCATTCCCTCTTCTCCAAAGCATCAGAAGGCAGGACAAGAAACCACAGATGGAAACTAATGAAGGAGAGAAGCAACCTGGAACTAAGGAGGAATTTCCCATGGCTGAGAACAATTAACCAGTTGAAGAGCTTGCTTTCAGAAGTTGTGCAGGCTCCATATTATGAACGATACGCAGTATTTCAATATTTGAGGGGCTGCCAGGAAGAACAGAGGGTCAACCTTTTTTCCAAAGCATTTGAGGGCAAGATAAGAAGTAACAGTATAAATACAGTTATTCATACTGTATTGAATCATTTGGAACAACAGGGAACTTATGTAAGGCTGTTATTTGTGGATTATAGCTCTGCCTTTAACGCCATTCTACCTGATAGGTTGATTCTTAAAATGTCAAATTTGGGTATAGATCAGAGGATTTGTTTGTGGATAAAGGATTTTTTGACAGATAGGCCACAGTCACTAAGGATGGGATCTCATCATTCTTCCATTCTGACATTAAGCACAGGAGTCCCCCAGGGTTGTGTGCTAAGCCCTTTCCTATATTCCTTGTATACATATGACTGCACCCCATTGTATAATACCAACGCAATTATTAAGTTTGCGGATGATACGACAGTGGTGGGGCTCATTAACAAGAACAATGAGCCTGCTTATAGAAAGGAAATACAAGGGTTGATATTGTGGTGCAAAGAGAATAATCTTATACTTAACACCAAAAAAACTAAAGAACTGATAATTGACTTTAGGAAAAAGAGAGATGCACATTTACCATTGCACATAGATGGCGAGGAGGTTGGACAGGGTTAGTAGTTTTAAATTTCTGGGTACTTATATCTCAGAGGACCTCTCATGGTCTATGAATGTAAACATGCTCGTGAAGAAGGCTCAGAAGAGGCTGTACTTCCTGAGAATGCTCAGGAAGATAAATCTATCTCAGCATCTACTGTTGTCCTACTATCGCAGCACCATTGAGTGTCCTGACATATGGTATTCTAGCATGGCATGGAAGCAGCTCTGCAGCAGACAAAAAAGCTCTACAGAGAATAATTACAACTGTCCGGAATATCATTGGGCTCCAGCTACCAACCCTGGACGATATCTATGCATCTCGCTGTTCTAGGAAGTTGCACAATATTCTCAGAGACTCTTCTCATCCTGCTTACAATCTTTTTGAACTGTTGCCTTCTGGCAGAAGATACAGAACAATCAAAACTCGGACCACACGCTTTCTGAATAGTTTTTATCCTAGAGCTATAATTGCACTTAATAATGAATTGAAGGGTCACCATCAGTGAGCTGTTGGATAGTATTGCTTGGCCTGTTGTGTGGATGCTTGAGTGGTTCAGGGTGGGGAATTCGTGGCTTGTGGGGATTGCTATGTGTGTTGGGACTGGTCTTGAAGCATTATGTGAATTTCGTTGTATGGGTGTACTGTGTATATACATACAATGACAATAATTAATTAATTAATTAATTAATTAATTAATTAATTAATTAATTAATTAATTAATTAATTAATTAATTAATTAATTAATTAATCAATTAATTAATTAATTAATTAATCAATTAATTAATTAATTAATTAATTAATCAATCAATCAATCAATCAATTAATTAATTAATTAATTAATTAATTAATTAAATTAATTAATTAATTAATTAATTAATTAATTAATTAATCAATCAATCAATTAATTAATTAATTAATTAATTAATTAATTAATTAATTAATTAAATTAATTAATTAATTAATTAATTAATTAATTAACAGGTGGAAACTTATCAAGGAGCGATCTAACCTGGAACTAAGGTGGAATTTCCTGACAGTGAGGACAGTTCATCAGTGGGACGGCTTGCCTTCAGAAGTTGTGGGTGTTCCAACACTGGAGGTTTTTAAGAAGAGATTAGACAGCCATTTATCCAAAATGGTATAGGGATTCTTGCCTTGGGCAAAGGGTTGGACTAGATGACCTCCAAGGTCCCTTCCTGTCACGTAGTGAATATTGTCAGTTGTATGTATATGCAGGGAGGTGCACCCCTATTCTAGTATTATGGTACATTCCAATACAAGCAGGACACGTGATGTGATCTCCTGCACATGTGTGCATTCCTGATTCTCCATTATTATTATTCTGCCTTTGACTCTGACCGGAACGGTCACGATTTATTAGCAAGGATGTAACTATTCATGATTTATTGTTTTTGTACCGAAATAAATATTTTCTATTAGACTTTTAATCTCGGCTTTATTTTTAAATGTCTGGATTCCAAGAAAAGATCCACATTGCCTCTACGAGATTTATTCTCACCTTAACACTTTCAACTCTGTTATTCTGATTGCAGGAATTGGGTATGTCTTGTTTAATGAAAAGAAGGTCCAGGTCTGACATGATAGCACTGTTGCAATATTTGAGGGGCTGCCACAAAGAAGAGGCGGTCAATCTGTTGCCCAAAGCACCTGAAGGCAGGACAAGAAGCAATGAATGCAAACTAATCAAAAAGAAACCTAACCTAGAATTAAGAAGAAATTGCTGACAGTTACAACAATTAATCAGTGGAAGGCATGCCTCCAGAAGTTGTGGATGCTCCATCACAGGAGTTTTTCAAGAGGAGATTACATTCATTGGGGGAATCTAACACAACACACTAAGCCGAAACTAGATACGGTATTTTTCTGAGTATAAGACGCACCTTTTTCCTCCCTAAAAGTGGCTGAAAATTTGGGTGCGTCTTATACTTTGAATGTAGCTTTTTTTTCCAGCCCTAACTAGGTGCTAACGATCTTCCCAGCTCTTACCTTGCAGGCTTTTTCATTGTTACTCTCTCCAAAGAATGTTTTTCCAGCCCTAAGTCTTTGCAGAATTTTTTTTCATTGCTCTACTTGCTCCGAATAAGTTTTTTTTCTAGCCCTAACCAGGTGCTAACTATCTTCCCAGCTCTTACTGGCTTGCAGGCTCTTTCATTGTTACTCTCTCAGAAGAAGGTTTTTTTAAGTCCTAACCAGGAGATAAAATAATGTGCTGAAGCTGACCAGACTAAGGACGCTAGCCAGATGAATACCTGGTAGGCAGATTGTTTTTCCCCTATTTTCCTCCCCAAAAACTAAGGTGCGTCTTATACTCCAAAAATATGGTAAACTGTGTTATGGTGTAGCATGTTGAATGGACGAGTTCTCCTCCTTTTCTCTCTTATTCTGGCCCCTGGTGGACAGATGACCTGATCCAGGCCGTGGGTTTGACAGATCACATGTCACATGAACTTGGCACTGAAGAAGGTCTCTAAGCTTCAAGATGTCAATGGAAATATTTATCTTGGAAGATCTCCTTGTGAGTTTGTATCACATCTCTGTGGTTATCAAAGCCCTGAATTGGTTCTTTCATTCACGGGAAACTATATAAATGGCAGACCCAAGAGAAGATTAGTGACGATTAAGATCTGAGCACACCGAGGAAGCTCCATCCATCCATCCAGACAGACAGACAGGTAAGTCAACTGTGTGATGGCCCAAAGGTAACCCAGATAGTGGGTGAATTATGGGTGTGGGCACTCGCACGCGTCTGCACTTTCGGCACCTGAGGAAAAAAAGGTTCGCCATCACTGCCCTGCAGCCTGGGGAGGGCAAAAATGGCCTCCCCACCCCCCGGAGGCTCTCCGGAGGAGAAAACACCCTCCCATGGCCTCCGCATGAGCCGAAAATCAACTGGCCGGCATGCACATGCGTGCTGGAGCTGAGCTAGGGTAATGGCTCATGTGCGGGCAGATATGGCTCCGCGTGCCACCTGTGGCATAGGTTCGCCATCACTGGTATAGGGTTTCCTGCCTAGGCAGGGGGTTGGACTAGAAGACCTCCAAGGTCCCTTCCGACATTGTGATTCTGAATCATGGGCCATAAGGGAAATCCACATCCTCCGTAGCTACCGTTCCTGTGATTGAACAGCAGCTCAGTGCCCGCCATTTCCAGCCTTTCCTGGGGCTCTGCCGTGAGGGGAAATGAATAGAGCAAAATCAGGCCTCTCCTTTATTCCCTGAATCTAAAGACTGAGGTTCTCATTCCCCATTTTTACAGCTAAGGATTCGTTTCTGACTTTCTGTCAGTCATCATGGATTTTCTAGTCCTCAAGAGGTCCTGGGTTGGGGTGCTGGTCTTCTTCTGTATTGCGATGGTCCCTTCGGAATCCGGAGATTCCTGCATAGCCAACGTGAGGTTCCAGCCAGATGCACTGATGCGTAGTAAGTAAAATGGCATATTTCCTGCTAGCTGAGATTGTTGTAAGAACACTGGGGAAACTTTCAAAGATGTTGGTGTGGAGTTGGGAAGGAAGGAAGGAGGGAAGGAAGGAAGGATAGGAAAGGAAGAACAAAAGAAAGAAAAAGAAAAAAGAAAAGAAAAGAAGGGAGGGAGGAAGAGAGGAAGGAACGAAGGAGATAGATGAATAGAAGGGATGAAGGAAGGAAGGGAGAGAGAAAGTGAAAGAAAAGAAAGAAAGAAAAAGAAAGAAAGAAAACGAGGGAGGGAGGAAGGAAGTGAGGGTAGGAAAGAAAGAAAAAAGAAAGAAAATAAAATAAAATAAAGAAAAGGAGGGACAGATGAAGGGAGGATGGAGATGGATGAATAGAAGGGAGGAAGGAAGGAAGTGAGAGAGAAAGAGTGAAAGAAAAGAAAGAAAGAAAGAAAGAAAGAAAGAAAGAAAGAAAGAAAGAAAGAAAGAAAGAAAGAAAGAAAGAAAATGAGGGAGTAAGTAAGTAAGTAAGTTTTGATTTTGGAATGTGAAAAATGGGCTTTCAGTCCCTTCTTTCACAGAACAGAGAAAGACCCTTGTTAAGGAGTTATTGTGCTGTTAAGCACCTACACAGCGAAATGTGTTGTAGTAATGGTGTTGCAGTTTGATATGAATGCTATTCAGTCAATGAACAGAATATCTTTAGTATGTACAAAATAGTTTTACTTGAATAGTAGCAAAGTTAAATAGGAAGTCCAAGTCATACACAGTTATTCAGTCAATGTGAAGTTTCTTCTTCTTGCCTATCTTTGTTTTAACTCACAAACAAAGATTACAGCTATTACTCAATTCTATAGTATCACAGATAGTTACTCTTCTCTTCACAGCAATTCATAAAGTAATCTACTCATCAGTAGATCAGCAGAGTCTTCAATCCGGAACACACCGTCAAACACCACTCACCACACTAAACCATAACCATAAACTATCAACCACAAACCACCAACCACCAACCATCAACCACACTGAGCATGCTCTCTTGCTTACTTATATAGTAATCACCCACAATGCATTTAAAGCAATATACACATAACAATGATTTGTGGCTTAATCATATACTAACACACCCAATAATTTGAACAGGGTTCTAACAACCCTGAAGTCTGGAAATGTGGATAACTTTCTTTTGATCACCAGGTTTTCTTCTAATAGTTAGTTGCCTCACAACTTTGAAAATATTCTCTCCAAAACCTTCTAGGCATCAATTCCAGTTGGGTTGCAGCACAAACACAGAGTGTCCCATGTTGTCATTTTCTTCAGAGATCTCTCTTCCCTCCCTCCCTCCCTCCCCCACCCCTCCTCCCTCCCTCCCTCCCTCCCTCCCTCCCTCTTTCTTTCTTTCTTTCTTTCTTTCTTTCTTTCTTTCTTTCTTTCTTTCTTTCTTTCTTTCTTTCTCTTTCTCTCTCCCTTCCTTCCTTCATCCCTTCTATTTATCCATCTCCTTCCTTCCTTCATCCATCTTCCTCTCTCCCTCCCTCCTCTCTCCCTTCCTCTCTCCCTCCCTCCCTCCCTCCCTTCCTCCCTCCCTTCCACCATGGGGAGATGGGCTGCCGCTGCCCTCTCGTGCTGAGCTGTGCCTCCTCATGGCACGAGGTCTCATGGCTTGGGTTGGGCATCGGTTCTTTGTGTTTTACTGCCTGCGACAGACAGGAACACTTTGGATGGAATGGCAACTGTGATAAAAGGAACTGCCCACAACTGCTGCGACATGCCACATTGTGCTGTGAGAACGCATGAGTTCAGTTAAACATCAACCCTCTGTCTCTCTTTTTAGTGGTCCAGGTCACCATGATTAAAGGGAACATTTTGCAGAACATGGTCGAGAAAGCAATGAAAAACGGGGACAATAGCAAGATGATCAAAGGCATCAAAGGGTGAGTTGGTTAATGTCCTCTGTAGTAGCCAAGGAGGAGTCTGGCTTTTGACCCCACCAGGCTTTGACAGATCTTGGGGTGCAAACCCCCAAATTTCCAGCCAATACTTGAAAACCCAACAGATGTGGAGAGAGGGCAAGACTTTAGTTCCTAGTCAGAATGCCAGTCTATGTCAGCAAAAATGATGAAGAATGGGACGTTTCGCTTCTCATCCAAGAAACTTCAGTTCAGTTGTGAACCGAAGAAGCTCCTTGGATGAGAAGCGAAACGTCTTCAAGGAAAACCAAAGAAAGTATTTGTTATTTGTATTATATTTTTATTTGTCAAGCATATATGATTTTAAGCAAAGTATAAACAGTAAAACATGATTGAATATATATGTAATAGTACAAGCATGAATAAGAGTAAAAGAGGTAAGAATATATGTGTACATTAGGACAGGAACGGTAGGCACGATTATGCGCTTATGCACGCCCCTTACCGACCTCTTAGGAATGGGGTGAGGTCGATGGTAGATAATCCGAGGTTGAGGTTTTTGGGGTTAGGGGAAGAAACTATTGAGTCAGGTAATGTGTTCCAGGCATTGACCACTCTGTTGTTGAAATCGAATTTTTTGCAATCAAGTTTGGAGCGGTTTACATTAAGTTTGTATCTATTGTGAGCTTGTGCATGATTGCAGTTGAAGCTGAAGTAGTCGTTAACAGGTAGGACATTGTGGCAGATAATTTTGTGAGCTACACTTAGGTCAGATAGAAGGCGGTGTAGTTCTAAATTTTCAAGTCCCAAAATTTCAAGTCTGGTTTCGTAAGGTATTCTGTTGTGAACAGAGGAATGTAATACTCTTCTTGTGAAGTATCTCTGGATATTCTCAATTGTGTTAATGTCTGATATGTAGTGTGGGTTCCAGACAGATGAGCTGTATTCAAGAATCGGTCTAGCAAATGTTTTGTATGCTCTGGTTAAGAGTACAATGTTACCAGAGGAGAAACTATGCAAGATTAGGTTAACCACTCTTAATGCCTTCTTAGCTATGTTGTTGCAGTGGGCTCTGGCACTTAGATCATTAGAGATGAGTACTCCAAGGTCCTTTACTGAGTGAGGATCATCATCAAGGTCATTATCATCAAGTTTGTATTTTGTGTTTTGATTATTTTTGCCAATGTGTAAAACTGAGCATTTGTTGTTTGAGATTGGTAGTTACCACTTGTTTGACCATTCAGAAACATAGTCAAGGTCTTTTTGAAGGGTTGTAGTATTGTTGGTGGTGTTGAATAGTTTAACATCATCTGCGAAGAGGATGCAGTTGCTTTGTATATTATCACAAATGTCATTTATGTAAAGAATGAAGAGAGTAGGTCCTAAAATGCTTCCTTGGGGAACACCACTGTTAACAGGTACAGGGTTTGATAGAGCTGATCCTATTTTGACCACTTGTTGTCTGTTTGACAGGAATGCAGTTATCCATTTGTGTAGGGGGCCAGAGATGCCATAAGATTTTAGTTTTAGGAGTAGTTTGTCGTGTACTACGGAGTCAAAGGCTTTACAAAAGTCTATGTAGATTGCGTCTATTGTTTTGCCCTGGTCGAGTTTTGTAGTCCATATGTTTTTACAATGTAGAAGTTGTAGGTTGCAGGATAACATTTTTCTGAAACCAAATTATTTATGAGAGAGTAGGTTGTTAGCCTCCAAGTGGAGGGTAATGGATTGGTTGATGATTGATTCCATGACTCTGCAGGTGGCGCAACATAAGGAGATTGGTCTATACTTTTCAACTAGGTTGGGGTCTCCCTTTTTGAAGACAGGGATAACCGTGGCTAGTGACCATAGGTTGGGTAGAGTGCTGGTTCTGAAAGATATGTCAAAAATAATGCTTAGAGGTTCTGATAGGACAGTGGAAAGTTTTTTTAAGAAGTAAGCACAAAGTCCATCTGGTCCTATGGATAGGGATGGTTTTAGGTTGTGTAAAGCCTTTCTAACATTGTCTTCCGTAAAGTCAGTTTGTAATAGATCATTGTAATTGTTTGTGGTTCGTTTGGGGAATATAGGACATGAGTTGTTGCTGTTTATGAAGACTGAGCCGAAGAATGTGTTGAAGAGGTTGGCTTTGTCGGATTCATCATTACAGTATTTATTGTTGGGGCCTTTAAGGGGTGGGATAGTTCTCGTCAGTTTGAGTTGGTTGTTTACGAACTTGTGGAATTTGTGCGCAGGAGGTTTTCCTCTTGATTGATATGATAATTTGTGCATTCAGTCTTTATTTGTTTGCATAAGTTTTTGTATCGGCTTTTGTAGTTGGTTATGTGGCCCGTTTTGTTTTTACGCCAGACATATTTTTTTTAAACTTGGAGCTTCCTTATTGTTGTGGGTAGTTTGTTCTTCCTGTTTATGGGAATGATTAGTGGTACGTATAGTTTTATGACTCTTTGGACCTGACGTAAGAAAATGTTGTAGTGGTCTTCAGCAGTGTTGCAGTCCGTGAATAGGGTTTGCCAATCAAGAGAAGAGAGGTCAGTGTTTATGAGATCAAAGTTGGCTTTTTTGAAATTGTAACTGGGGATCTTGTCATATTGTTGATTTTTGTAAGGGTTTATATTGAGATTGAAGTCAATCATACTGTGATCACTGTTGGAGAAGGGTTCTTTTGTTTGTAATCCATAAATTGAGTTTGGACACTTACAGAAGATGAGATCAAGGCAGATATTGAGTCTAGTGTTGTTGGATACTAGTTGATCCAGCCCCAGATTGGTTACAGCATTGTACAGGGTTGAGTGTATAGGTTCCGTGGAACATTCATTGAGGGACCATTTGATAAGAGGTAGATTAGGGTGTGAGGTCCAGTTGCCTCTTGAAAAAAAAGCACCTTTGGGACATTCATGACCTGGATAACCGAGAATCTCCATAGACAAGAATGAAAAGGCTTAATCTTGGATTTAATCTTGCCTGGACAGCCACTTGTTTGGAATGGTCTAGGGCAGTGGGGGCAAACCTTTTTGGCATCAAGTGCCAAATCTGGGGCACGTGTGCACACGCCGGAAACCAGAAGAGCAACTCCCTGACGCACGTGTGTGCCAAAAATCGAAAGCATAGCTTCCTGGTGCGCGCATGAACGCCAGCCACCTGGTCTTTCAGTTTCTAATGCTCATGCGCATGCGAAGACCAGCTGGCCAGCACACACTTGTGCAATGGGGAGCTGCTGTTCCGGTTTCCAGTGCTCCCGCGTGTGCAAAGACCAACTGGCTATTGCACATGTGCGTGCTGGAACTTGGAAGAGCAACAGGCGATGGCTGGCATGCCCGGAGAGATGGCTCTCCATGCCACTTCTGGCACGTGTGGCATAGGTTCGCCACCACGGGTCTAGGGTCTCCTGCTTGAGCAGAGGGTTGGACTGGAAGACCTCCGAGGTCCCTTCCGACTCTGATATTCCATGTTCCATAGATGACAGTCCACCCACAAAGGAATCTGGTTAGTGGCCATCTCAAAGGGCAACAAGAGGGCCATCATTCTCCTGAGCATATTTTGATTAGAAAGGTTGTGACGGGAGCATGATTGGAATTCAGTTCCCAGAACCCAAAGATGGGTCTTTCTTTGGGTCTGTGAGTCCCCTGAGAACTCGCACAGAACTCTGAGTTACATTCATTGATAAGCATTTAAGATGATTCGCCAAGGCCTTCATCCAGTGCTCCCCATCAGCAAAACCTGCTTCCCTCTGCTATTTTTCACGCTCTCTTCTTACTCTCGCAGGTTGAAAATTGATGATCTCAATATACCCCATACTTCCATGAAGTTAGATCCAGATGACAAAATGTTCACGGACGTGACTATAAACATCACAGTTGCTGGGAAAAGGTGAGTGAGAGACCACTTTGGGTCTTGGTCATGGATCTAGAAGAGCCATTGGGTATGCCTACTCTAATGAAAAGAAGAACTAGGGGAGACATGATAGCATTGTTCTGATATTTGAGGGGCTCCTAAGAAGATGAGAGGGTCAAACTATTTTCCAAAGCACCAAAAGGCAAGACGAGAAATGACAGATGGAAACCAGCCAAGGGGAGAAGCAACCTAGAACCAAGGGAAAATTTCACGACAGTGAGAACAGTGAACCAGTGGAACAACTTGCCACCAGAAGTTGTGAGTGCTCCATCCCTGGAGGTTTTTAAGAAAAGACTGGACAGTCACTTCTCTGGATTGGCATAAGGTCTCCTGCTTGAGCAGGGGGTTGGACTAGAAGACCTCCAAGGTCCCTTCCAGCTCTATTCTGATTGATTGATTTTGTAGAATGTATTAGGAGTCATTTGCTTCCTGGCGAGCATTTCTGATGTGTTTTAAAAAGTCGCTTTTCTTCCAAGCTATTTCTTCATTATACTAGCACTGCGCCATAAATCACTCCTCGTTTTCAGTGTGTGAGTCTGTTGCAATCGACCAATGGAATAGCTTTCTGCCAGAGGTTGTGGAGGCTCCATCACTGGAACCTTTCAAAAAGAGACGAGACAACCATTTATCTGCAATGGTGTAGGGTCTCTTGCTTGAGCAGGTGGGTGGACTAGAACAGGAGTCTGCAACCTGCGGCTCCGGAGTTGCATGTGGCTCTTTGGGCCCTCTGCTGTGGCTCCCTGTCGGGGGATCCCATCACTGACTGGCCCTGCCCCTCGCCCTCCCCTCCCAGTCACTCCTTGCCTGGCCTGAGAAGGTAAGGGCAACGGCTGGGGATGACAGGGAGAGAGTGGGAGAGAGATACACACACACAAAGATACAGAGAGGGGGAGACAGAGAGGTGGGGAGAGATACAGAGAGAGGGGGGAGAGAGGGAGAGGGGGAGAGAGAGAGCGAGGGAGGGAGGGAGAGGGGGGTGTCAAAGGGTTTTGTGGATCCCGGTGTTTTTTAACAACCAGTTGTCTGCCCTAATGACTGGCTGGATAGGTGTGGCTAGGGGGTGGTCATGTGACTGGGTGGGAATGAGTGACATTGAGTTGGCCACGCCCACCCAGGTTTTGTGGCTCCCGGTGTTTTCTTTTCTGTGGAAAACGGGTCCAAATGGCTCTTTGAGTGTTTAAGGTTGCAGACCCCTGGATTAGATGACCTCCAAGGTCCCTTCTGAGTCGGTTATTCTATGTTCTAAGATGGAGGCAGTCTATAATGGCGTTGGGATATTTTTTTGGACTTATTCAGCCAACTTCCTTCCAGAGGAAAGGAGGGAGAAAGGAAGGAAGGGAGGGAGGGAGAAAGGAAGGGAAGGAGGGAGGGAGGGAGGGAGGGAGGGAGGAAGAAGAGGGAGGGAGGAAGGGAGGGAGGGAGGGAGAAAGGATGGAAGGAAGGAAGAAGAGGGAGGGAGAGAGGGAGAAATGAAGAAAGGAAGGAAGGAAGGAAGATGGTGGAAGGAAGGAAGAAAGGGAGGGAGAAAGGAAGGGAGGAAGGAAGGAAGGAAGGAGGGAAGGAAGGAAGATGGTGGGAGGGAGGGAGGGAGAAAGGAAGGGAAGGAGGGAGGGAGAAAGGAAGGGAGGGAGGAAGGAAGAAGAGGGAGGGAGGAAGAGAGGGAGGGAGAAAGGAAGGAAGGAAGGAAGAAGAGGAAGGGAGAGAGGGAGAAATGAAGAAAGGAAGGAAGGAAGGAAGGAAGATGGTGGAAGGAAGGAAGAAAGGGAGGGAGAAAGGAAGGGAGGAAGGAAGGAGGGAAGGAAGGAAGATGGTGGGAGGGAGGAAGGAAGGAAGGAAGGAAGGAAGAAGAGGGAGGGAGGGAGAGAGGGAGAGAGAGAGGGAGAAATGAATGAATGAAGGAAGATGGTGGAAGGAAGGAAAACAGGGAGGGAGGAAGGGAGGGAGAAAGGAAGGAAGATGGATGGTGGGTGGAAGGAAGGAAGGAAGAAATAAAGAAAGGGAGTGAGTGAGTGAGTGAGTAAGTAAGTAAGTAAATCCCACCATAATCCCTTTTCTTTTTCTCCACAGCTTTATTGGTGGATATATGAAGATCACCGTGGTTGGTAAACTCAAAATACATGGCCAGGTTTCAGATTCTCCCGACGGCAAAGTGATTATAAAAGTAATTGACTGCAAAGTGGTGGTGCAATCCTGTAAAACCAACCTTCCCAGCAGGTGAGAACTCTAACAAAATTCAGTTTTGTGGTGAAAAAAGTGAGCCTCCTGTATTTAGGCAACAGAGACCAGATGCAGAGGGATGGAATACGTGGTTCCTGGCTCAATGGTAATAACTATGCAAGAGGGACCTTGGAGTCCTAGTGGACAACCATTTAAATAGGAGCCAGCTGTGTGCTGCAGCTGCCAAAAAGGCCAACACAATCCTAGGCTGCATTAACAGAGGGATAGAATCAAGATCACGCGAAGTATTAGTACCGCTGGAGTACTCCATCCAGTTTTGGTCATCACTATATATAAAAAAAGACGTTGAGACTCTAGAAAAAGTGCAGAGAAGAGCAACAAAGATGATTCAGGGACCGGAGGCTAAAACATACGAAGAACGGTTGCTGGAACTGAGCATGGCTAGTTTGATGAAAAGAAGGACTAGGGGAGACATGATAGCAGTCTTCCAATATTTGAGGGGCCGCCCCAAAGAAGAGGTAGTCAATCTATTCTCCAAAGCACCTGAGGGCAGGACAAGAAGCAATGGATGGAAACTAAACAAGGAGAGAAGCAACCTAGAACTAAGGAGAAATTTCCTGGCAGTGAGAACAATCAACCAGTTGGAACTGCTTGCCACTACACAGAAGTTGTCGATGCTCCATCACTGGAGTTTTTAAAGAAGAGACTGAACAGACATTTGTCCGGAATTGTATCGGGTCTCCTGCTTGAGCAGGGGGTTGGACTAGAAGACCTCCGAGGTCCCTTCCAACTCGGTTATTCTGTCAAGATGGGAGGCGACCATATGGATTTGGGGAAATTTAGCCTTTGGGATTCAACCAACGATTCTGTTGGCCTTCCACAAAGGGGTAAAATCATGGCTGTGTAGCCTTACGTAGGGGGACACAGGGGCCCACACAACCATGGATCTGATTGGCCCCATTACATGCTTGCCTCCCCCACCTCTACTATAAGGTGACCAGATTTTTTTTAAAGCGGGACACCATTGACGGGGGGCGGGCCCGCCTGGACGCCGCCATTTGAGTTTTGCCCTCTGTGCATGCGCAGAACGCTGCGCATGCGCAGAGGGCAAAAGAACGCAAATGTCGGCATCCAGGTGGGTGGGAGGGAGGCGGGAGGCCTTTCGTCGCCTCCCACTGCCCCTTCGGGAGCCGGCAGTGGCTTGGGCTGGCTGGCTGGTAGAAATGCTCCGCCTGTGTTTCGCGATCCCCGAGGATACCCAAGCCCTCCCCCCAACTCTTCCTCCTGCCGCCCCTTGCTAGCCAAGTACATCTTCGCCTCCGGTTACCTTTCCCCGTGGGGTGGGACAACCCCGCCACCGGGCAAGTGGTTCCTGTTCAGCGCCATGTTCCCGGCCAATGGCACCGACCGAGGCGGCGCGGTTCGTCTCTTTCGTCCCTTGCCAAGTACGGCAGAGCCGCCCCGTAGCGGCCGTGATCTCCTGGCGCACAGGCCTGCCTCTCGGTGGAGTGGAGGCGTGGCGGCCGGTCGGCTGTGGGGGAGCCTGTCCCGCGGACGCCTCCTGGACTTGGGATGACTGCAAAAGGCGCGGTGGTGCTACTATGGTAAGGTGACCAGACGTCCGGGCATTCTTTCCAAAAAAGCGTGACTTTTTGGAAACAATGCGGGACGCGGGACACATGCTTAAAAAGCGTGTCTGTCCCGCCAAAAGCGGGACGTCTGGTCACCTTACTCTACTAGCAACTGCTAATCCCCTGTCTTGGCCTTATCGTCATTGAGATGTTCTAAGGTTGTTTTATCATGTTAACCTTTTTACTCCTAAATTATTCTGCTGTTCCATTGTTTCATTTTATTGATTAAATTGTAACACTGCCCAGTGCCTTCTCCAAGGAAGATGCGTGATTAAGAAGGATGAAATATAAATATAAATAAATAAATCATCCAGTGAGTAAAATTGATATGAAGCTTTGAAATGAGTAACAGGTAGGCCTCGACTTGCAGCCATCCCTGTTCAAAGTTACAGCCACACTGCAAAAAGTGATTTAGGACCGTTTTTCAGACTTACGACCGTTGTGGCCTCCTCATGGTCAGGTGATCAGAATTCAGATGATTGGCAACTGACTTATATTTACGACGGTTGCGGTTGATCCCCTTTTGCGACCTTCTGGCAAGCAAAGTCAATGGGGAAGCCAGATTCACTTAACAACCGTGTGACTCACTTAAGGACTACAGCGATTCTCTTAGCTGTGGCAAGAAAGATCCAAACTCGCTGAGCGACGGTCTCACTTAGCCACATAAATTTTGGACTGAATTGTGGTCCTACCTGTCCTTTATAATTCCTTGCATTTGCTTCTCTTCTCTTTTCAGCATGCTTCCAAAGATAGTGAATAAGTTTTTGGATTCTACGCTCGGGAAAGTCATGCCTGGCGTGGTAAGTCTGGAGGCTTTAAGATACTTGCGTCATTATTTATTTATTTATTTATTTATTTATTTATTTATTTATTTATTTATTTATTTATTTATTTATTTATTTATTTATTTATTTAATAGATTTGTATGCTGCCCAACTCCCAAAGGGACTCTGGGCGGCTCACACATATTGAATACAAAATCTAAAAAACAGTTAAAAGATTTAAAAGCAAAATTAAAACAATGTAAAAAATCAAAACATTTAAAGGCATTTAAAAAACCACAATTTAAAAACCCAATAATTCACTCATGGGGCCAAGAATAATCGGTGTTGTATCAAATCATTGGCCCCAGGCCTGTCGACAAAGCCATGTTTTTAATGCTTTTCTGAAGGCTGGCAGGGTGGGAATTATGCGGATCTCGGGGGGGGGGGTAGTGTATTCCAGAGAGCCGGTGCCGCCACAGAGAAGGCCCGTCAGCTGATATTGTTTGGCTGACGGGACCACCAGCAGACCAACTCTTAGGGAGGTGTGTTGGAAGCAACCAGCCAAGGGGAGAAGCAACTTGGAGTTAAGGAGGAATTTCCTGACAGTGAGGACAATTAACCAAGTGGAAGGACTTGCCACCAGAAGTTGTAGGTGCTCCATCAGGGGAGGCTTTTAAAGCAGAGACTGGACAGCCATTTATCTGGGATGGTATAAGGCCTCCTGCTTGAGGAGGGAGTTGGATTAGAAGACCTCCAAGGTCCCTTCCAGATCTATTCTGATTGAATTGATCGAATTGAGTTTACTTTATTGTTTCCTACCTAAAATGCAGGAATCTCCCAAGACTGGCAATTTTCTCTTGGAAGCCACTAGATAAGGAACTTAGTGGGGGCTTCTCCTAGCCCTTCTGTTGTGAGGCAGAGATTCCAGGATAACTCTGGAATCACCCGCCAAGTTGTGTGATTCCCAACAAGTAGGGATTGTTAACATCTGGGACCCAGGAGCTGTGTCTGTTCCCAAGTTCTGCCTCCCTTAGGACACCCTCCTGCCTGAGGTTCAGCTACCCACCACTCTCTACTCACCTTTCGGAAAGACTTGGAGTCATGGTGGCCAACAGAATGCAGGTAGTCCTTGCCTTATGACCACAACCGAGCCCCAACATTTCAGTTATTAAGCGAGACACTTCTTAAGTGCATTTTGCCCCCTTTTGCAACCTTTCTTGTCAGAGTTGTTATGTGAATCACCCGGTTGTTAAGTGAATTTGGCTTCCCCATTGACTTTGCTAGTCCCAGGTTTGCAAAAGTTGCATTTGTATGCCGCCCAGAGTCTCTGTGGAGTGGGCGGCATACAAATGCAACTAATAAATAAATAAATAAAATAATAAATAAAATAAAAGGAGAATCACATGATTCCCTGGGATGCTGCGGCCGTCGTAAATACGAGTCAGTTGCCGAGCATCCGAATTTGGATCATGTGACCGTGGGGATGCTGCACCGGTCGTAAGTGTGAAACAGGGTCCTAAGTCACTTTTTCCAAGTGTCGTAGCAACTTTGTTCACTAAACAAATGGTCGTAAATCGAGGATTATCTGTAACTAGAAAATTCAGAATTCAGAAAAGCAGTTAAAACACGGCTTTGTCGACAGGCCTGGGGCCAATGATTTTAATACAACACCGATCATTCTTGGCCCCATGAATAATTTATTGTATGGGTTTTTAAATTGTGGTTTTTAATGTTTTTTTTAATGTTTTAATATCTATTGTTTTTAATGCTTTTTATATTTGTTGTTGCATGTGAATTTTTACTGTTGTGAGCCGCCCAGAGTCTCTGTGGAGTGGGCAGCATACAAATGCAACTAATAAATATTAAATAAATAAACTGAGCCCAATTGGTGAGCTTAGGTGGCCTTATCAATCCATAGTCGTCAAGTCAATCAATCAATCAACCTCAATCAATCAATCAACCCTCATTTCTCTGGGGTCCAGCTGCTGCCATAATCCCGAGCTCCAAAAATATTGGGAGACTCAATGAGTTTTAGGGGAGATTTGGGTGCCCATTGCCTTCCAATGCTGGCTTGATACTAGCTTGCTGGCTGATGTGCTGGTGTGCACAGAGGTTGCACAGGGGCAGAGAGGTCAGGCCCTAAGGCTGTCTACAAGGTACGTTTTGCCATCCCTACTGTTCCTGCCTGCCCCCCCGCCAATGAATATCTGTCTCAAGGCCCCGTTGGATGCCAAGAACATCTGGCATGTTCTTGTCCAACATTTATTTATTTATTTATTAGTGAGACTTACGGTATATACCGCCTCACAGTGCAAGCACTCTCTAAGCGGTTTAAACCAGTAAGCAATGTATATATTTATATTGCCCCCAACAATCTGGGTCCTCATTTTACCTACCTTGGAAGGATGGGAGGCTGAGTCAACCTTGAGCCGGTGAGATTTGAACCGCTGACCTGGGGATCACAGTCAGCAAAAGTGGCCTGCAGGACTGCACTCTAACTGCTGCGCCACCTCGGCTCTTAACATGTCTCCTTTCTCCCTCCCTTGCCTTCCAGTTGTGCCCAGCAGCCGACATGATGATGGAAAAACAAATAGAAGCATTTGACATCATGCTGAGTGAGTGTCTTTGTTTCCATCCCTGACTTAAACCTCGAAACAGAAACGATCCTTGGCGCCGTTTGTTGAGAATGGCGGAGTTTATTAGAGATCAAGTGAATTGCAGGAGGGCAAAGCCGGATCTGAAAACCGCACGCCAAAATCCCTACGTTCTACACTTCCTTCCCGAAACTGTCTCTCATTGGCCACCCCAGTATAACCAATCAGGTCCAGGCAAGATGTTTTCATAACGGTCAGCCCAAGCGCAGTTTCGTATGTGCCCCCCTCCTTCTTCCAGCTGGGTGACCTTGAGGCAACGTCTCAAGGAGATGCAGCACTTACTTTCATTTCCCCAAGCAGTTCCTGGGGAAATGAAAATAAGTGGCTGTAACTCAGGGGCTGCCCCAAAGAAGAGGGAGTCAAGCTATTCTCCAAAGCACCTGAGAGGCAGGACAAGAAGCAGTGGGTGGAAACTAAACAAGGAGAGAAGCAACTTAGAAGTAAGGAGAAATTCCCTGACAGTTAGAACAATTAATCAGTGGAACAGAAGTTGCCTCCAGAAGTTGTGGATGTTCCAACACTGGAAGTTTTTAAGAAGAGATTGGATAACCATCTGTCTGAAGTGGTGTAGGGTTTCCTGCCTAAGCAGGGGGTTGGACTAGAAGACCTCCAAGGTCCCTTTCAGTTCTATTCTATTCTATTCTATTCTATTCTATTCTATTCTATTCTATTCTATTCTATTCTATTCTATTCTATTCTATTCTATTCTACTCTACTCTACTCTACTCCTATCCTATCCTATCCTATCCTATCCTATCCTATCCTATCCTATCCTATCCTATCCTATCCTATCCTATCCTATCCTATCCTATCCTATCCTATCCTATTCCATCCTATCCTATTCTATTCTATCCTATCCTATCCTATCCTATCCTACTCTACTCTACTCTACTCTACTTCCATCCTATGCTATGCTATGCTATGCTATGCTGTGCTATGCTACCCTACCCTACCGTTCTGTTCCATTTATTATTTATTTATTTATTTTGTGAGATTTATATACCGCCTCACAGTGCAAACACTCTCTAAGCGGTTTACACCAGTAAGCAATGTATATTTACATTGCCCCCAACAATCTGGGTCCTCATTTTACCTACCTCGGAAGGATGGAAGGCTGAGTCAACCTTGAGCCGGTGAGATTTGAACCGCTGACCTGCGGATCAGTGTCAGCTAAAGTTGCCTGCAGTACCTGCCTCTAACCGCTGCGCCACCTCTCCATTCCATTCCATTCCATTCCATTCCATTCCATTCCATTCTATTCCAGCCCCCCAGTTCATGCATACGGTGGCAGCTGACAATCCCTTTTCTGAATTTGAGGCAGCTTAGCTGGGGTCGAGCTGTTCTTGTCCATCATGCCGGCTCCCATCATGCCATTATCTCTGACCGCATGCAAAATGTGAGACTGGAACCAACTTTGCCAGGAGAAAAGGAACAGGTGGCCAAAGCCGGGGGGGCGGGGAGGGTGGGAGGCAGGGGCGGGTTCCTAATTTTTTTTACTACCACTCTGTGGGCGTGGCTTATTTTGTGGGTGTGGCTTGCCAGCCATGTGACCGGGTGGGCGTGGCTTGCCGATCATATATTAGTTATTTCAGAGAGATGTTACTACTATTTTTGCTATTTTATACCTTACAGGAAAAGCTTTGCATACAAAGTGTGTGTTACACCATGGCAACACAGCAACCTTTATATGCAGAAAATGCTATAGTTAAAAGACAAGCAAGTCTCATACAGCATTTTTGGTTTCAGTCATGGATTCCTTAGAAGAAAATATTGAGGACTGTTAAAAGACAGTATCTTTTAACAGTCCTCAATGTTTTCGTCTAAAGAATAACAGTATAAAACTGTATAAAATTAACAGTATAAAAGGTTAAGCTTTCGGAAAACGCCCACTTTGGGAAGCTTTAGGCAAAAGCGAAGGAAAAGTGTCAAATGCCAGCTTCTTATTATTTCAAGCGAAGGGACAGGGAAAGACTTAATTGTCAGGTTTCTGGGCATGCGCAGAAGAATTAAAAAAAAAAAAATTAAAAAAAACTTTTTTTAAAAAATGGCGGCGCCCAGGCACCGGCAACCGACCGCACCGGTACTGTGACGTCACCAGCGGGCCGCTACCGGTGCTATAGAGTGGACCGCACCGGTAGGAACCCACCACTGGTGGGAGACTACCGCCTGGTGCCTTGAACTACGATAGCACCCCAAAGACCAACATTTTGAGTTTTTCCTACCTCTTTTGGGAGGAGACAACCTGAAGATCCTGTTTCCATAGCCCACTCTTTGGCTGACTTTTGCCCTTTGCAATCGGTCGGGGTCTTGGACGGGGGTGGGAGGGTGGGGGGGGGAACGTGTTCAGGTTGGGATGTGCTCTAAGATGAAATAAGAGTGTTGGATCCAGTCAATTTTAGGAAGGTTGGCTAAGCAATTGTTGGAGGAAATGTCCCTCTAGGTTCAGTTCCAAGTGGGGAGAAAGACAGGGGAGACATGGGGGATGCTTGGAAGGATGGTTTTAATGGTGGAAGGATCAGTGGTGGGTTGTTGCAGGTTCAGACTGGTTCTATAGAACCGTTAGTGGAAATTTCCCACCACTCGCCAAACTGGCAGCGATGACCGGCAGTCCACGCCCCCGAACTGGTACTCCGGTCGCCGAGAGAGAGAGAGAGAGAGAGAGAGAGAGAGAGAGAGAGAGAGAGAGAGAGAGAGAGAGAGAGAGAGAGAGAGAGAGAGAGAGAGAGAGAGAGAGAGAGATTGATTTATACCCTCTCTTTGGGCTTTGAATTTGAGCTTATCCTATTGGTTGCAGTCAGACTCCCATGGGCCTATGCACCCGTGCCATAGGTTCGCTATCACTGTCCTAGAATATTTCATTCTTCTAGGAGAGGGTTGGGTGCTAACCTCCTACACAATCAAGAAGGAAAACCCCAAGCAGCTTCTTCCTAAACTTTAGAGATGTTGGCTTATTTTTTTTAAATTTTTTAAAAAAGTTTTTTATTTATAAAACAAATAAAAAGACAAAACATACATAAAACATAAAAACAAGCACATGACGGATCTTCTTCTAGTATACATATTTACATTCCTCTAATTCTTACATCATTATTCCTCTTAAAATGCAAAAACAAAATCACAAATTTTTCTTACATCTCCACAAAATTAATGATGTTGGCTTATTGACTTGGTGGCCAGAGCTCTTATTGCACAGAATTCAGTTTAGGTTCCAGAAAAGCTCACATGGTTGAAACTTTTTTTCTGGATTGAAAAATCAGAGAACCAGTCAATGAGAACCCACAAGGAACATTTCTGGTTCTTTTTTCAAAAAACTGAAATGAGACCCATATCTCAGACTGTTGTACATGGCGTCCTTCTAGTTTCTTCACATTTCTCTACCGGACAACACGACTCGGTTTCTTGTAACCTTACAACTCCCAATGTGTAGCTCCCAAGATCTCACTGGCAGAAATAGTGTCTTCTGGAAAGCACAGTTGTTATACAGTATCTGGTTTGAGAAACTGCTGGAAGAAACCAAAGTTTAATGCAATGTGTGGACACAATTTCTGTATCTTTCATAGCAAAGAAACCTATTGGGAATATTGGATTTATTTTGTATGAAGTGGCAGGGAAACCAGCCGTCAAAACAACTCACATCAACATTAATATCAAGGTAAGAGTGGTTGGATATGTTATTTATCACATCCCCATATTTTTTTACCGCCCCCCCACTAATTTTGGGGTAACATTTGCATGGAGACCCAAGAACATCTTCTCCCCAGTCAGGCCAACCAGCTGTTCTAAAAAGTCAGTGGTCACTTCACCCTGTTAGAAAAAAAAAATGACAGCAATAGATCTGTGGTGTATGAATTTGATTCTGATGATTAGAACAATTAACCAGTGGAATGGCTTTCCTTCAGACGTTGTGGCTGCTCCATCACTGGAAGTTTTCAAGAAGAGATTGGACAGCCATCTGTCTGAAATGGTATAAGAGTCTGCTGCTTGAACAGGGGGCTGGACTAGAAGACCTCCAAAGTCCCTTCCAACTCTTGTTATTCTATTCTATTCTATTCTATTCTATTCTATTCTATTCTGTTCTGTTCTGTTCTGTTCTGTTCTGTTCCGTTCCGTTCCGTTCCGTTCCGTTCCGTTCCGCTCCGCTCCGCTCCGCTCTGCTCTGCTCTGCTCTGCTGTTCTGTTCTATGCTATGCTATGCTATGCTATGCTATGCTATGCTATTCCATTCCATTCCATTCCAATTTCTTTTTTTCTTTTCTTTTCTTTTCTTTTCTTTTTTCTTTTCTTTTCTGTTCTTTTCTTTTCTCTTTTCTTTTCTTTTTTCTTTTCTTTTCCATTCCATTCCATTCCATTCCATTTCATTCCACTTTCTTTTCTTTTCTTTTCTTTTCTTTTCTTTTCTTTTCTTTTCTTTTCTTTTCTTTTCTTTTCTTTTCTTTTCTGTTCTGTTCTGTTCTTTTCTTTTCAGTTCTGTTCTTTTCTTTTTTCTTTTCTTTTCTGTTCTTTTCTTTTTTTTTCCTTTCCTTTCCTTTCCACTCCACTCCACTTTCTGTTCTTTTCTGTTCTTTTCTGTTCTGTTCTGTCAACTTTCTAGGGCATGGGTGTGAAATGCACATTGTCCCAGCTGCATCATGTGACGTATCGGGACTCCCCCCCCTCCTTTGCTGAACTGGGTGTGGGCATGGCCAGCACATGACGTATACGGCCTGCGGGCCGGGAGTTTGACAGCCCTGTTCTAGGGCTACTTCCAATTGCTATGCAACACAGAGAGTTCTTCATTAGCTTGGCATGGGGAGTGACCCCAGTTGGTAACTCTTGAAAGCTCTTCCTTTGGACAGTTGTGGAATGACCCTCTGTCTGTCCTTCTCAAAGGGTCAGGGTAGATGGAGTCAACTGGGCCTCCTGGTGTCTACAGAGTCCTATTGCATAAGCCTCTTGAGCTTCCAACGGAAGTGTGGCTGGATGGGAAGAAAGATGATCTTGGAAATGTGGGAGCCAGGCGACCAAAGGTCAAATGTCCAGTCCCAGGAGCTGATGTTCCAAGACCTGGTCCCCAAACCCCAAACCTTGCTCTCTGAGAAGCAACAAATAGAATTATGGAAAAAATGAGGTTCTGGCTTCTTTCCAGCCATCAAGGAAGGACTGCATTGCAGGCTTCGGTCGGAGGTGGAAGGCAGGAGCCCAGAATAAAGTTGGAAGTGGAGATTAGATGTCCAAGAACAGAGTTTAGTTGGAGGCGGCCTCCCCAGCCCTCCAATCCAATGTGCACTTTGGGGCAAGTTTCAATTGCTTTCGAAATAATGACAATGCTGGTATTTATGCTTCTTTTTCTAGATTAAAGTACAAAAGAAAAATGGAGAAATCATACCGTTCGAATGTGAGCAACTCCCCGACGACCTGCCACCAAATGATGACAAATCGTCTGTGGTCTACCTGCCTGCGAGTGCCCTCAATGCTGTCATGATCTTGATCCAGCCCCATCTCAACACCGCTCTGACCAAAGTTAAGGTGACTGAAGAACATTCCTAAACTCTGGATAGACTAGCCCAGTAGTGGGTTCTACTTACCTTTGCTACCGGTTCAGGAATGGGAGCGCGTGGATGGATGTGCACGCTTTGTGCATGCGCAACGCTTCTGCACATGTGCAGAAGCTTCTGCGCATGCGCAGAGCATTTCAAACCAGTACCAACCCACCACTGGACAAGCCCCCTTGGCTTCATTGATACGGGATAGTTCCCTCTTATTCTTTGGCTGTTGGGAGGCTGAGTCTTAGCTTGGGGTATGGGAGACAAAACCAAAAAGGGAGGGAGGGAGGAAGGAAAAGAGGGAGGGAGGGATGAAAGAAGGAAGTTTGATCTCCAGGAGGGAGAGAAGGAAGGAAAGAAGGAAAGAAGGAAGGAAGGAGGGAGGGAGGAACAGAGGAAGGAACAAACAAAGGGAGGGAGATATGAAGGAAGGAAGTTTGATCTTCATGAGAGAAGGAAGGGAGGGAGGAAGAGAGGAAGGAAGGAACAGATGACTGAGGGATGAAGGAAATAAATTTGATCTTCAGGAGAAGGTAGGAAGAAAGGAAGGAGGAAGGTTAGAGAGGAAAGGGAGGGAGGGAGAAAGGAGGCAAGATAGAGAAGGAAGGAAGGAAAGGGAGGGAGGGAGAGAGGGAGGAAGGAAGTTTGATCTTCAGGAGAGAAGGAAGGGTTGGAGGAAGAGAGGAAGGAAGGAACAGATGATTGAGGGATGAAGTAAGTAAGTTTGATCTTCAGGAGAAGGAAGGAAGGAAGGAAGGAAGGAAGGAAGGAGGGAGGGAGGGAGGGAGGTTAGAGAAGAAAGGGAGGGAGGGAGGGAGGGAGAAAGGAGGCAGGATAGAGAAGGAAAGAAGGAAGGAAAGGGAGAGAGGCAGTCGGGGAGGGAGGGACAGAGGAAGGGAAGGAAGGAAGGAAGGAAGGAAGGAATGAGGGAGGATAGAGAGGAAATGATGGAAGGAAGGAAGGAAGGAAGGAAGGAAGGAAGGAAGGAAGGAAGGAAGGAAGGAAGGAAGGAAGGAAGGAAGGGATTTAGAGACAAGACTGTGGAAGCTTCTGCAGCTGACCATTCTCAGGACTGAGCCCAGAGTGAGCCACTCTCAGGGCCACCAACTGTGGACTGTGGTTCCTCTTATTATTTCAGAGAGATTAAGAAATAAGCACCAGGAGATGAGGGAGATCAGGGCCGGGGTCTCCAACCTTGGCAACGTTAACCCTTGGGGAGAACCAGGCCTTCTTTGGAAAGACGGGTGGGGAAGAGATAACCGGACGGAGCCCGGGGCATTCCTGATGCCATCCTGATGCCAATGGTGAGATTTCTCCTCATCCTGATGCCTTTCACCCCCTGGTGGAACTCTGAAATGAAGGTTTTACCTTTCCTTGCAGCAGTTCCTTTAGTGACCGTGCAAAGTCAATTTTTGACCATTTTTCACGCTTACGACCGTTGCAGCATCCCCATGGTCAAGAGCTCAAAATTCGGACGCTGGGCCACTGACTCACATTTATGACGGTCGCAGTGTCCCGGATGTGTGTGTGTGTCACATGATCCCCCTTTGGCGACCTTCTGACTTAACGACCGTGTGACTAACTTAACAACTGCGGTGTTTCACTTAACGATGGTGGCAAGGAAGGTCATAGAAGGGGCAAAACTCATTTAACAAATGGTTCATTAGCCACATGAATTTTGGGCTGAAGTGTAGTCGTAAGTCGAGGACCTCCTATAACGGCGTGTCCTTTACAAGTCCAGAAAGGAATGGGTGCATTGGTGACATCTACGTAGGTACCTAGGCCCCTTTCTTCATGGTTGATTTTTATGGGCAATAAAATAAAATGAAATGAAATAAAAACCTTGCCTACCATGGGGTTTAAGGTGCTTGCTTGCAATTCTTGGCTCACTTTTGTTACTAATCTTCCTTTTTTTTCTTTCTTTTTTTGATTAGGGTTCCGCTCCAAACTCAGACCATCTCAAAAAAATGTTGCCAAATGTAAGTTCCTTGTGCTTTGAGGGTGATGTTGCTTAGCTCCCAGGAAGTCTTCCTCAGAAGTGAGACAATTTCCCCTTTGTTGGAGCGGCTGAGATGTTCTCTGGGCAGACGCTGATCTGATCCAGGATTCCTCAAGCAGAAGTTGGTCCTAGAACAAGGAGGGAGTTACCTTTATGGGAAATAGAGAGAGAGATAGAGGTTCTCCTGGAGTCACGACTCAGCAGGTGGAGGAGGAGGAGGAGGAGGAGGAGGAGGAGGAGGAGGAGGAGGAGGAGGAGGAGGACTATGCGGTCCTTGGTGCTCACAGTTCATGAGCCAAATGGGTATCATCATCAGTGCTAGAAGGGAGTGAGATTTTCAGAGGAGAGGAGGAGGAGGAGGAGGGGGAGGGGGAGGAGGAGGAAGAGGAAGAGGAGGAGGAGGACTGTGTGGTGCTTGCTGCTCTCTGAGCTTGGTTGCTATCTTGCGGACATTTCATGACCCAACAAGGGAACATCATCAGTGCTAGAAGGGAGTGAGATTTTCAGAGGGGAGGAGGAGGAGGAGGAGGAGGAGGAGGAGGAGGAGGAGGAGGAGAAGGAGGATTTGTGGGGTCCTTGATGCTCTCTGAGCTTGGTTGATTTCTTGCAGACATTTCATGACCCAACAAGGGAACATCATCAGTGCTAGAAGGGAGTGAGATATGCAGAGAGGAGGAGGAGGAGAGGAGGAGATGTGAAGAAGTGGGGAGGAGGACGACTGTGGGGTCCTTGGCCCACTCTGAGATTTCTTGTTTTCTTGCAGACGTTTCATGACCCAACTTGGTAGGATCATCAGTGTTAGAAGTGGGGAGGAGGAGGAGGAGGACTGTGGGGTCCTGGGATGCTCTCTGAGCTTGGAGACGTTTCATGCTCAGACTAGGGAAGAGAGGTCCTTGAGCAGGAAAGAGATCACTCTTCACAAGCACTGGCCATCTTGTGCTTGTTCCAAAGGCCTTCGCTTGACTTTTAAAACCCTTTTTCTTCTTTTTCTTCTTCTTCTTTTTTTTTAGCCAAGGGCTTTAGGAAGGACAAGATAAGTCTCAGAAGCGAGGTTGGGAGGATGAGGCAGAGAATTGAGGCAGGGGGACCAAACACCAACGCTTCCCTTTGTAGTGCAGTCTTTGTTTATGGCCTGGTTTTAAATGTGTGTTTTTGTGTTTGTGTGTGTGTGTGTTTCATTTTATCCAGGTCGGTCTGCCTGCTGGGAAAAAGCTGAAAGTCCAAATAACTCACACAGAAAGCCCGACGGTTAGCGTGTCGTCTTCTGCCAGCTCCATAACAACCTCTACTGAAGCTTCCTTCTTGGATGCTAACCGTGGCAACCAGATCCTCTCCGTCAAGATGGTACATCTCCCTTTCCTCTTTTGCCAGAGACCAAAAGTCTTCACCTGTTCAGGGATCCTCACCTTCCCAAAATAATCTTTACGTGATGAAACTCTGGTTCAGCCAGAGGAAAGGGAGGAATGCATTCAAATGTACGGTACCTCTCCATCAAGGGCTGCATCAAGGAGACCTTCAGGCACCTACATAGATAATTCGGGAGCATCTATTTAACTCTTCCCACCTCCAGCCCTTCAAGGGTACCTTCCCAGTCTGGAGGAACTGAGTCCACAACTCCAGAAATAACCAGCCAGGAAGGCCAGGACAGGGGTGGGCTTCAAAAATTTTAGCAAGGATTTCTCTGCCCGGTTACTGGGTGGGCGTGGCAAAGGTGGGCGTGGACTAGTCAGCCTCCTGCACCATGGTGTGTGTGGGGGTTGCCCTCCCCAGGCTCCGGAGGTCTTCCTGAAGCCTCCGGGAGGGCAAAAACGGCCTCCCCAGGTTCCGGAGGCCCTCTGGAGGCCAAAAAAAGGCCCATTTCCTGCCTTCCCGAACTTCCGGTAGGCCTATTTTTTGCCCTCCCGAGCCTCCCTGTGCGCCCTGCACTTACCTGCATCCAAAACGGGCCACGTGGGAACTCCTGGGAGGGGCTGGGTGGGGTGGGCGGGCTAGCCAGGAGTGGGATTTGGGTAAGGTGACCAGATTTTAATATTTGTAAAGCGGGACACCATTGACCGGAGGGGGGGTTCTAGGGGAGCAAGATGGGAGGGATCCGTCTCTCTTATCCTGCAGCTTTGTGCACCCCCCCTTCATCGCAGCCAGGGGTGGGTTCATACCGGTGTGGTCTTGCCTGTTCGTTGCTGCAGAGCTGAAGAAGCTGGTGGCATTCGCGGCGCGGGGCTTCCCCCGCCCGCTTTCCCCGGCCGCCGGGATGCCGCCATTTGCGTTCTTTTGCCGTCTGCGCATTCGCAAAGCATTCTGCTTGCACAGAGGGCAAAAGAACGCAAATGGTGGCGTCCCGGCGGCCAGGGAAAGCGGGCGGGGGAAGCCCTGCGCCGCGAACGCCACCAGCTTCTACAGCTCTGCGGCGACGAACAGGCAAGACCGCCGCTGCCCCTCTCACTGCCCTCCCTCCCCGCCTGGCAGGAGGAGGCAGGCGAGGCAGGAGGCAGAGGGGTGTGCAGGGCAAATTCAAATTAAAAAAGCGGGACTTTTTTGAAACGCCACGGGACGCGGGACAAATTATTAAAAAGCGGAACTGTCCCGCCAAAAGCGGGACGTCTGGTCACCTTAGATTTGGGGGTTCTCTGAACTGCACAGAATCTTAGCTAGAGGTTCTCCCGAATCCCCGCGAACCCCCAGCAGCCCAGCCCTGGCCAGGGGTTTTGAGTAGGGAAGTCCTTGGCAATCCCAGTGCCTGAGCATAATCTGGAGGAAGTTTAAGTCCTGAAAAGTTGTGGTTGTAATAACATTGTTTAGTATAGAAAGCTAGCGAAGAGCCTGGGAACATCAAAGGATGATTTGAAAATGCAGATGTGGAGAAATGTTAGATGGGCTTCATAAAACATCTGCCACAATGAGAACTAGGTTCTGAGGGCAGAGGAGAACTTTTCTACAAGAGCAACTTGGGGAGGGAGTGGGGAGGGAGAAGGAAAGGTGAGAAGGAGGGAGGGAAGAAGAAAGGAATGAAGATGAGGAGGAAGGAAGGAAGAAGGGAAGGTGAAAGGGAGGGAGGGAGGAAGGAAGGAAGAAGAGAAAGTGGGAAGGAAGGAGGAGAAGAAGGAAGGAAGAAGGGAGGAAGGAAGGAAGGAAGGAAGAAGGGAAGGTGAGACTGAGGGAGGGAAGAAGAAAGGAAGGAAGAAGGGAATGGACCTGTCCCAAGTAATCCAGGGTCCGACTCATGAGGGTGGTCACACGCTCGACCTAGTGTTTCTTTCGGGGCAGTGGAGAGATGATCTGAAGATAAGGGACTTAGTCATCACCCCACTGTCATGGTCAGATCATTTCCTACTGAGGCTGGATTTCGCAGCCCCATTCCTCCCCCGCAGGGAGGTGGGACCGACTAAGTGGTTCCGCCCCAGGCGCCTAATGGAACCGGAAGGATTCCAGAGGGAACTTGGGGAAATACCTGAAACCCTGGTACACAATTCGGCTGACTCCCTGGTGGCTGCTTGGAACACCGCAGCATCAGGGGCTCTAGACCGAATTGCGCCTAAGCGACCTCTCTATGGCAGTGGATTCCGGAAAGCTCCCTGGTTTACCGAGGAGCTCCGGGAGATGAAACGCCAGAAGAGACGTCTGGAGCGCCGCTGGAGGGCCAGAAAAACCGAGTCTGATCGAACACTATTAAGAATTTACATCAGATCTTATTTAGTGGCGATAAGGGCGGCAAAACGATCCTATTTTTCCGCTCTTATTGCGTCCGCAGATTCTCGCCCAGCCGCCTTGTTTAGGGTGACTCGCTCCCTCCTTGCAAAAGGGGGGAGCGAGGAACACTTACAAGGCAGAGCTGAGGAATTCGCTGAGTTTCTGTCGGATAAAGTCGCTCAGATTCGGTCAAATCTGGACTCCGGCTGGGCAGAGTCCATTGAGTTGACAGGGGCTAGTCTTAGTCCATCATTATGGGAAGAGTTTGGGCCTGTTTCTCCCGAGGATGTGGACAGGGCTGTGGGAGCGATGGGTCCCTCCACCTGTTTATTGGACCCGTGCCCCTCCTGGCTGGTTTCGGCTAGCAGAGAGGTAGCACGCGGCTGGATCCAGGCGGTGGTCACCGCTTCTTTGAGAGAGGGATCCGTACCGCAGTCGTTAAAAGCTGCGGTGGTGCGACCCCTCCTGAAAAAGCCTTCCCTGGATCCAGCTGACTTGAAGAACTATCGTCCGGTCTCCAACTTACCTTTTTTAGGGAAAGTTGTGGAGAAGGTGGTGGTTACTCAACTTCTGCAGCTCCTGGATGAAACAGATCATCTAGACCCTTACCAGTCGGGTTTCAGGCGCGGCTACAGTACAGAAACTGCCTTGGTCGCTCTGATGGATGATCTCTGGCGGGCCCGGGATGGGGGAAATTCCTCCATCCTGGTGCTACTTGACCTCTCAGCGGCTTTCGATACCATCGACCATGGTATCCTTCTGCATCGTCTCAGCGAGTTGGGAGTGGGAGGCACCGTTCTGCGGTGGTTCTCCTCTTATCTCGCTGATAGGATGCAGTCGGTGCTGGCAGGGGGGCAGAGATCGTCCCCTAGGCCCCTATTATGTGGGGTGCCTCAGGGGTCGGTTCTCTCGCCCATCCTGTTCAACATCTACATGAAACCGCTGGGGGAGATCATTCGCAGACATGGGGTGTGTTTCCATCAGTACGCTGATGACACCCAGCTGTACATCACCACCCCGTCTGACTTCAGTGAGGCAGTTGATGTAATGTGCCGGTGCCTGGACGACGTCAGGATCTGGATGGGGAGGAACAGACTCAGACTTAATCCCGATAAGACTGAGTGGCTGTGGATATTGCCTCCTAAGGACTACGACAACTGTCCCTCCGTGGTCCTTGAGGGAGCGAAACTGACTCCCTCGGACCAGGTCCGCAACTTGGGGGTCCTTCTAGATCCACAGCTAAAATTGGACCATCATCTTTCAGCTGTGGCTAGAGGGGCCTTTGCACAGGTTCGCCTGGTGCACCAGTTGCGGCCATATTTGGAGAAGGAGGCTCTACTCACGGTCACTCATGCCCTTGTCACCTCTCGCTTGGACTACTGCAATGCGCTCTACATGGGGCTACCCTTGAAGAGTATCCGGAGACTTCAATTGGTGCAAAATGCGGCTGCGCGTGCTGTGGTGGGTGTGCCAAGGTACACCCACGTGACATCGATACTCCGCCAGCTGCATTGGTTGCCCATCGGTCTCCGGGTCCAATTCAAGGTGTTGATCACCATCTTTAAAGCCCTTCATGGCTTGGGACCAGGTTATCTATGGGACCGCATTCTGCCTCATACTTCCCTTCGACCGGTTAGGGCCCACAGAGTGGGCCTCCTCCAGGTCCCGTCGGCCAAACAATGCCGGCTGGCGGGCCCAAGGGGGAGAGCCTTCTCTGTGGCCGGCCCTGTGCTCTGGAACCAACTTCCACCAGAGACCCGAACTATCCCCACTCTGCTGGCCTTCCGGAAAGCTGTTAAGACATGGCTTTTCCTGCAGGCGGGGGGTAGAGCTTAATTCATTCGAGCCCACCCCCCAAGTATGTATGATGTTGAATGGTTGGTGATGATTCTTTTTATAGTGTGTTTTAATTTTTATATTTGCTTTTAATTAACTTTTTAGATTTTGGTTATTCTTGTATTTTCTCACTGTTGTACGCCGCCCTGAGTCCTTAGGGAGTTGGGCGGCATATAAGAATTCCAAAATAAATAAATAAATAAATAAATGTGAGAAGGAAGGACAGAAGGGAGGGAGGAGAGGAGGGAGGGAGGAAGAAGAGAGGGAGGGAGGGAAGAAGGAAGGAAGAGGAAGGAAGAAAGGAAGAAAGAAAGAAGGGAAAGTGGAAAGGAAGGAAGGGAGGGAGGGAGGGAGGGAGGAAGGAAGGAAGGAAGGAAGGAAGGAAGGAAGGAAGGAAGGAAGGAAGGAAGGAAGGAAGGAAGGAAAATGTAATGCTCCTCCTAGACCAAAAAGCTCGTCAGACCTAAGAGGCCATCTGCTCTCTCCCTCTTCTTCCTCTTTTCAATTCTAGAAACACGAATGCAGTGCCAGTTTTGACATCAAACAGGAACACCTGGCCATCTCCCTGAAACCAGGATCTTGCAGGTATGAAAGCTTCTTGCTCCAAAGGCCAAGCTGAAGGAGGCGGCCTTGGGGTCTTCTCAAAGCTCTGGGCTGCTTTCCAAAAGGAGGAGAAAAGATGCCCCAAAACATGTTTTTTTCCCCAAGATTATAGTCTCTTTTGGAGGAAGGAATGGGTTCTATTGGGGAAACCTAGCAGCAAGTAGGATGCACATTATGGGTGGGGGGGAGGAGATGTTAATCTCTGGAGAATGTGTAGATTCAAAGTTTCATGCAAAGAGATCATTCCCACCCAAGATCAAACTAGGATGGGAATGGAGGAACTTACAGCTGGGAAAACACAGTGGAAGGCTTGAATGGAAGAGAAAACCGAAGAGCTGATCTTTAGGTTTTTCATTTTTTTGGAATAAAGAATAAGACGTTTTTAGAAAATAACTCCCTCCCTGTCCCCCTCCCCTCCCCTCCCCCTCCCCCTCTCCTTCCTTCCTCCCTCCCTTCCCTCCCCTCCCCTCCCCTTTCTCTTCAATTCCCTCCCCTCCTCTCTCCTTTCCCTTCCCTTCCCTTCCCTCCCCCTCCCCCCTCCCCCTCTCCTTCCTTCCTCCCTTCCCTTCCCTTTCCCTTCAATTCCCTCCCCTCCCCCTCCCCTCCTCTCCTCTCACCTTTCCCTTCCCTTCCCTTCCCCTCTCCCTCCTCTCCCCTCTCCTCTTCTTTTCCTCCCCTCCCCTCCCCTCCCTCTCTTCCCGTCTTCTTCATCTTTTGGGGGAATTTAGGAGAGTCGAACCAAAAGGACCACTCAATCATGGGAACTTTCCGTGTATTGAAAGCCAACAGGGGATCTAGAGGAGTTTGTCAAAAGGTCTGCTGGCTGTTGGCACGTAAATTCCCGAGGGCTCTGCTTCCTTCCCAACCTTCTGGCTGTCATTTTGTCTTTTTTTTTGACCCTGATTGGCCGACCTCTCTGGAAGCAAATCCATGCTGGTTTGTCAGCAGATGGGGAAAGATAGCAAGACCCCCGAGGTGGACAGGGTAAAATTGCATATAAAAGATATATTTCTCTCCTCTCCTTCTTCTTCTCTTCACAGGACACTGGAGGTTTCTTCCCCTGCCGGAGATGTAAGCTTGAAGCTATTTAAGATACTGGGGGGCGGGGGGGGGAGTTCACACATTTAAGATGGTCTTCTCCACCCGACGGGTGAGGTGTTACTTTGGGCCGAGACTGGGAGACAAAACAACCGAATAAGTCATTTTGCTCCCACCCACCCCAAATATTGGACATTGCAAAGAGACATTGCCCTGAGGTGGGATTCACATAACTTACCTACCGGTTTGCCCAGCACCGAAAATGTGAGCGTGCGCATTCATGCATCTGCACAACCTTCCACACGTGTGCTTTTCTCACACACATTTTCAAGCCTGCGCATGGATTGAAAATGTGGCATGCGTTCAGCTTGAAAAAGTGCACGCGGGGCACTCGAAGGCCTCCCTCCCTCGGTGTCAGCGCTGGTGAGGTAAGCTGTTGTTTAGCCCAGCTGAGGCGCGGCAATTCGCTCGGTAGCGGAAATTTTGAGTCATTCGGAGAACCGGCAAATCCCACCTCTTGCTGGCCCCAGAGTGGGGAGAGAATGGGGATTTTGCAGTATCCTTCCCTTGCCACGCCCACCAAGCCACGCCCACGGAACCGGTAGGGAAAAATTTTGAATTTCAACCCTGCCTTAATTCCATCCCTCTGTTAATGCAGACTAGGATTGCATTGGCTATTTTGGCAGCTGCAGCACACAGCTGGCTCATACTTAAGTGATGATCCGTTAGGAGGTCTAGATCCTTCTCACAAGATCTTCTGTTGAGTCACAGACCTGCTGTTGAGTTGTCCTCTTCTTTTCCCTTGCATTTCCCCCAGGAGTACAGCCTTTTTCAGAGCGCTGGATCTTCGCTTAATACGGAGGTCTTCAAACTTGGCAACTTTAAGACTTGTGGAGTTCAACTCCCAGAATTCTCCAGCCAGCTATGCTTTTAAGGCTTCTCCAGCTATGCTGGCTGGAGAATTCTGGGAGTTGAAGTCCACAAGTCTTAAAGTTGCCAAGTTTGGGGACCCCTGGCTTAATTTATTCAGAGTAGGATAATTTGAGCCTGGTTATTTGTGCTTCGGGTGTGTGTGTGTGCGATGGCTCAGCAGAGAGTTGACAGCCTGGGTTTGAGACTTGGGCACCTAAGTCCCCACTCCTTGGTCCAACTCCTGCCCACCTAGCAATTCAAACGCAGGCAAATGCAAGTAGATAAATGGGTACCACTTTGGTGTGAAGATAACAGTGTACCGTATATGCCTTTGGCGTATAGCCATGCTAGCCACATAACTATGGAAATTGTCTACGGACAACACTGGCTTCCTCGGCCCAAAAACGGAAATGCGCACCATAACCTAGAGGGACACAAGTGGACAGGGAAATCTTTACTTTTTTTAATTTAACTTTTTAAAACTGGACTCCAGAACTGGAGTTTTGGTCACCACACTGCAATAAAGGTGTTGAGACTTTGCAAAGAAGAGCAACTAGGATGGTTAAAGGCCTGAAGGACTAAAACATATGAAGAACGGTTGCAGGATTTGGGTTTGGCTAGTCTAGAGAAAAGAAGGATCAGGGAGGACATAGTAGCAGGATTCCAGTATCTGAGGGGCTGCCACAAAGAAGAGGGAGTCAAGCCATAGGAGGGAGCCATAGTGGAGGGCACGCGAGCATTGCCCACCGGCAAACCGGAAGTGCGGAAAAACGCACTTCCGGTTTGCCCTTTTGCTGTTTTTGGCACTCCGGGGCTTCAGGAAGCTTCCCTGAACCCTCCGGAGTGCAAAAAACAGCCCACCGGCAAACCGGAAGTGCATTTTCCCGTACTTCCAGTTTGCCGGTGGGCAACACTCGTGTGCCCTCCGCTATGTCTCCACGTGCCATCTGTGGTTCGCCATCACGGGTATAGGGTTTCCTGACTGAACAGGGGGTTGGACTAGAAGACCTCCAAGATCCCTTCCAACTCCTATTCTATTCTATTCTATTCTATTCTATTCTATTCTATTCTATTCTATTCTATTCCATTCCATTCCATTCCATTCCATTCCATTCCATTCCATATTTTCTATTCTATTCTATTCTATTCTATTCTATTCTATTCTATTCTATTCTATTCTATTCTATTCTATTCTATTCTATTCTACTCTACTCTACTCTACTCTACTCTACTCTACTCTACTCTACTCTACTCTATTCTATTCTATTCATTCTTCATTCTATTCCATTCCTTATTCTATTCTATTCTATTCTATTCTATTCTATTCTATTCTATTCTATTCTATTCTATTCTATTCTATTCTATTCTATTCTATTCTATTCCATTCCATTCCATTCCATTCCATTCCATTCCATTCCATTCCATTCCATTCCATATTTTCTATTCTATTCTATTCCATTCCATTCCATTCCATTCCAGTCTAGTCTATCTTATTCTAATTTGTGCTTCAAGATTGAATTCTGGACCAATTTGTTAGATAATCCGTTGGTTTATTCCACAGGAGTACCCAACTTCAAACACAGTGTCAGAAACCATTGTTCTCCAAAATGAACCCTTTAGATTTGGCTACATAGGCTGAATTTGAAAGAGTATACTGCTTTTGGATGCTAAATTTTCCTTCTTTGGGGGGCAGGAGAACATAGTTTCCACTTCCATCCTAGTACCCCCACGAGTCTTGGGGATTTCCTGATGTTCTCTTGCTCCAATTTTGACTTGTTCCTTCTCGCTGTTCTAGGTAACAGGAGCATCGGCATACACGGAAAATATTATGGAAAGTTGGATTTCACATGCCACTGGTAAGTTTTGGCCTTTGGAGGTCAAGTGGGAAAAACATTAAGAAGTATCATCACCTCCTCAAGAGGCACAGAAAGGATTGGGGAGTGGGAAAATCTCCCCCCCCCACCCTAAGATTTAAGTAAATATTCCTTCAATGGTCAAATTAACCTCCACATTTCATTTTCCTAGACACAATACAGACAGGTGTGGAATCAAAACGCAGGAGCCAAAAACCAGTAATTAAGGCTCACTGCAGTATTTATTTATTTATTTATTTATTTATTTATTTATTTATTTATTTATTTATTTATTTATTTATTTATTTATTTATTTATTTATTCATTCATTCATTCATTCATTCATTCATTCATTCATTCATTCATTCATTCATTCATTCATTCAGTCAGTCAGTCAGTCATTCAGTCATTCAGTCATTTATTTAACCAGTGCACACTGGAAGAATTCCCTCAGAAAATAAAGGGAGGGGCCCTACAGAAAAAAAAATGGACGCACTCATATACATTTCGGCAAAAGGGGAGAAAATGATAGTCCTTCATGTGCATAGATAATCGCTGGTGTAAGCATGAATATTCGCTATTAGCAAACCTCAAATTTCTTGGCTGCCCTTCTGCTGTTACTATCCTCAAGAAGAGAGTTAGAGCAATAGCAATAGCACTTAGACTTATATATCGCTTCGCAGTGGTTTACAGCCGTCTCTAAGTGATTTACAGAGTCAGCATATTTGTCCCCAACAATCTGGGTCCTCATTTTTCTGACCTCGGAAGGACGGAAGACTGAATTGATCTTGAGCCGGTCAGGATTGAACTGCTGCTGGCAGTCAGCAGAATTTGCCTGCAATACTGCATTCTCACCAAGTCTCAGAGGAAAGAAAACGAGAGGAAAAGGAAAAGGAAAAGGAAAAAAGGAAGGAAGGAAGGGGGAGAGAGTAAGGAAAGAAAAAGAAAGGAAAATGGAAAGGAAGGAAGGAAGGAAGGAAGGAAGGAAGGAAGGAAGGAAGGAAGGAAGGAAGGAAGGAAGGAAGGAAGGAAGGAAGGAATGGAAACAATCTGGATCCTCATTTTACCAACCTGGGAAAGATGGAAGGTTCAGTCAACCGTGAGCTGGTTGGGATTGAACTCCAGACTGTGGGCAAAATTTGCCTGCAATACTGCATTCTAACTACTCTTTTATAGCTATCGTCTTAATAGAAAGAAACATATCAGTTCTCTTTCTTTAGCTGTTTTGATAAAGCAAAGTGAGGACTGTTAGGATGAGAATAAAATCTCATAGAAGCGACGTTTGGATCTTTACTTGGAATTCAGACAGTTAGAAATAAAGCCGAGATTAAAAGTCTAATAGAAAATATTTATTTCAGTACAAAAACAATAAATCCTGAATAATTACATCTTTGCTAAGAAACACGACCGTTCAGGTCAAGAGCTAAGGCAGAAGAGAATTAATGGTGGATTAGAAATGTAGACATGCGTACACATCATATCACGTGTTCTGCTTGTATTGGAATATACCATAATATTAGATAGGGGTGCATCACCCTGCATAGACATACAACTGACAATATTCACATCTTGACAAGGACTTTAACGTTGTCTCAGTTAACACACATCCCTTCTAAGTTTCTGTTTTGCTCTTCTGCCTTGAGAGGCTGGTCAAGTCAGGACACGCTGCCCACTCTCTTGTCATTCATGAATAACAGAATAACAGAGCTGGAAGGAGGTCTGGAGGTCCTTGGAGGTCATCTAGTCCAACCCCCTGCTCAAGAAGGAAACCCTATGCCATTTCAGACAAAGGATTATCTTGTCTCTTTTTTTTTATTCAAAAAGTTTTATTAGTACAGAATTACATAAGTAGTAGCAAAATATTAAATATAAAGTACAAACATTTTTGTTTTTTTCTCCCCCCCCCCCGAACCCACCCCCTTCCCTCCCCACCTCCCCCCCCCGGACTTCCCAGATATAATACAGGGCATAATAATAAATTTAAATTGTTAATAAAAAGAGAAAAAAGAAAGAAAAAAAAAGAACACTATTTTTAAAAAACTTCAACTCCAGATTATACACTACTAATATATCGCATTTGTATACAATAGTAAAGATACAAAAAAGAAAAAAAAAGAAAGAAAGAAAGAGAAAACTCTTACAAACAAACAAACCTCCTACCTCCTCCCTTCAATCCTCTATCTTATACAAAGTAAATGTTACATAAGTAATAACTAAATATAAAATACACAGATCTTAAACTGATATTATTGACATTAAAAATAACCTCTAAGATAAAACTTAACTAAATGTTACATAAGTGATCATCAAATATTAAATTTCGTCATGATATTAATAACATAATATTATTCTAAATTAACTTACTAACTTCAATAAACAAAAAAAGAAAGGAAAAAAAAGAATAAACAAATCTTCAACAAACTATATATATCTAATATTATTAACATTAAAAATAACCTCAAAGTTATATAAAACTTAACTAAATATTGCATAGGTAATCATTAGATAGGGAAAAGAAAAAATACAATCATATTAGTCTCTATCCGTCCAATATATTTCAACATCACATCGTTTTGTATCTTGATAGTTCATCTTTTAATAGTTCAATAAATTCGAATTTGTCGACTCGTCTCCCGTCTGATCCCAGACCTCCATCTCCTTTTCCCCAGCTATCTGGTTCAGGCACTCCTTATGGGTGTTTGAATCTATTTCCTTTTGATCCATCAAAGGTGGCTTCCCCTCCTCCTCCTCTTTTATTTTCATACATCCTTCCTCTGGAATCTTGGATATATCAGCCTTTAAAACATTGACATAAAATTCAGTAGCTTTTTTTATCGTGTTGAGCCGGTATCTTTTTCCAGAAAATTTCACTGCTACTCCAACTGGCGCTTCCCATTTATATTGTAAATTTAATCTCTTAAATTCATCAATCAAAAAAGTATAGCTTTTTCTGGCTTTAAGCATTTTAGAGGGGATTTCTTTCCAAATCTTTAATTCCTGACCATTCACCATAAGATTATTGTTAAACGTTGCTTGTATAATTCTGTTCCGTAAAGCTCTTGTGGTAAAATATATGACAATGTCCCTTGGTAAATGCTTTTGTTTAGCGTATCACGAATTGATTCTGTATATTTTATCGATTTGTGTAGCCAATTCCACTTTAGAAATTCCAGACACCTGATCCAATACGTCAACCATTCTGCCTTTTAAATTTTCATATAATCCTTCTTTCAAACCTCTGATCCTTATAGCAACTTCCATGGATCTGAACTGTGTCATCAAAACCTCTTTTTCAAAATTTGCAATATCATTTTGGATTTTATCTATGTAATTCACCGAAGTTGCCAAAGCTTGTTTATTTGTTTCAATACGTTCTGCCAAAACTTCAATATTTGTTGCTAAGCCTTTGCAAACCTCTAACACATCAAATCTGAGTTGTTGATTCATATTCTTCAAAGCAGCCTGCATTTTTTTGTCTATCTCACTTATTTTCTGATTAAATTCCAAAGTAAGTTCATGTTTCATAATCTTTAAATTATTTAATAAATTTTTTCAGGTGTCAAAAGCTGTGGAGGTGTTAGCTCAGTGTTAAGTTGCATTTTAGAAATATATCCAGATGAATAGTCATTTCTTTTAGTCAAAACAATCTTTCCAGACTTTGAAGCCATTGGTGTTTCAAAAGAATACAAAAAAGAAAAAAAAGCCAGATGCCTGATTAAAGTTCTTTCCAGTTTAAAAACCAGGTAGTCTTTTATTGGAAATATTTCTATTATAGCTTTAATCCAGAGTTAGGAGACAGAGAGAGAAAAAACAATTTTTCCAAGTTAAAAGTTTCCATAAGAGAGAGAGAGAGAGAGAAAAAAAGCCTCTGGGAAAACGAAAGTCACTTTCACTTCTCAATCGCCATATTGTTACTCTGTTTCCTTTGTTCCCTTGCTGAAGTGAAAGCTTACCCAGGAGTTGAAAAAAAAAAGAAAAAAGAGGTTTCAGTACTTGCCCATCTCACGCCTGTTTCTCTCTGTCTGCTTCTGTAGTTTAAATGTAGTTATAAATCCCATTCCTGAAGCAGCGGCTGGTCGCGACATCTAGCTCTGCAAATGCGGAGGTTTCCTGATCTTCGGAGCTGGAGACAGGCTGCATGGGGAGCTCTCCCTTCGCGCCCTACCAGATGGCTCCTAGGGCGCTGGGGGGGCTCTACCCCACCTGTCAAGCTCTCATCTCTCCCCTTTGCCCGGGGAAGAGATTTCAAAGCCGCCAGACAGCTGTTCTGGCGGCTTTTAACGAAGATAGGAAAGGCGCCCGACAGGGGACGTCCGCGATGGCGCGCTCCAAACCGGAAGTCCTATCTTGTCTCTTTTTGAAGACCTCCAGTGATGGAGCACCCAGAACTTCTGAAGGAAAGCCGTTCCAAGGATTACTGTCAGGAAATTTCTCCCTAGTTCCAGGTTGCTTCTCTCCTTGATGAGTTTCCAGCCGTTGCTTCTTGTCCTGCTTTCAGGTGCTTTGGAGAAAAGGTTGACCCCCTCTTCTTTGTGGCAGCCCCTCAAATATTGGAAGACAGCTATCATGCCCCCCCCACCAGTCCATCTTTTCATCAAAGTAGACATACCCAATTCCTGCAACCGTTCTTCATATGTTTTAGCCTCCAGTCCCCTAATCCTCTTTGTGGCTCTTCTCTGCACTCTTTCCAGAGTCTGAACATCTTTTTTTTGTATTGTGATAATCAAAACTGGATGCAATATTCCAGGGGTGGCCTTATAAAGTGGTATTAACACTTCACGTGGTCTTGATTCTATCCCTCTGTTAATGCAGTCTAGGATTGCATTGGCTTTTTTTGACTGCCGCCACACACTGCTGGCACATATTGAAATGATTGCCTGTAGGCAGGTTCATGCTGCTCAATTCCATACAAGAAGGGTCTCTGTGAGAAAGCTGTCCTCAAAACAAAAGGAAACAAAAGTAAAGTCTTACACTTAGGCAAAAAAAACCAAAAGTACACATATAGACTGGGTGAAACCAGGTCAATAGTAGTAACTGTGAGAGGGATCTTGGAGTCCTAGTGGACAACCATTTAAATATGAGCCAGCCGTGTGCAGCAGCTGCCAAAAAAGCCAACACAGTTCTAGGCTGCATTAACAGAGGGATAGAATCAAGATCACGTTAAAAGTGTTAATAATACCACTTTATAAGCCTTGGTAAGGCCACACTTGAAATATTGCATTCAGTTTTGTTCGCCACGATGTAAAAAGGATGTGGAGACTCTAGAAAGAGTGCAGAGAAGAGCAACCAAGATGATTAGGGGACTGGTGGCTAAAACATATGAAGAACGGTTGCAACAACTGGGTATCTCTAGTTTAATGAAAAGAAGGACTAGGGGAGACATGATAGCAGTGATCTAATATCTCAGGGGCTGCCACAAAGAAGAGGGAGTCAAGCTATTCTCCAAAGCACCTGAGGACAGGACAAGAAGAAATGGGTGGAAACTAATCAAGGAGAGAAGCAACTTAGAACTGAGGAGAAATTTCCTGACAGTTAGAACAATTAATCAGTGGAACAACTTCCCTCCAGAAGTTGTGAATGCTCCAACACTGGAAGCTTTTAAGAAGATGTTGGATAACAATTTGTCTGAAGTGGTGTAGGGTTTCCTGCCTAAGCAGGGGGTTGGACTAGAAGACCTCCAAGGCCCCTTCCAACTCTGTTATTCTATTCTAAATATGCGCCAGCAGTGTGTAGCGGCAGCCAAAAAAGCCAGCACAATTCTAAATTGCATTAACAGAGGGATACAATCAAGATCAAGGGAGGTACTAATACCACTCCAAAAAGCCTTAGTAAGGTAAAGTGACCAGATTTTTTTTTTAAAAGCGTGATTTATTTATTTATTTATTTATTTATTAGGCTTTCTTATATGCCGCCCAACTCCCGAGGGACTCAGGGCGGCGTACAGCACAGGATGCGGGGGCGGGCCCGCCTGGGCGCCGCCATTTGAGTTTTGCCCTCTGCGCATGCGCAGAATGCTGCACATGCGCAGAGGGCAAAACACAGCAAATGTCGGCGTCCAGGTGGGGGGGAGGCGGGAGGCCTTTCCTCGCCTCCCGCCTCCCCTTCGGGAGCCGGCAGCCCTTCGGGAGCCCGCCTCCCCTTCGGGAGGCCTTTCCTCGACTCCCGCCTCCCCTTCGGGAGCTGCCCTGGGGCCGGGCTGGCAAGTGACGAACGGGAGGCGGGAGACGGGGAAAGGAGGCAGCCGGCAGCTTACCTGTCACGAGCTCCAGGCATCCAAGCGCCGCGGTCGCCCGGTCGCCCGCCCGGCCCCAGAGCAACGGCAGCAGCGAGGCGACGGCGGGGGGGGGGAAGGAAGGGGAGGGGGACGAGGAAGGGCTGTTTGCGCCGCCAGAGGGGCCGCTCGTGAGCTCAAACTGACGACGGCAGCGGCGACGGCTCCTCATCCCTCACCCCTCCACCCGCATCCCAACAGCAGCGGCGCCTCCGAGGGCGGGACTAGGGATGGGGCGGGGGAAGGAGAGGAGGAGCAGCCCCCCTTCCCCCTCTCCCCAGCAGGCAGCCGCCTCGCTGAAATTACGCTTTGCCCGACTTGCTTCCGGTACCTCTCTTTTGTGCTTCCCGCTAAGGTGACCAGATGTCCCGCTGTTTTGGCATTCTTTCCAAAAAAGCGGAACTTTTTGGAAAGAATGCGGGACGCGGGACACACGCTTGAAAAGCGTGTCTGTCCCGCCAAAAGCGGGACGTCTGGTCACCTTAATAGTAAGGCCACACCTAGAATCCTGCATCCAGTTTTGGTCACCACACTATAAAAAGACATTGAGACTCTAGAAAAAGTGCAGAGAAGAGCAACCAGGATGATGAGGGGACTGGAGGCTAAAACATACGATGAACGGTTGCAGGAACTGGGCCTGGCTTGTCTACTGAAAAGAAGGACCAGGGGAGACATGTTAGCAGTGTTCCAATATTTGAGGGGCTGCCACAGAGAGGAGGGGGTCAAACTATTCTCCAAAGCCCCTGAAGCCCAGACAAGGAACAATGGATGGAAACTGACCAAGGAGAGATTCAACCTAGAAATCAGGAGGAATTTTCTGACAGTGAGAACAATCAAACAATGGAACAGAAGTTGCTTTCAGAAGTTGTGGGAGCTTCATCACTGGAGGCCTTCAAGAAGAGACTTGACTGCCATCTGTCAGAAATGGTGTAGGGTCTCCTGCTTGGGCAGGGGGGTTGGAATAGATGACCTCCAAGGTCCCTTCCAACTCTGTTAATCTGTATCTGTATCTGAAATCTTAGAAATTCTTGAAAGGGGACGTCACTGAGGGAGCTAGAGATTTTCCAGAAATGGGTAAATAGAGATGAATGCACCTTTTACTTAATTGCAAAATAATAATAATATATGGATGGATGGATTTGCTTAGGGAGTAAAGCAAGTGTCAGTAGCTCAATCCGCAGCCTCTTGGGGTGGGGGGATGTCTGAGGGTCTTGACTGGAAAAGGAAAGATGGATCCAATGTCTGTGTCTTCTCTTGCAGGTGTTCTGAACAAGAATCAGATTCCCCTTCCGAGCATCATGAACGTCACAAGCACCACAACTGATGCCAAACTCATTCATGATGAGGTGAGTAGATGGAACCTCGTATGTTTGCACAGGTGATCTATCAGGTTCCGGAAAACTGCAAAGAACAACAAACTGGACCACGATGAAATGCTGTGATCGTTCTTTTATTCTCTGGCCTCCGGCACTACTCACGATCACAATGTATACACAAAATGAAATCTTGTCAGCAACAAACATTTAGGCTACCCACCACCATTTAGAATAGAATAGAATAGAATAGAATTCTTTATTGGCCAAGTGTGATTGGACACACTTTAAATTTAAATTTAAATTTAAATGCACGGCATGCCCCACCCTGCAGCTCCACCCCACCACCCTCACTAATCACAAGCCGATCATTACAAGTCACTAATTACTAGTTACATTCAATAGCTCAGTTGCCTCCTGTGTCTTTCGCGACGATCAAGTCCATCGCCCATGCCTCTAATGCTGGCCATCGATCCGCTGGGCGACAAGCAGCCTCTGCAGCCGTTGTCCTGCTTCTCGCCATGCTGACAACCAGGAAGTACTTGCTAACATTGCACCGGTCAGGGCACACTTGGGCAGAATATCTTTGCCACGGCATGGATGGGGTGGAATTCCAGGCTGGCTGCTACAGCGGAGATGTTGTCGTTTAGCAGTGGGTGCCCTTCCCCCCGCCTGAATGACAGCCCCGACGGTCGGAGCTGACATGGTCCTTGCCTTACAACAGTTCATTTAGTGACCGTTCAAAGTTACAATGGCACGGGGAAAAAAGTGGATTAGGACCAGGGTTTTTTCACACTTAGGACCCCCAGGGTCACGTGATCAAAATTCAGACGCTCGGTAACCGACTCGTATTTATGATGGTTGCCATGTCCTTGAGTCCCGCGATCCCCTTTTGCGATTTTCTGATGAGCAAAGTCCAACGGGGAAGCCAGATTCACTTAACAACCGAGTCACTCGCTTAACCACTGCGCTGATTCCCTTAACAACGGTGGCGAGAAAAGTCGTACAATAGGGCAAAACTCACTTAACAACGGTCTCAGTTAGCAACATAAATGTTGGGCTCAATTGTAGTCGTAAGTCAAGGACGACTTGTATTTGGCTTGATTATACCTGAAGACTGCTTGTGTCAGACTTGCTCCAGTCCGATCCCTTAGGAAAGAAAGACCCTCGACTCCAGTTGGATGAAGTGACAGGTTCTTTTTCTAAAAGATGCTGATTGCAGTAGAGTCAGACTAGAACTAAATTCCCCACGCTGAAAAGATACGGAAAGTTTCCCCACATCCCAGCTCTCCCACCACCCCATGACCACCCCATCTTCAGCCAATAAGAGCCCACCTAGGTGTTTTGAGAACGCTGAGATGTTTAGGGTAATCCACATTCTTTCTCAGGATGCAGGGCCTTGGGGGCTGGAATAAACTGATCTTCATCAAGCTGTCATTCCCCCCCTCTCAATTTTCCATCACGTACACAGGCAGGGCCATTTGCTCCACCCCATGTCCCCCTTTCCCTTTCTTGCCTTTGATAGCAGGATGCCAGCAAGGCGCCAAGCCAAAGATGGCAGACCTGACCGCTGGCTTCTCAGATGGTGCAATCCCATTGCCTTCCCACCCCAAACCATAAAGCAGGGGTCAAGGGCAGAGAGATTCCCCAAATGTAGCCACACCATGCAATTATATCTGTGTCCCTTTTTCACAGGGGCCTTTTGGCTATCCTGCCCTCCCCCACAGACACCCCAACAGGGATGCTAAAAGTATAGATGCCTCCTTGGTCCATCCATTTAAAGTCTTCTAAAGTCTTCTAGTCCAGCCCCCTCCTCCTCCTCAAGCAGGAGACCCTACATAGCATTTCAGACAAATGGCTGTCCAGTCTCTTCTTCAAAACCTGCAGTTCTGGAGTACCCACAACTCCTGGAGGCAAGCCGTTCCCCCCCCCCCCCCCCACACACACACAAACACTGGGTTGCGTTAAGGGCCAACCTTGAGTAGGGCTGCCGGTTTCTAGAATGAGAGGATCACAACAATGTTTCTTCTGTCCGCAGAAAATGCTGGTCATTCATTCGAACATTCAACCTTATGGCAAAGAGGAGATGGCACGGGAAGTGAAGAAACAGTGCAGCACACTCAAGATATAAAAAGGGAAGGCGTTGAGGTCCCCCCCCCTTTGCTCATTCGGTGGTCGAATCTATCCCTTGGAACAACACTGACCGGATTTACGCTCCAACTGAGAAGATAAAGGCAGCCTCCTTGTTAATCTCTCTTAATAATTCAACTTTTTTTGTAAGCCACTTTGAGGTGGGAGTAATTGGGAAGCAGATTGCAAATTTACAACAATCAATTAATACCTTAAAAAAAAAAACAACCCTTGATTTGGTGCTTCCAGGAACCTGGATGGTTGAGGGACTCTCTTTTCTTTCCTTCTTTGCCATTTCTGAAACTCCTACTCTGCTATGTCCTCCTCTCAATAGTAGCAGCTCACTAGGGAATTAGGGCGACTCTGTCTATGTTTATCAAATAAAAGATTCCAATCTCTTCTTCTGCATTTCTTGGGTTTGCTTTGGACTTGCATCTCTTGAGGTTCATCAGGACATTATGGGGGTTCTGGAGGGACTCCTGTCCACGGCGCCAGGATGTGGATGGAGAATAGATGGTGGGTTGAAAGTTGATCAGACGATCTTCAAAGCAAGGCTGCTGAATGAGATCTCAGAAAGTGGCCCCTGAAGAACCAGCGGTGGAGGCCTCTGGGATGAAGTTATGGGTCCATCAGGCCAAAAAGTAGCATCTTGAGAGCCAGGGATGCTAAAGGAAGAGGAGGTGGAGCTGTGATGTTGAGGAGAATGTAGTCCTTCTGGTTTCTTCTCCTCTTTGTGAGATAACGGAAGAGCAGAGTTGAAAGGGACATTGGAGGTCTTCTACTCCAACCTCCTGCTCAAGAGACCATATCTCCTTTCAGACAAGCGATTGTCCAGTTCCTTCTTAAAAACGATGTTTTGCAAGGTGCCTGAAAGAAAGCCATTAAGAGATTCCATGGTGACTATAACCACATTCCATCCCTATCCTGGTGTCTTGATTGATGCCAGCCGGCCAAATGTCAGACAGGGCAGGGCAATCCTCCCCTTCACAACCCAGCCATGTCATGCTTGGTCATCTCATCAATGAGGACATCATGGATGAGGGAGGCCTTACAGCCCAACCTGCGGAGCTTGAATCTGTAGAGGAGGATGAGCCAGAACTGGAGCTGACGGAGATTGACCTGTGTGCGTATGCGCAGTCCCAAAAAAATCCATTTTTTAAAAAAAAGCCAAAAACAAGATGGTGATGCATGCGCACTGCCAGAAACTCACCTTCTGAGCATGCGCAGAAGAAGAAAAAAACCCGGATTTTTTTTTAAAAAAATAATAATAATTTTAAAAAACATCCAAAAAAAGATGGTGGCGTCCACTGACCCGCACCAACAGAACCGGTTCCGTGACATCACTAGCGGTTTGCTACCGGTTCTATAGAACCAGTGTGAACTGAGAGGAACCCACCTCTGGAAGAGAGGCTAAGCAGTGAACATGAGAGAGAAAGCTCAGGCGATGAGCAAGGACCACCCCCTCCTGATCCCAGAGCACGGAGAGTGGAGAGAAGGCGGGAACAGTGCAGACTGAGCCAACTACTCAGAAGGAGAGTGCCCCGGCCCTCTTCACAAGGCACACCTGGGGACTGAGACTTAAGGAGACACTGTGGGGAGGGGCATTTGTCAGGAACAAATGCTGAATTCCTGGAGTGTTTAGTGCAGACATTTGAACTTTCCTGGATTCCTTGACTCTTCAACTTGACCTGCTGGATTTCTTGCTGTGCAGCCATGGTGCTCACAGTGTTGGCCTGGACTATTTGCAGCCAGAGGCATGTGTCTGTGTCTGTCTGTCTGTCTGTCTGTCTGTCTGTCTGTCTGTCTGTCTGTCTGTCTGTCTCTCTCTCTCTCTCTCTCTCTCTCTGTGTGTGTGTGTGTGTGTGTGTGTGTGTTTGTGTGTGTGTGTGTGTGTGTGTGTGTGTGTGAGAGAGAGAGAGAGAGAGAGAGAGAGAGAGAGAGAGAGAGAGGGAGAATAGATATAGATAGACTTTGCTCTGGAAACTTGCCAGAAACGTGGGAACGTTTGGGGAAATTCAGAGCAATAAAGGGGTGGTCTGAAGTGCCAGCTGCCTGTGTTACCTCTGTGCCATGCCCCAGCTCATCACACTGGCATTCAGTAGCAGGAAATGGAGGACAGCCATTGAAAGTCTACTGATAGGACAATGGAGCTGAGCTGAAGAGAAGGAGTGTGGAACAGTTCCATGGTTCCTGAAGGTGACCTGCTCCCTGCCTCCGGTCAGATCTCCTCCTGCCTGAAACCTCCATAAAGTTATGGCCTGCTTCTACCCACCACCCCAAGAATAGCCCCATACCCAAAACCAAGCGCCAGGCCCGGGAACCTATCAATGTCTTCATGTCACGTCCCTAGGATGGGAAACTGGACACCCTGCAGCCCTTTAGTGCCAACAGCTCTCAGGGCCAACACACTATTTCACATAGACCCACATTAGGACACATTCAAATATACAAACACACACCAGCTCCCTCCCCTGTCACTACTCCCACCAATTCCCCTCCCTGGCCCTCGCTCAGAAGGGGCCATCAAACCCTTCACTAAGGCACTGAGTACAGGTGGAGCCAACTTCCTCCCCTCTTCTCTCCTCCCCCTCCCTCTCCCCCTCCCTCTCCCCTCCTGCTCCTCCCCTCTCCTCTTTTCTCCTCCTCCTACCCTGCCCTCCTCTCTTCCCTCCTTTTCTCTCCTCTCCTCTTTCCCCCTCCCCCTCCCCTCCCCCTCCTCTTCCCCTCCTCTTCTCTCCTCCTCTCTCCTCTTTCCCCCTCCTCCTACCCTGCCCTCACCTCTCCCCTTCCCTTCTGCTCTATTCCTCCTTTCTCCTCTTTGCCGTTCTCCTCTCGTCTCCTCTCCTAACCTCCCCTCCTCCTCCCCTCTTCCTCCCCTCTCCCCTCCCCTCCTCTCCTTTTCTCCCCGCTCCTCCCCTGTCCCCTTTCCCTTCCTCCTCCCCCCTCTCCCCTATTCCCTTCCCCTCTTCCCTTCCCCTCCCCTCCTTTTCTCCCCTCCCCTCCTTGCTCCTCCTTTCCCCTCCTCCTCCCCCCTCCCCTCCCCTCTTCCTTTCCACTTCCCCTCCCCTTCCCCTCTCCTCCTCTCTCCTCCTTTCCCCTCCTCCTCCCCTTCCCCTTTCCTCCTCTCTCCTCCTTTCCCTTCCTCCTCCCCTTCCTTCTTCCCTTCCCCTCCCCTCATATTCTCCCCCCTCCTCCTCTCTCCTCCTTTCCCCTCCTCCTCCCCTCCCCTCTTCCCTTCCCCTCCCCTTCCGCCCTCCTCCCCTGTCCTCCTTTCCTCTACTCTTCTCCTCCCCTCTTCCCTTCCCCTCCTCCTCCCCTCCCTTAGCCCAGCTGCCCCTTTGCCCTGCCAGGTCTCACCCTCTGCAGAAGTTCTTTCTCAGAGCCGGGTTTGCTGACCTGGGCTTCCTTCTGGTTACGTGAACTTGGCTCAAAGCAGATCCCAGATCCTGATAACACGATACGGCACTGTGTTCACTGTTCCTATTGTGTGTCAGAAGGCACACTGTTTGCGCACTTGCTCCCTCCGGCACCCACAGCAGCCCAGCTTGTGTGGTGTGGCAGGTTGCCTTACGCAGCAGGGATGAAGGCCACGTGGAGAAGATGACCCCGGTCAGCTGGGCACCACCTGGAAGCTTTGGTGGGTTGTCTGCAGGGGGACAGGAGGGGTCTTCCCCCATCGGAGACCACCCACCCTTGGGAGATCAGGGTGCTTGTAGTGCTGAGGGCAGACCCCCTCCCCCCAATCTGTGCCACACCCAAGTCAAAGAACCTGCTGGTGAGAAGATACAAACAGGATCTCCCTCATGTCCCCGACTCAGACAACGCAGCAAATTGGGGTGCTGGGAAAAGATTTAGGGGAACCTTTTCCTTTCCTCAGCCAGTCTCCATTTCAGCTTCATTTTTCTCTTTATTAAAAAAGGACTGGTTTTATTAAGTTCCTATAAAAGATAAAATGCAAAGTAACAAAAAGGAGAAAATATTAAAATGGCAGGGAGAGGATGGGTGGAAGGAAGGAAGGAAGGAAGGAAGGAAGGAAGGAAGGAAGGAAGGAAGGAAGGAAGGAAGGAAGGAAGGAAGGAAGGAAGGAAAAAGGAAGAAAGAAGAGAGGGAGGGAAAGAAGGATGTTGGAAAGAGGGAAGAAATAGGGAGTAAAGAGGGAAAGAGGGACAGGTAAGAGGGATGAAGGGAAAGGAGGGAGAGAAGGAGGAAGGGACAGAGGGTGGAAGGAAGGATAAAGGGAGAGGGGACAGAAGGGGGCAGAGATGAAGGAAAGGAAGGAAGGATGGAAGGAAGGAAAAAAGGAAGAGGGAGAGAAGGTGGGAGGGATAAAGAAGGAAGGAAGGTAAGAAGAAAGGAAGAAAAAGAAGAGAGGGAGGGAGGGAGGGAGGGAGGGAGGGAGGGTCAGGGCATAATCTTGGGATCCGTTCACTGGAACCAAAGTGAACTAGCGATCTCCTCTCCTCAGTTGATCTCCCGCTCAGCCCCGTCAACCTGAACCTTGCTGATGGTGCTCTTAATGCCCTTGATGTAAGAGCTTGACTGTTCCTTTCCTTTAAAAAAAAGAGATTTTCTTCAGCTCTGCCAGCCATTGTCTGCAAGAAATCAGCCACTGAGCACTCTTACGAAAGAAATGCAGTAGACTTACCACCACGTCGGAGAGAAAATTTCCCTTCATTAAAAAAAATCCCTCCAGAATTTAAACTTCAGGATTTCGAAAAGTCTGTCTGGAGGATTGCTATATTGATGGGGCTGACATATTCCTGAATTACATTTATCTACCCCAACATTTATTGTCTATATGGGTCCAAATTAACTCTACAATTCTTTCAGTTGCAGCTGAAGAAGAACACAGTTTTCTCCAGGAAGAGAGTGTTAAATAATGGGTTTATTTATTTATTTATTTATTTATTTTGGAATTCTTATATGCCGCCCAACTCCCTAAGGACTCAGGGCGGCGTACAACAGTGAAAAAATACAAGAATAACCAAAATCTAAAATTTTAGTTAAAAGCAAATATAAAAATTAAAACACAATATAAAAAGATCATCAACAACCATTCAACATCATACATACTTGGGGGTGAGCTCGGGTGGATTAAGCTGTCCCCCCCACCTGCAGGAAAAGCCATGTTTTAACGGCTTTTCGGAAGGCCAGCAGAGTGGGGATGGTCCGGGTCTCTGGGGGTAGTTGGTTCCAGAGCACGGGGCCGGCCACAGAGAAGGCTCTCCCCCTTGGGCCCGCCAGCCGGCATTGCTTGGCCGACGGGACCTGGAGGAGGCCAACTCTGTGGGCCCTAACCGGTCGAAGGGAAGTGTGAGGCAGAATGCGGTCCCGTAGATAACCTGGTCCTAAGCCATGAAGGGCTTTAAAGATGGTGATCAACACCTTGAATTGGACCCGGAGACCGATGGGCAACCAATGCAGCTGGCGGAGTATCGATGTCACGTGGGTGTACCTTGGCACACCCACCACAGCACGTGCAGCCGCATTTTGCACCAGCTGAAGTCTCCGGATACTCTTCAAGGGTAGCCCCATGTAGAGCGCATTGCAGTAGTCCAAGCGGGAGGTGACAAGGGCATGAGTGACCGTGAGTAGAGCCTCCTTCTCCAAATATGGCCGCAACTGGTGCACCAGGCGAACCTGTGCAAAGGCCCCTCTAGCCATAGCAGAAAGATGATGGTCCAATTTTAGCTGTGGATCTAGGAGGACCCCCAAGTTGCGGACCTGGTCCGAGGGAGTCAGTTTCGCTCCCTCAAGGACCAAGGAGGGACAGTTGTCATGGTCCTTAGGAGGCAATATCCACAGCCACTCAGTCTTGTCGGGATTAAGTCTGAGTCTGTTCCTCCCCATCCAGATCCTAACGTCGTCCAGGCACCAGCACATTACATCAACTGCCTCACTGAAGTCAGACGGGGTGGTGATGTACAGCTGGGTGTCGTCAGCGTACTGGTGGAAACGCACCCCATGTCTGCGAATGATCTCCCCCAGCGGTTTCATGTAGATGTTGAACAGGATGGGCGAGAGAACCGACCCCTGAGGCACCCCACATGATAGGGGCCTAGGGGATGATCTCTGCCCCCCTGCCAGCACCGACTGCATCCTATCAGCGAGATAAGAGGAGAACCACCGCAAAACGGTGCCTCCCACTCCCAACTTGCTGAGACGACGGGTTGACCCTCCGTTGCGGTTCTTGTATATTGTTGTTGCCATGGTTGTGGTTTAAATTTGCGTGCCTCCTAACTACCCACGATTCTGCGAAGTTCAGAAGTAAAACACATTCACGAACCATTACAACAAGACAAGAATGAGCAGGAATAAGATGAAAAGATGGCAAAAAAGAGCAAAAATGGGACTCACACAATTTGACAGTCTTGAACTGGGCAAAGCCCAGATGGTGGCAGAAGTCCCAGTTTATTCATTTATTTATTCAATTTATATGCTGCCCATCTTGCTGGGAGTCAACTCTAGATGGCTTAAAATTATTAAAAATCAATAAGAAACAAGAAAACTGTTAGTAGTCAGGTTGGTCTCTAGTGGTTAAGGCTTCAGGCTAGAAAGCAGGATTAGAAGCCAGCTGGTTGACTTTGTACCAATCACTAGGAGATGGTGAGTTCTAGTCCCGCCTTAGGCATGAAAGTCAGCTGGGTGACTTTGGGCCAATCACCAGGAGATGGTGAGTTCTAGTCCCGCCTTAGGCATGAAAGCCAGCTGGTTGACTTTGTACCAATCACCAGGAGATGGTGAGTTCTAGTCCCGCCTTCGGCATGAAAGCCAGCTGGTTGACTTTGTACCAATCACTAGGAGATGGTGAGTTCTAGTCCCGCCTTAGGCATGAAAGCCAATTGGGTGACTTTGGCCCAATCACCAGGAGATGGTGAGTTCTAGTCCCGCCTTAGGCATGAAAGCCAGCTGGGTGACTTTGGGCCAATCACCAGGAGACGGTGAGTTCTAGTCCCGCCTTAGGCATGAAAGCCAGCTGGTTGACTTTGTACCAATCACCAGGAGATGGTGAGTTCTAGTCCCGCCTTAGGCATGAAAGCCAGCTGGTTGACTTTGTACCAATCACTAGGAGATGGTGAGTTCTAGTCCCGCCTTAGGCATGAAAGCCAATTGGGTGATTTTGGGCCAATCACCAGGAGACGGTGAGTTCTAGTCCCGCCTTAGGCATGAAAGCCAGCTGGGTGACTTTGGGCCAATCACCAGGAGATGGTGAGTTCTAGTCCCGCCTTAGGCATGAAAGCCAGCTGGGTGACTTTGGGCCAATCACCAGGAGACGGTGAGTTCTAGTCCGCCTTAGGAATGAAAGCCAGCTGGGTGACTTTGGGCCAATCACCAGGAGACGGTGAGTTCTAGTTCCGCCTTAGGCATGAAAGCCAATTGGGTGACTTTGGGCCAATCACCAGGAGACGGTGAGTTCTAGTCCCGCCTTAGGCATGAAAGCCAGCTGGGTGACTTTGGCCCAATCACCAGGAGACGGTGAGTTCTAGTCCCGCCTTAGGCATGAAAGCCAATTGGGTGACTTTGGCCCAATCACCAGGAGATGGTGAGTTCTAGTTCTGCCATAGGCATGAAAGCCAGCTGGGTGACTTTGGGCCAATCACCAGGAGATGGTGAGTTCTAGTCCCGCCTTAGGCATGAAAGCCAATTGGGTGACTTTGGGCCAATCACCAGGAGACGGTGAGTTCTAGTCCCGCCTTAGGCATGAAAGCCAGCTGGGTGACTTTGGGCCAATCACCAGGAGATGGTGAGTTCTAGTCCTGCCTTAGGCATGAAAGCCAATTGGGTGACTTTGGACCAATCACCAGAAGACGGTGAGTTCTAGTCCCGCCTTAGGCATGAAAGCCAGCTGGGTGACTTTGGGCCAATCACCAGGAGATGGTAAGTTCTAGCCCTTCTTTGGGCAGGAAAGCCAGCTGGGTGACTTTGGACCAATCACCTGGTGATGGAGAGTTCTAGTCCCTCCTTGGGCATGAAAGTTGACCACAACCAACTTCTTGATAAGATAGAAAAATGTGGGCTAGATAGCATCAGCATCCAAGGGATTTGTAATTAGGTGACCAACCGCACTCAACCGTGTAGTCCATAATGGAACTGAATCTACATGGAGATTCTCCAACAATTAACCAGTGGAACGGTTTGCCTCCAGAAGTTGTGGTTGCATTGCAGCTGCAACTGTTACGTGGAGCTATTAACTGAAGGGGGAGATAGATAGATAGATAGAGAGAGAGGGAGGGAGGGAGGGAGGGAGGGAGAGAGAAACCTCTCTTGCACTTTATTTTTAACCGCTTCTCCGAACTGCCTAAGCAATTTACTAACGGTTCGGGCGAACCGGTGAGAACCGTCTGCATTTCACCTGTGGAATAGGGCTTGTTCAGGGGTTTGACTAGAAGACTTCCAAGGTCATTTCCAACTCTGTTATTCAGTAGCAGCTGCCTCCCACGCTTTGGCAGAAAGAAGCAGCTGCTTTAAACAGTCGCAAGAGTGCACCAAATTGTTTCACCTGCGCACTTTGAGGCACCTTGGGAGACAAATGCTCGGCACACCTGGGATGCACTAACAATTTGGTCACAAGGGACCAAAATTGAGAGAGTTAAGTGGGAATTAAGCCGGCACCTAAGCTGAGTACCTTTATCCTTTCAAAGAGGATGTCAGGGAGCGGATTGTATTACCAGCCATTAAAGCATCTTTGGTTTGTCTCTTGAGGGATCTTAAAACCCCGCTAATGCTAAAATCCTCCCTCCAGATCAGATAAAAGCTGTAAGTCCTCCAAAATGGAATTTAAGATGGTTGTCAGACAGCTGCTAAGAGAAAGTCTTGAGTCTTGGTGAAAACGGACCCTGAGATAGAACAGGAAGGGTCTGCTTCAAGTGTGTACGGTTCATTTAGTGGCCAAAGTTACAACGGCACTGAAAGAAATGACTTACGACTGTTTATCACGCTTACGTCCTATAGGAAGCCCAACCTCCCACCCATGCACAGATTAAAATATTCTGTATTCTTAATATTAAAAAGAGGCAGGATAGAATATTTCCCTAAAGGAGAAATGGAAAAAAAGCTTCTTTTTCTAAAGTTTTAAAAGATTTTTATTAAACATAAAAAAAACCAATGTCTACATCAGTGCAGGGGTGGGTTCTAACTTACCTCGCTATCGGTTCGCTTCCTCCCGCTCCATGCGTGTGCGCCGCGTGGGCGTGCATGCGCTTTGTGCGCATGCACATGCGCAGTGCCGAGAAATCCAGGGGGGGGAGCCAAAAGCAAGATGGCAACCACATGCACAGTGCCAGAAACTCGGCTCTGGGCTGGCGGGGGCCTTGGCAGGGCAGGGAGAAAGTGGCGCTGCCTGGAGAGCTGGCAGAAGGGCATGCCGGGCGGTCTCCAAGCCTCACCAGGAAAGTAAACCGAGCGACGGCCAGAGCACTTTCTTCCTTTTCCCGTCACCGAGAAGAGAGAAAGAGAAAGAAAGAAAGGCTTGAACTTTTGGACTTGGACAACCTAGAACTACGCAGCCTACAGTCTGACCTAAGTACACAAAATTGTCTGCTACAACGTCCTACCTGTCAATGACTACTTCAGCTTCAACCACAATAATACACGGGCAAACAATAGATACGAACTCAAAGTAAACCGCTCCAAACTCGACTGCAGAAAATACGACTTCAGCAACAGAGTGGTCAATGCCTGGAATGCACTACCTGACTCTGTGGATTCTTCCCCAAACCCCAAAAACTTTAACCTTAAACTGTCTACCGTGGACCTCACCCCATTCCTAAGAGGTCTGTGAGGGGGCATGCATAAGCAAGCGCACCAGCGTGCCTACCGTCCCTGTCCTACTGTTCCCATTATTTGTACTCATATCTTATGCATATACTTTACTTGTTTATGTTATGTTTATATGTTACGTTCATACTTATAATTGTTTTCTCATACATGCTTGACAAACTAAAATAAAAATAAAATTTAAAAAATGTTGAATTTAAAAGGGCTATTGGAAAAAGGTGCATGCTTGGTTACAAGAAATTACAGAGAGAACAATGGAATTCACCCCAGAATTTTTCCTGCTGGGAATAATGGAAAAACAACATCCAAAAAACATACAATATTTAATACTACATATTACAACTGCGGCAAGAATAACATATGCACAATATTGGAAAGACAATCAAATCCCACCAGAAAATATACTAATGGACAAAATATATAGATGTGCTGAAATGGACATGCTGACTATTCAACTCAAAGGACAATGCAACTCAGAATACTACAAAACATGGACTAGATAGTACAACTGGACTAAAAAAATAAGAGGAAAGACTGTGTGACAACGTGAGAAGAAAACAAAGACAGAAGAGACTGTAAATTTATGATTTAATGTGCATAATTGAGATATAACAATGTTGTAAAAACGGGTGTAGATCTGTATCAAAATATTCAGATGTTTAATGAAGAAAAATAATAAAAAAAAATTAAAAAAAAGATTTTATTATTATAGCCTATGTGCAAGAATGTAGTCAACTAAGGGTCAGCACTGAGTTGGTGCGAAATAAGGGTCAACTAAATTGAAGGGGTGCTGGACTTGGATCACTTGTGGGAATGCAATGATTCTAAATGGATCATGCATTTGACTCCACCTCCCAGCTCCGCCTGGTCTTCTCCTACAGCCCCCCTGTCTGTCCTAAAAGACCCCGAGAACACCAGAGCAGCTGAATCAACACTGCTCTTATGGTGGAGAACCTCATGTCTGCTTGCAAGACTCCACAGGCAGGTTTCCATCCATGGTTCCAAGGAGCTGACCTTCATTTGGAAGACACGACTCTCCTCTGTGGCCTTCATAAGAAAGGGGTGGGAAGAAACAACTGCCCCCTTCGGGACAAAATATCTGAGGATGATCTTTGGCCCAGAAAGAGTGCCGTTCTCCAGAGTTGGAGACCTTTGGCCTGATCTGAATTCTCCAGCCCATCCCCGCTTCATTCAGGGCACAACTCAACTAGTGCTGAAGGCCAGCACCAAACACTTGTGATCCAGTAGTGTAGGAGCTTCAACCATTATTGCTTTAACAGATTAACAGAGTTGGAAGGGACCATGTAGGTCATCTAGTCCAAGTGAGATTAGAAATACACAGTTGAGATGAAGAATTGTTGCTGCAAGTTGGACTTGAGCTGCATCATGAAACCTTGGATTCTTCTACTCCTAGCTGGTCTCCTCATTCTTTCAACTGAGCTAACAACAGCAAAGACCACCAAAAAACTTCGTCCTCCAAAAGGTAAGCACCACAGCCTGAGGTGTGACCTAAGTGTAGCTCACAAAATTATCTGCCACAATGTCCTACCTGTTAATGACCTGTTAAGCTTCAACAGCAATAATACTCGAGCTCATAATAGATACAAACTTAATGTAAACCGCTCCAGACTTGATTGCAAAAAATTCGACTTCAACAACAGAGTGGGCAATGCCTGGAACACTTTACCTGACTCAGTAGTTTCTTCTCCAAACCCCAAAAACTTCAACCTCAGATTATCTATCGACCTCACCCCATTCCTAAGAGGTCGGTAAGGAGCGTGCATAAGCGCACAATCGTGCCTGCCGTTCCTGTCCTAATGTACCCATATATTCTTACCTCTTTTACTCTTATTCTTGCTTGTACTATTACATATATATTCAATCATGTTTTACTGTTTATACTTTGCTTATAATAGCAATAGCAATAGCACTTAGACTTATATACCGCTTCATAGTGCTTTACAGCCCTCTCTAAGCAGTTTACAGAGTTCAGTCTTGCACAATATACGGTAGTTAATGGTTTGCATGGCGGCACCACATTGGCAACAAGGGGAATCCAACCCCAAGTCATTCACTTTGAGCAGAGAAGCTGGCAGAGGGGTTGTTGAGCAGCTCTGTCCATCACTCTGGGCCAATCTCCGTGTTCATCTTCTGTTTTTCCAGTCAAGCCGGGCGAGTGTCCCAAAGTCAAAATCCCTCCTGACTACCCTTGTAACCGATTCTGCGTCTGGGACTCCGACTGCGAAGGGAATAAGAAATGCTGCCCAGTCGGATGCGCCAGGGAGTGTTTCCCTGGAGGTAAGGGGAAGGCCCAGACCGCAAGACTGATTTCCTTCCTTCCTTCCTTCCTTCCTTCCCTCCTTCCTTCCTTCCTCCCTTCCTTCCTTCCTTCCTCCCTCCCTCCCTCCCTCCCTTCTTTCTGTTGTTTCCTTTCCTTCTTTCTTTCTTTCCTTTCTTCCTCCCTCCCTCCCTCCCTCCCTCCCTCCCTTCCTTCTTTCTGTTCTTTCCTTCCTTCCCTCTCTCTCTCTCTTTCTTTCTTTCTCTCTCTCTCTTATTCCTCGCTTCCTTCCTTCTTTGCATTCTTTCTTTTTCTTTCTTTTTTCTTTCTTTGTGCTCTTTTTTCTTTCTTTTTTTCTTTTTCTTTCCTTCCTTCCTTCCTTCCTTCCTTTCTTTCTCTTCCTTTCTTTTCTTTCTTTTCTTTTTCCCCTTTCTTTCATCCTTTCTTTCTTTTTCTTTCCTTCTTTCCTTCCTTTCCTCATTTCCTCCCATCCTCCCTTCTTTCTGTTCTTTCCTTTCCTTCTTCTTTCCTTCTTTCTCTTTCTCTCTTTCTTTCTCTTTTATTCCTCGATTCCTTCCTTCTTTGATTCTTTCTTTCTTTCTTTTTTCTTTCTTTTTCTTTCTTTTATTCCTCACTTTCTTCTTTCTTTCTTTCTTTCTTTCTTTCTTTCTTTCTTTCTTTCTTTCTTTCCTTTCTTTCTTTTCTTTCTTTCTTTCTTTCTTTCTTCTTCTTCTTCTTCCTTCCTTCCTTCCTTCTTTCCTTCCTTCCTTCCTTCTTTCTTTCTTTCTTTTTCATCTTCCTTCCTTCCTTCCTTCCTTCCTTCTTTCCTTCCTTCCTTCCTTCCTTCCTTCCTTCCTTCTTCCTTCCTTCCTTCCTTTCCTTCCTTCCTTCCTTCCTTCCTTCCTTCCTTCTCTCTCTCTCTCTCTCTCTCTCTCTCTCTCTCTCTCTCTCTCTCCTCTCTCTCTCTCTCTCTCTCTCTCTTTCTTTCTTTCTTTCTTTCTTTCTTTCTTTCTTTCTTTCTTCTTCCTTTCTTTCCCTGTCTTATCCTTTCTTTCTTTCTTTCTTTCCCATCTCGTTTTGAAGCCCTTCATGGCCCCTGCAGCTCCCTCTTCCTTCGTTATGGGGTTCCCTCCCTGGCAAACAGCCGGTGTCGAGGTTTGGCAGAGCCCACAAAAGAACTGGCAGCCACGGCCTTTCCCAGAAGTTCATCTTGTCTGCAAACACTCTCAACTCACAGCAGGGACTCACACAGCCGGTTCTCCTTGATTTATTTCTATTTCACGCTTCTGAATGGCTTCTCTCCCTCAGAGAGGAAATCTTCCTCCTCAGCCAGGCCAACCTCTCCAGCTGCCCAAGGAATGTCCCAGGAGACCCAAGGGGCGTCCTTCACCTGTTTTCTTCCTGCATTGGAACCGGAATGAGTCTTGACACCAGGTCCAACAAGTCCAGAAAAACATGTAGCGATTCTTCCAATTAGATTTCTTTCTTGTTCCGCACCTAGAGACAGAATCTTGCCACGCTAAAGCTGCCTGCTATCTACACCAAGGATATACTCTGGGAACTATTGAGGAGGGGCTGTCTTCACCCTCTTTCTTTCACAGAGACTGTTAACTCTTACTCCTCTGCAATGCATCCCTCCCTCTTATGATCCCACCTCCTACCTATATTCCATCACATCACATGTAGACTCCAGAATCCCTCAGTCACCATGTGTGAACCCCCAGAATTCCTCATCCACTTTCTGTCAGGCCCCAAACCAAGAAGGACACATGGTGATTCTTCCAGACTGAGTATTGCATCACACCTATATGACAGAATCTTGCCAGATTAAGGACTCAACTATCTGAATCCACAATATTCTCTGGGAACAATTAAGGAGACGCTGTCCTTCACCCACTTTCTCTCACACAGACTATTTGCTGTCTCTTACTCTTCTGAGATAGCCCCTCCCTCCTGGGACTCTGGTCCACTGCATTCCACCCCAGGAAGATTCTTCTGACCAGGAAGAAGTAGCCCCGTTCCAGCAGAGGTGCATCTTCTGTTCCTCCTTCTCAGCTCCCCTTTTGCTCTTTCCTCAGGACCACTCTGAGCCCCAAGATCTGATGGAGGAGCCCAGCAGGAAGCAGCCATTCCCCCTCACATCCAGCCCAGCCAGAGAAGGCCTTCCTGCTGCATGGCCCATTCCTCTTTGGCCTCCCTGCCCCTGACTACTCCTGACCATCTTCCCACCAGCTGCTTCAGGCTGGACAAAGTCCTTTCTCCAGAAATGAGGCTTCCTCAAATAAACTCGCTTATTGGAAATACTGGTGCCTGCCTGCTTCTTCTCTGGTCTGAGACGGAAATGACGGGAGGACACAGGGGATTTGAAGTCAGCCTTGCCCATTTCTAGAACCTTCCAGTTCCTGGTGATATTCATCCCACTTACTTCATTCAACAGTCGTAAAGAGGGTTGGCCATGGGCAAGAACAGAAGCCTTGAGGCTCAGGTGGGTCGTATCCTGTGCTGTAGGATTGTGGCCATTTATGCCTTTTTCACTCTTTATCTTCAGAAATTCAGGTGGCTGGGCAGTCCAGACTAGGAAACCAAATCAGAAATCCTTAGGCATCTGGGCTCTCGGAGTTGCCCCCCAGTTCACACCCCAATTCTTAATGTTCACTAATTTCCTTGCAATTTCCTAATCCGGGAGGTTCTCAGAAGGTTGGCTGGGGAATGCTGGGGGCCCCCGGGATCCCTTCAGGGGATCTGTCAAGTCCAATCAATAAATATTTCTCCATAGTGGGTGGAGCTAGCCGCCAAGATTGGGTATTGGCACAGCCTTCTAGCCAATTATGACTGAGTCTGGAAAAGTATAAAAGGTGGCTCTAGGCCTAGATTCCCCCTCTTTGACTCAGTCACAGCCATTGACTAAGTGCCTTTTTCATCATCTATCTTCCATTAATAATTGTAAGTTTTTGGTTCTATTCAGAATTATTATTATTATTATTATTTTTATCCTTTCCCTTTCGAGCTCCTCAGTATGGCTATACCTGGGTGAAGGCAGTTGGCCGCAAGTCTGACTGCTGCTCGCCCCTCCAGCCGAAGGCCCAGCAAGATTTTTGTTTTTTCTTTTTCTCCATACATTAATTTCCGGCTGTGGAGGGAGTGGGGAAAGGGCCCCCTTATCACCACGGGGCAGCGGTGAACTCACCATGCACCTGGGCGTGGAGCGAGGCTTGTATTTTTCTTTTTTCTGTCTCCTTGCCAGACACCAAGGGCCAACCTGACAGGTGAAGGCCTCTAATGTTGGGTTTCACAGCTGCTAGCCTGCCTGGGAGAGCCGAGGGGCCGAGGGGCAGAGCATGCTGCCAGATTAATTTTTGGGTGCCTTGGCATCTGGCCGGTCCAGCGCAAGCGGTCCGAGCCACTAACGAGCCTTCCGATCCCCAGCTGACCCTCAAAGATAAAGGGATCGGAAGCGCCGAAGACCTCGCTCGCAGCCAGGCCGGATTCGCGCAAGCCATCCGGACCGTTTTTGATGCTGCCTATAAACAGCTGAACTTGGCCAGACTTGCGCAAGCGGTCAATGCCACAAATAGCCTCTGAACACCAGCTGCTGTGCCCGAGAAGCTGACAGACAATTTGGCCAGACCTGCGCAAGCGGTCAGTGCCCAGCCAAGCCTCCAAACGTCAGCTGGAGACCTTCAAAGAGCTGAAAGCAATATTTTTGCTGGTTCATTTTTTGCAGTCTCCAGGCTGTTCTCAGAAGTCCCCTACCCAGCCAGCAGGGAGCGGATGCACTGGGTGGCTCCCCCCACCCAAAAGACCTGTGGGGGAGGTGGGACAGCTGCAGGAGGAGTGTGATTCTCCCACAGTTAGGGGGCTTCTGCTGCTCTGGATCTACCCCCTCCCTCCACTGCATTTCAACTGCTGCTAATGCCTGCACTAACCAGAAGAGCCAGAAGTGCAGGGCTAGGGTTAGGGTTATAGTTTATATATAATAATATATATAATAAATAATATATCGCAATTGTAGTAACTTTAAATTTGTACATTTTTCCCCTGGGGGGGGGTAGGACTTTGATGTGCAAAAGAATGCAGGGTAGAAAACCCAGAGCAGCAAAAGTGACAGAATAACAGAGTTGGAAGGGACCTTGGAGGTCATCTAGTCCAACCCCCTGCTCAGGCAGGAGATCCTAGACCAGTGATGGCGAACCTTTTTTGGTTCGCGTGCCAAAAGGGGGGGGAATGCGGGGGATCACGTATGTGCGTGCCCACACTTCATAATTCCATGCACCCCCGCACATGCACGCATGACCCCCCTGCTCCCAGCATGCAATGGCACGCCCATTTTTTCGCTCTCCCCAGGCTCCAGAGGCTTTCTAGGAGCCTGGGGATGGCGAAATAACGGCCTTCCCCACCCCCTCTGGAGGCTGGAAACAGCCTGTTTCCCGACTCCCAGTGGGCCCAGAAGGCCCGAAAATCAGCCGGCTGGTGCACACATGCACGCCAGACCTGAGCTCGCGTGCCCACCGATATGGGCTCCACGTGCCACTTGTGGCACCCGTGCCATAGGTTCGCCATCACGGTCCTAGACCATTTCAGACAAGTGACTGTCCAATCTCTCTTAAAAACCTCCAGTGATGGAGCACCCACAACAAGTTGTTTTACTGGTTAATTGTCCTCACTGTCAGGAAATTTCTCCTTAGTTCCAGGTTGCTTCTCTCCTTGATGAGTTTCCATCCGTTGCTTCTTGTCCTGCCTTCAGGTGCTTATGAGCTGAAGTGGTGCAGTGGTTAAATGCAGCCATTGCAGGCTGACTGCTAGTTCAACAGTTCAGCTGTTCAAATCTCACTAGGCTCAAGGTTGACTCAGCCTTCCATCCTTCCGAGGTCGGTAAAATGAGGACCCAGATTGTTGGGGGCAATATGCTGAACTCTGTAAACCGCTTAGAGAGTGCTGTAAAGCACTATGAAGCGGTATATAAGAAAAGTGCTATTGCTATAAGTGCTATTGCTTTGGAGAACAGGTTGACCCCCTCTTCTTTGGGGCAGCCCCTCAAATACTGGAAGACTGCTATCATGTCACCCCTATTCCTTCTTTTCTCTAGACTAGCCAAACCCAGATCCTGCAACCGTTCTTCATATGTTTTATTCTCTAGGCCTTTAATCATTTTAGTTGCTCTTCTCTGCATTCTTTCCAGGGTCTCAACATCTTTTTTACATCGTGGCAACCAAAACCAGATGCAACATTTCAAATATGGTCTTACCAAGGCATTATAAAGTGCTACTAATACTTTACGTTAATGGATTTTGATTCTATCCCTGTTAAGAGACAGAATCTTCCCTCTGTTAAAACCTTCCTTGTTCTGTGACAGAAGAAGGAAAGTCAAGAGGTTGACGGGGGACAGATGGACCGACTCCAAGTTTTACTCACCCTTCAGGCAAAGATGTCCTCTCCTCTCTTGCACAGAGTGTGCCAGCAAACTATCATGGGATGTTGCATCACCTGACCCTACCTGGAGAATACCCTGTCCAGGTGAGGTTGGGAATACACAGTCGAGAGGAAGAATTCTTGGAAGAATTCTTGCTGCTGCCAGCTGGACTTGAGCTGCCTCGTGAAACTTGGATTCTGCTTCTCCTAGCTGGTCTCCTCGTTCTTTCTACTCAACAGACATCAGCAAAGACCAAAAGAAGTCATTACCAAAAAGGTAAGCCCCACAGCTTGAGGATGTCTCTTATACTTCTCCTCAACACAGCCCCTAAGAAAGACCCCAGGTCATCTTAGTTTGACTGACATGATATTGCACTGTTGGTCCACCTGAGGCCAGCTTGTTCTTCTTCCTTTGGAGAAGGTATGGTCTACCAATGGCACCTACTCTGGGTGGACAGGATCCCATTGGTTTCAGACAAGGTGTGCCTCAAATGCTTGGTGTAATGGTCACCTGGAGGTGAATTGTGAAGCTTTTGGTCGCTTCTAAATGCAACCAGGAATTATTATTATTTCAATAGCAAGCAGGTTATCTGCATCGCGCAGGAACAAAGCTAGACGGGAACAAAAGAAAGTGATTAAGAAAGAGCCCGAAATAGTTCTTAGAATTTGAATTCCATATCCAGAATATACTTCTCATCCATGCTTTCTCAAGGCCTTCTCCTTTCTTTGCAACCTCTTGGGAGGAGCCTGCTGGGTTCTTCAGATAATGTCTTGGAAGTGTCTCCATAAGGACAGTGAGGAGAAGCTGCTCTCTCTGTGTAGATCAGGGGTCCCCAAACTTGGCAACTTTAAGACTTATGGATTTCAACTCCCAGAATTCTCCAGCTGGTTGGAGAATTCTGGGAGTGGAAGTCCATAAGTCTTAAAGTTGCCAAGTTTGAAGACCTCTGGTGTAGATGGTGGTCACCAGTTCATGGATGGCTTTCATGATGCCCATCAACTTTTCATAGTCCAGCAAACCATGGTTCACAGAAAAGAGAAGAGCTGGGGTGTCTGTGGGGCATGCTGGGAGAAAAGCCACAATGACGAGTTTGACTGAAGGTCAGGCTGTGACTTTTTTGACCATGCCTTGCAGACGCCCCTGCCCAGCTGAGGGTCCTGATGAAACGAGGGTCTGGGTTCTCCCATCAGAGCAACAGGGTCGGGAGGGACATAATAATAATAATAATAATAATAAATAATAATAATAATAATAATAATAATAATAATAATAATAATAATAATAATAATAATAATAATAATAATAATAATAATAATAATAACAACAACAACAACAACAACAACAACAACAACAACAACAACAACAGAGTTGGAAGGGACCTTGGAGGTCTTCTAGTCCAACCCCCTCCTTTGTCCAGGCGAAAAAAAGGGTGCAGCACATGTGGCTCCCCATGCCCCGTTTTGGCCGACAGGGTGCTACAGGAGGCATCCATCCTGTCTCCCCCCCCCCAGCAGCCCACGGAGGAGAACTACAATGCTGATCTGGCCCTGAAGAAATCCAGTTTGACACCCCTGCCCTACTCCATTTCTGAGAGATGGTAGTCCAGTCTCCCCTTGAAAGCCTCCCATGATGAAGCTCCCACAACTTCCGAAGGCAACATCTGTTCCACTGGTTGATTGCTCTCACTGTCAGGAAATTCCTCCTTATTTCCAGGTTGAATCTCTCCTTCATTGGCTTCCATCCATTATTCCTTGTCTGGCCTTTGGGTGCCTTGGAAAACAGGTTGATCCCCTCCTCTCTGTGGCAGCCCCTCAAATATTGGAAGACTGCTGTCCTGTCTCCCCTGGTCCTTCTCTTCACTAGACTAGCCAGGCCCAGCTTCTGCAACCGCTCTTCGTATGTTTTAGCCTCCAGTCCCCTAATCATTTTTGTTGCTCTTCTCTGCACTTTTTCTAGAGTCTCAACGTCTTTTTTATAGTGTGGTGACCAAAACTGGATGCCGTACTCTAGGTGTGGTCTTACTATGGCTTTATGGAGTGGTATTAGTACCTCCCTTGATCTTGATTGTATCCCTCTGCTAATGCAATTTAGTTGGCTTTTTTGGCTGCCGCTGCACACTGCTGGCTCCTATTTAATCAGTTGTCCACTAAGACTCCAAGATCCCTCTCACAGTCACTGCTATTAAGAAGTCTGGTTTCCCCCTGTCTATATGTGTACTTTTGGTTTTTCTTGCCTAAGTGTAAGCCTTTACTTTTCTCTACATTGAGAAAAGGTCTTTGACTCTGCCCTTCTTCTAAAAGATGAGATGGTCAATATTGGCAGAAGACCAGAAGGTCAGAGACTGGGTGGGATAAGGGGAATTCTGGTTCTCCAGGACTACAGAAACTCAGTGTCAGCCATTTTGAGCCTTTGAGTCTCTGCCATAACGGGGAAATGATTAGAACAGAACAAAATCAGGGCTCTTCCTTCTCACTCTCCCCAAAAGCAGGAAGTGAGGTGATTGTTTATTTGAGGGCAGCTTCAGTTTGAGGCTAAATGGCTCCCCTCCCCTTGGTTTCATCCAGGTGTTTTCATCTAGAGAGAAGGAGGGTGAGGTGCACTTGGTAGTCAAATCAAAAAACCATTTTACTTCCCTGGAATGTCTGGAAATCCAAGCAGCTTTTGGCCTTCAGTAGCCTTTCCTACAGAGACCGGATGGACATCAGCTTCTTTTGGGCTTTGTCCCTTGAGTTGCGGTACCCACCAAATCTTTGACTCTGTCCGTCTTCGAGAGAAGGACTAGGGATGACATGATAGCAGTGTTCCGATATCTGAGGGGCTGCCCCAAAGAAGAGGGGGTCAAGCTATTCTCCATTGGGTGGAAACTCATCAAGGAGAGAAGCAACCTAGAACGAAGGAGAAACTCCCTGACAGTGAGGACAATTAACCAGTGGAACAGCTTGCCTCCAGAAGTTGTAAATGCTCCAACACTGGAAGTTTTTAAGAAGAGATTGGACAGCCATTTGTCTGAAATGGTATAGGGTTTCCTGCCTAGGCAGGGGGTTGGACTAGAAGACCTCCAAGGTCCCTTCCGACATTGTGATTCTGAATCATGGGCCATAAGGGAAATCCACATCCTCCGTAGCTACCGTTCCTGTGATTGAACAGCAGCTCAGTGCCCGCCATTTCCAGCCTTTCCTGGGGCTCTGCCGTGAGGGGAAATGAATAGAGCAAAATCAGGCCTCTCCTTTATTCCCTGAATCTAAAGACTGAGGTTCTCATTCCCCATTTTTACAGCTAAGGATTCGTTTCTGACTTTCTGTCAGTCATCATGGATTTTCTAGTCCTCAAGAGGTCCTGGGTTGGGGTGCTGGTCTTCTTCTGTATTGCGATGGTCCCTTCGGAATCCGGAGATTCCTGCATAGCCAATGTGAGGTTCCAGCCAGATGCACTGATGCGTAGTAAGTAAAATGGCATATTTCCTGCTAGCTGAGATTGTTGTAAGAACACTGGGGAAACTTTCAAAGATGTTGGTGTGGAGTTGGGAAGGAAGGAAGGATAGGAAAGGAAGAACAAAAGAAAGAAAAAGAAAAAAGAAAAGAAGGGAGGGAGGGAGGGAGGAACGAAGGAGATAGATGAATAGAAGGGATGAAGGAAGGAAGGGAGAGAGAAAGTGAAAGAAAAGAAAGAAAGAAAAAGAAAGAAAGAAAATGCGAGAGGGAGGGAGGGAGGGAGGGAGGGTAGGAAAGAAAGAAAAAAGAAAGAAAAGAAAAGAAAGAAAAGGAGGGACAGATGAAGGGAGGGAGGAGATGGATGAATAGGAGGAAGGAAGAAAGGGAGAGAGAAAGAGTGAAAGAAAAGAAAGAAAGAAAGAAAGAAAATGGAGAAAGTAAGTAAGTAAGTAAGGTTTTGATTTTGGAATGTGATAAATGGGTTTTCAGTCCCTTCTTTCACAGAACAGAGAAAGACCCTGAAGCCTGGAAATGTGGAGAACTTTCTTTTGATCACCAGGTTTTCTCCTAATAGTTAGTTGCCTCACAACTTTGGAAATATTCTCTCCAAAACCTTCTAGGCATCAATTCCAGTTGGGTTGCAGCACAAACACAGAGTGTCCCATGTTGTCATTTTCTTCAGAGATCTCTCTTCCCTCCCTCCCTCCCTCCCTCCCTCCCTCCCTCCCTTCTTTCTTTCTTTTCTTTCTTTCTTTCTTTCTTTCTTTCTTTCTTTCTTTCTTTCTTTCTTTCTTTCTTTCTTTCTTTCTTTCTTTCTTTCTTTCTTTTTTTTCTTTCTTTCTTTCTTTCTCTCTCTCTCTCTCCCTTCCTTCCTTCATCCCTTCTATTTATCCATCTCCTTCCTTCCTTCATCCATCTTCCTCCCTCCCTCCCCCACCCCTCCTCCCTCCCTCCCTCCCACCATGGGGAGATGGGCCGCCGCTGCCCTCTCGTGCTGAGCTGTGCCTCCTCATGGCACGAGGTCTCATGGCTTGGGTTGGGCATCGGTTCTTTGTGTTTTACTGCCTGCAACAGACAGGAATACTTTGGATGGAATGGCAACTGTGATAAAAGGAACTGCCCACAACTGCTGCGACATGCCACATTGTGCTGTGAGAACGCATGAGTTCAGTTAAACATCAACCCTCTGTCTCTCTTTTTAGTGGTCCAGGTCACCATGATTAAAGGGAACATTTTGCAGAACATGGTCGAGAAAGCAATGAAAAAAGGGGACAATAGCAAGATGATCAAAGGCATCAAAGGGTGAGTTGGTTAATGTCCTCTGTAGTAGCCAAGGAGGAGTCTGGCTTTTGACCCCACCAGGCTTTGGCAGATCTTGGGGTGCAAACCCCCAAATTTCCAGCCAATACTTGAAGACCCAACAGATGTGGAGAGAGGGCAAGACTTTAGTTCCTAGTCAGGATGCCAGTCTATGTCAGCAAAAATGATGAAGAATGGGACGTTTTGCTTCTCATCCAAGAAGTTTCAGTTCAGTTGTGAACGGAAGAAGCTCCTTGGATGAGAAGCGAAACGTCTTCAAGGAAAACCAAAGAAAGTCCAGTTGCCTCTTGAAAAAAAAGCACCTTTGGGACATTCATGACCTGGATAACCGAGAATCTCCATAGACAAGAATGAAAAGGCTTAATCTTGGATTTAATCTTGCCTGGACAGCCACTTGTTTGGAATGGTCTAGGGCAGTGGGGGCAAACCTTTTTGGCATCGAGTGCCAAATCCGGGGTGCGTGTGCACGCGCTGGAAACCAGAAGAGCAACTCCCTGACGCATGTGTGTGCCGGAAATCGAAAGCATAGCTTCCTGGTGCGCGCATGAACGCCAGCCACCTGGTCTTTCAGTTTCTAATGCTCATGCGCATGCGAAGACCAGCTGGCCAGCACACACTTGTGCAATGGGGAGCTGCTGTTCCGGTTTCCAGTGCTCCCGCGTGTGCAAAGACCAGCTGGCTATTGCACATGTGCGTGCTGGAACTCGGAAGAGCAACAGGCGATGGCTGGCATGCCCAGAGAGATGGCTCTCCATGCCACTTCTGGCACGTGTGGCATAGGTTCGCCATCATGGGTCTAGGGCAGTGATGGCGAACCTATGGCACGGGTGCCACAGGTGGCACGCGGAGCCATATCTGCCGGCACACAAGCCATTGCCTAGCTCAGCTCCAGCGCGCATGTGCGTGCCGGCCAGCTGATTTTTGGCTTGCACTGAGGCTCTGGGAAGGGTGTTTTTGCCCTCCCTAGGCTCCAGGGAAGCCTCTGGAGCCTGGGGAGGATGAAAAATGGGCCTACCAGGCCCACCAGAAGTTGGGAAAGAGGCCATTTCCGGCCTCCAGAGGCCCTCCGGGGGAGCGGGGGAGGCCGTTTTCCGCCCTCCCCAGGCATTGAATTATGGGTGTGGGCACTCGCACATGCGCGATAGCATGCACGCATGCACTTTCGGCACCCGAGGGAAAAAAGGTTCGCCATCACTGGTCTAGGGTCTCCTGCTTGAGCAGGGGGTTGGACTGGAAGACCTCCAAGGTCCCTTCCGACTCTGATATTCCATGTTCCATAGAAGACAGTCCACCCACAAAGGAATCTGGTTAGTGGCTAAATGAGGACCCAGATTGTTGGGGGCAATATGCTGAACTCTGTAAACCGCTTAGAGAGGGCTGTAAATGCACTATGAAGCGGTATATAAGTCTAAGTGCTATTGTTATCATTCAGTTCCTAGAACCCAAAGATAGGTCTTTCTTTGGGTCTGTGAGTCCCCTGAGAACTCGCACAGAACTCTGAGTTACATTCATTTATAAGCATTTAAGATGATTCGCCAAGGCCTTCATCCAGTGCTCCCCATCAGCAAAACCTGCTTCCCTCTGCTATTTTTCACGCTCTCTTCTTACTCTCGCAGGTTGAAAATTGTTGATCTCAATATGCCCCATACTTCCATGAAGTTAGATCCAGATGACATGGGGATGACTATAAAAATCACAGTTTCTGGGAAAAGGTGAGTGAGAGACCACTTTGAGTCTTGGTCATGGATCTAGAAGAGCCATTGGGTATGCCTACTCTAATGAAAAGAAGAACTGGGCGAGACATGATAGCATTGTTCCGATATTTGAGGGGCTCCAACAAAGAAGAGAGGGTCAAACTATTTTCCTTTTTTAAAAAAATAGTTTTTATTAAATTATTTACATTTAAAAAACATACAAAAGAAAACATATATGACAATAACAAATACATTGCAAACATATATAAACATAAAAAGCGCATACAGCTATAAAGTTTTCAGTCTCTATGATTATCTTGCGGCAATTATATATTGGCAATTTATTTCTATATAGTTTTTAATTCATTGTCTTATGTATTTAGATAACATGTATTGTATAATAAATGTTAATAAATAATAATACACGTATTAATAGCAGTTTTAGTAATAGTAACCATAGTGATGGTAATAATAGTACTAGTAATAATAATAATAATAATAGTAATAATAATAGTAGTAGTAATACAGAAAAAATATTCTTTTTAGTGTTATAACATCATTATATATATATAATGTATATATGTATGTATGTATGTATGTATGTATGTATGTATGTATGTATGTATGTATGTATGTATGTATGTATGTATGTATATACAGTTGTATAATAGGGGTAGTTTTTCCATAAATTTCTTGGTCATATTTATACATGTCTCATTTGATTTATATTTGTATTTATTGTAATAATCGTGTTTGTTTTCGTTTTTCATACCAATTGTAAAATGTGTTCCAGATTTCATAGTAATCGGAGTCTTCCTTTCCTTTTAATTCCATCGTCAACTTGTCTGCCTCAGCACATTTCAAGATTTTTCTGATTACTCTACTTTCATCAGGGATATTGTTTTGTTTCCAACATTGTGCTACCGTTATTCTTGCTGCTGTTAATATATGTAATGTGTAAAGTGACCAGATTTTTTTTTCTTCAAGCGGGACACCATTGATGGGGGTGGGTTTCTCCATTTGAGTTTTGCCCTCTGCGCATGCAGGGGGGGAGGGGGGACGCGGGAGGCCACTGTACGTCCTACCTACCTGGGACTTTTCCCGGTAGCTTCAGTCGCGTTCCTTGCTAATAGCGCCCAGAGCAGAGCAGCCCCTCCCAGAAGATCGCGAGACGTTATCTTTTGGAAGAGGCTGCTCTGCTCTGGGCGCCAATTAGCAAGGAACGCGACCGAAGCTACCGGGAAAAGTCCCAGGTCGGACGCGCGCCCCGTCCCGTCCACCAGTCCTGCCCCGCCCCCCCAACCCCCAGCGCGAGACGCGCGTCCTACCTGGGACTTTTCCCGGTAGCTTCAGTCGCGTTCCTTGCTAATAGCGCCCAGAGCAGAGCAGCCCCTCCCAGAAGATAACGTCTCGCGATCTTCTGGGAGGGGCTGCTCTGCTCTGGACGCTATTAGCAAGGAACGCTGAAGCTGCTACCGGGAAAAGAAAGTCTCAGGTAGGACGCGCGCCCCGCCCTGCCCCGCCCCTTTTGCCGCGGCACACTTAGCATGGCCTCATGGGACAAGTGCAAAGTGGCGCTCCCCCCCCCAGGGTTCGCTCTGCCCCGCCCCGCGCCACCCTGTGAATAGAGGGGACTGAATCGGAAGCCTGTCGCTCGGGCGCGCGTCTGGCTGGAGGAAGAAGCGGGGGCTCAAAAATCGGGACTTTTTAAGAGGGCGGGCGGGACGAGGGACAAAGCATTAAAAAGCGGGTCTGTCCCGCCAAAATCGGGACGTCTGGTCACCTTAGTAATGTGATATAATAATATTTTTTCTCCATTTTTTGATTTACGATTCCCAGCAGAAATGCTTCTGGTTTTATGTCTATTTCCTGTTGTGTAATTTCTGATAGCCAAATTTTGATTGTATTCCAGAAACTTTTTATTTTTGGACAAGTCCACCACATGTGATAGTAAGATCCTGTTTTGTGTTGACATCTCCAACAATTGGGTGCTAGGTTTTTATACATTTTGGCCAATCTCGCCGGGGGGAGATGCCATCTGTAGAATAATTTATAATAGTTTTCTTTATACGAAACTGATTTTGTCATTTTATAATTCTGGTTCCAAATTTTTTCCCATTGATTGAACTGTATGTCATATCCAAAATTTTTGGTCCAACTTATCATATTTCCTTTTATTGTGTCTTTTTGCATTTTATATTTTGGCAGGAATTTGTATATTTTAGTTATTGCTTTTTGTTCTTGGCCCAATAGAATTTTATCCAATTCTGATTTTTCTTTTTGTATTCCATAGTTTCTTTTATCACTTTCTAATCTGTTTTTAATTTGGAAGTATGGCCACCAATCAATTTTGATTCCTTCTTGCTTTAATTTTGATATAGGTTTCAAGGTTCCCCCTTCCTCTAGTATTTCTTCGTAGATGACTATTTTATTCAAATTTGTTGTGTTAGGGTGTGTGATGGCTTCCATACCAGAAAACCAAGACAGTATTTTTGTGTAGTATTGTTTCTTAATCTTGAGCCAAATTCCTAGTAATGAGTCCCTAATTTTGTGTCTTCTAAAATATGAGTGGGTTTTGTGTTTGTCATCCCAGAGGAATCCGTGCCAGCCTAGATGTAGATCATTTCATGACCCTCTAATGTCAGTAATCGTCTATTTTTAATCTGTATCCAATCTTTTAACCATGTTAAGGCAGATGCTTGACAATATAGTTCAAAGTCAGGTAGTCCAAAGCCCCCCTGATTTCTATTTTATTGCAAGTATTTTAATTTGATTCTGGGTTTCTTTCCTGTCCATATGAATTTAACTAGTATTCTGTTTAACTGTTCAAAGTATTTTTTCTCTAATTTAATTGGTATGGTTTGGAACAGATATAGAATTTGGGGTAGTATTGTCATTTTAATTGCAGCAATTCTGCCAATAAGGGAAATTTGTAATTTGTTCCATTTCTCTAATTTCTTTTCAATTTGTTTTAATATTTCCATATAATTTCCTTCTTTTATTGTGGTGCACTTCGCTGATAAATTTATTCCTAGGTATTTTATTTTCTTTACAATTTGCAATTCCAATTTCTCTTCTAGTTCTTTATTTTGTATTTCTGTCAGATTTTTAGATATTATTTTAGCTTTTTGTTTATTAATTTTTAGACCAGCTAATTTCCCAAATTCATTTATTTCTTTTAATAGGATTGGTCCTACCTCTAATGGTTCCTCTATATTAAAGACTAGATCATCAGCGAATGCCTGAAGTTTGTATTCTTGTTCTCTTATCTTGAGTTCTTTTATTTCCTTATTTTCCCTTACCTTCTGTAATAATGATTCTAATGATAGTATAAATAATAGGGGGGACAGTGGACAACCTTGTCTAACTCCTTTTTCTATGTTGAAACTATCAGTCATTTCTCCGTTAATAAGAATTTTGGCGGTTTGTTTTGAGTATATTGTTTTAATTGTTCTTATGTATTTTTCTCCAAAATTCATTTTATTTAGTTGGTTTATTATAAAATCCCAATTTAAATTGTCAAATGCTTTTTGGGCGTCTAAGAATATAACTGCCACAGATTCCCCTGGGTGTGTCTCATAATATCCTGTCTTTTATAGCCTCAGATTCGTGCAATGTTAGAGTGTTTTAGATAGTCCTGTATATCTTTTTGTTGTATGTTGTCCCTACTATATAGCTCACTGTAGTATTCTCTTGCTATTTCCTTTTTTTTCTCTATTGCAAATTACATTCTCCCTATTGAATCTTCTAATTGTTGTATAGGTTTTTTTCCTTTCCTTTTCTTAATTTGTAGGCCAACCATCTGCCTGGCTTGTTAGCATGTTCGAAGCAATTCTGTTTAGCTGTCTTAATTTTTAGTGCAATTTCCTCTTGTGATATCAAATTTATTTTATGTTTAATTAATTCCTTTTCTTCTTTAATTTCATCATTTTGTGGCGTCTCTTGTAGTTTACATTCTAATTCCCCAACCTTATTTTGCAATTCATTGATTTGTTTATTTTTGTTCTTATTTCTTTTACTAGAATAGGCAATAGTTAATCCTCTTGTATAGGCTTTCATAGTATCCCATATATTTTGTGTAGTTGTATCTTTATTCCAATTTTCTTGTAAGAAGAAAGTTAATTCTTTCTCCATATATTGTTTAAATTCTTTTTCTTTTATTATTTTCTGATTCATCATCCATCTTCTTCTTACCTTTTTTGTCCCTCTTATTATAATTGATATGCGATTGTGGTCCACCCACGTGTTTGGTTCGATTTCTACACTTTCTATTTTTATGTTTGGCTCTATATTGGTCCAGATCATATCGAGCCTGGACCAAGATTTATGTGGGCTTGAAAAGTATGTGTATTGATTTTGTTTCTGGTGTCTTTCCCTCCATATATCTTTTATTTTAAATTCATTTGCCATATCAAAAAAATTTTTTGTTAGAGTTTTCTTTTCTGAATTTTTCTTACTTATTTATTTATTTTATTTATTTTGTTATTCTTATATGCCGCCCAACTCCCGAAGGACTCAGGGCGGCGTACAACATAAGAGATACAAGAATAGACAAAATTTCAACAATTTAAAAACAATACAAAATTTAAAAAAAAACAGTATAAAAGCAACAACAACATCCATCCATTCAACCACATACATACTTGGGGGGTAAGCTCAAATGGTTAAGCTGTCCCCCCCACCTGCAGGAAGAGCCAAGTCTTAACGGCCTTTCGGAAGGCCAGCAGAGTGGTGATGGTTCGGGTCTCTGGGGGGAGTAGGTTCCAGAGCACGGGGCCAGCCACAGAGAAGGCCCTCCCCCTGGGGCCCGCCAGCCGGCATTGCTTGGCCGACGGGACCCGGAGGAGGCCAACTCTGTGGGCCCTAACCGGTCGGAGGGAAGTATGCGGCAGAATGCGGTCCCGGAGATATCCTGGTCCTAAGCCATGAAGGGCTTTAAAGATGGTGATCAACACCTTGAATTGGACCCGGAGACCGATGGGCAACCAATGCAGCTGGCGGAGAATCGGTGTCACGTGGGTGTACCTCGGCACACCCACCACAGCACGCGCAGCCGCATTTTGCACCAACTGAAGTCTCCGGATACTCTTCAAGGGTAGCCCCATGTAGAGCGCATTGCAGTAGTCCAAACGCGAGGTGACAAGGGCATGAGTGACCGTGAGTAAAGCCTCCTTCTCCAGATATGGCCGTAACTGGTGCACCAGGCGAACCTGTGCAAAGGCCCCCCTAGCCACAGCAGAAAGGTGATGATCTAATTTTAGCTGTGGATCTAGGAGGACCCCCAAGTTGCGGACCTGGTCTGAGGGAGTCAGTTTCGCACCCTCGAAGACCAAGGAGGGACAGTTATCATGGTCCTTTGGGGGCATTATCCACAGCCACTCGGTCTTGTCGGGATTAAGTCTGAGTCTGTTCCTCCCCATCCAGATCTTAACGTCGTCCAGGCATCGGCACATTACATCAACTGCCTCCCTGAAGTCAGACGGGGTGGTGATGTACAGCTGGGTGTCGTCAGCGTACTGATGGAAACACACCCCATGCCTGCGGATGATCTCACCCAACGGTTTCATGTAGATGTTAAACAGGATGGGCGAGAGAACCGACCCCTGGGGCACCCCACATAGTAGGGGCCTGGGGGACGATCTCTGCCCTCCTGCCAGCACCGACTGCATCCTGTCGGCGAGATAAGAGGAGAACCACCGCAAAACGGTGCCTCCCACTCCCAACTCGCCGAGCCGATGCAGAAGGATACCATGGTCGATGGTATCGAAAGCCGCTGAGAGGTCAAGTAGCACCAGGATGGAGGAGTTCCCCCCATCCCGGGCCCGCCAGAGATCATCCATCAGAGCGACCAAGGCAGTTTCTGTACTGTAGCCGCGCCTGAAACCCGACTGATAAGGATCTAGATGATCTTCCCGGTTTATAATCTTCTTTAGCATCTACTACTGCATTGAAGTCTCCAATTATGCATATATTTTCTCTCTCTAATTTAATAATTGTTGATATAGCAATGCATAGTATTCTTTTTGTCCGCTATTTGGGGCGTAGATGACCACTAGTAGTATTTTGGTTTTATCATTGGTAACTTCTACTATGAGTATTCTTCCTTCTGTATCCATATATATTTGCTTAGATTTAACCAACTTTTTGTATATAGTGCTATGCCCCCTTTTTTTGAATCAGCTAGGGATACAAATAGTTTACCTATTTTAGGTTGTTCTAATAGTTTATAATCTTCTTTTTTTATATGGACTTCCTGAATACATGTGATATCTGATCCTTGTTTCTGTAGTCTGTTGAATATTTGCCTTCTTTTTATTGGTGAATTAATTCCGTTTATGTTTACTGAAAATATTTTAATTTGATTTTGCATTTTACTGTCTGCTCGTTGCTCTTGTTACTCTCATACTTCTTGTTTCTTTTGGTTTCATCATCCTATCTCCTTCTCTCTCTTGTCTTTTCATTCGTTCTATATCTTCTACCATTTCTTTTTCTTCCTGACTTCATCCCTCTCCCTCAGCGCTACTCTAGCCATCTTTTTCTAGATATCTTTCAATAAATTGATCTGCTTCCTCCATCGGTTCTATCCCTAATTTTTTTCCTTTCCATGTTAATTGGATTCCTTCCGGAATCAACCATCTAAAAGGTATTTCTTGTCTCCCCATCAGCAAAACCTGCTTCCCTCTGCTATTTTTCACGCTCTCTTCTTACTCTCGCAGGTTGAAAATTGATGATCTCAATACACCCCATACTTCCATGGAGTTAGATCCAGATGACATGGGGATGACTATAAACATCACAGTTGCTGGGAAAAGGTGAGTGAGAGACCACTTTGGGTCTTGGTCATGGATCTAGAAGAGCCATTGGGTATGCCTACTCTAATGAAAAGAAGAACTGGGGAGACATCATAGCATTGTTTCGATATTTGTGGGGCTCCAACAAAGAAGGGAGGGTCAAACTATTTTCCAAAGCACCAAAAGGCAAGACGAGAAACAACAGATGGAAACCAGCCAAGGGGAGAAGCAACCTAGAACCAAGGGGAAATTTCACGACAGTGAGAACAGTGAACCAGTGGAACAACTTGCCACCAGAAGTTGTGAGTGCTCCATCCCTGGAGGTTTTTAAGAGAAGACTGGACAGTCATTTGTCTGGATTGGCATAAGGTCTCCTGCTTGAGCAGGGGGTTGGACTACAAGACCTCCAAGGTCCCTTCTGAGTCGGTTATTCTATGTTCTAAGATGGAAGCAGTCTATAATGGCATTGGGATATTTTTTGGGACTTATTCAGCCAACTTCCTTCCAGAGGAAAGGAGGGAGAAAGGAAGGGAGGGAGGGAGGGAGAAAGGGAGGGAGGGAGGGAGGAAGTGAGAGAGGGAGGGAGGGAGGGAGGAAGGAAGGAAGAAGAGGGAGGAAGATAGGGAGGGAGGGAGAAAGGGAGGGAGGGAGAAAGGGAGGGAGGGAGGGAGGAAGTGAGAGAGAGAGAGAGGGAGGGAGGGAGAAAGGAAGGAAGAAGAGGGAGGAAGATAGGGAGGGAGGGAGGGAGAAAGGGAGGGAGGGAGGGAGAAAGGAAGGAAGATGGATGGTGGGAGGAAGGAAGAAAGGAAGGGAGGGAGGGAGGGAGAAAGGAAGGGAGGGAGGGTGGGAGAAAGGAAGGGAGGGAGGGAGGAAGTGAGAGAGAGGGAGGGAGAAAGGAAGGAAGGGAGGAAGGAAGAAGAGGGAGGGAGGAAGGGAGGGGGGAGAAAGGAAGAAAGGGAGGGAGGCAGGGAGGGAGGGAGAAAGGAAGGGAGGGAGGGAGAAAGGAAGAAGATGGATGGATGGTGGGTGGGTGGGTGGGTGGGTGGAAGGAAGGAAGGAAGGAAGGAAGGAAGGAAGGAAGGAAGGAAGGAAGGAAGGGAGTGAGTGAGTGAGTGAGTGAGTGTGAGTGAGTGAGTGAGTGAGTGAATGAGTAAGTAAGTCCTACCATAATCCCTTTTCTTTTTCTCCCCCAGCTTTATTGGTGGAGCTATGACGATCACTGTGGTTAATCAAGTCGCAAGAGATGACCAGGTTTCAGATTCTCCCGATAGCAAAATGATTAAAAAAGTAATTGACTGCAAAGTGGTGGGGCAATCCTGTAAAACCAACCTTCCCAGCAGGTGAGAACTCTAACAAAATTCAGTTCTGTGGTGAAAAAAGTGAGCCTCCTGTATTTAGGCAACAAAGACCAGATGCAGAGGAATGGAATACGTGGTTCCTGGCTCAATGGTAATAACCATGCAAGAGGGATCTTGGAGTCCTAGTGGACGACCATTTAAATATGAGCCAGCCGTGTGTTGCAGCTGCCAAAAAGGTCAACACAATCCTAGGCTGCATCAACAGAGGGATAGAATCAAGGTCACGTTAAAAAGTGTTAATAATACCACTTTATAAGGCCTTGGTAAGGCCACACTTGGAATACTGCATTCAGTTTTGGTCGCCACGATGTAAAAGGGATGTTGAGACTCAAGATAGAGTGCAGAGAAGAGCAACCAAGATGATTAGGGGACTGGAGGCTAAAACATATGAAGAACGGTTGCAGGAACTGGGTATGTCTAGTTTAATGAAAAGAAGGACCAGGGGAGACATGATAGCATCTTCCAATATCTCAGGAGCTACCACAAAGAAGCTATTCTTCAAAGTACCTGAGGGCAGGACAAGAAGAAATGGGTGGAAACAAATCAAGGAGAGAAGCAACTAAGGAGAAATTTCCTGACAGTTAGAACAATTAATCAGTGGAACAGCTTGCCTCCAGAAGTTGTGAATGCTCCAACACTGGAAGCTTTTAAGAAGATCTTGGATAACCATTTGTCTGAAGTGGGTTTCCTGCCTAAGCAGGTGGTTGGACTGCAAGACCTCCAAGGTCCCGTCTGAGTCGGTTATTCTATGTTCTAAGATGGAAGCAGTCTATAATGGCATTGGGATATTTTTTGGGACTTATTCAGCCAACTTCCTTCCAGAGGAAAGGAGGGAGAAAGGAAGGGAGGGAGGGAGGGAGAAAGGGAGGGAGGGAGGAAGTGAGAGAGAGAGGGAGGGAGGGAGGGAGGAAGGAAGGAAGGAAGAAGAGGGAGGAAGATAGGGAGGGAGGGAGGGAGGAAGTGTGAGAGAGAGAGGGAGGGAGAAAGGAAGGAAGATGGATGGTGGGAGGAAGGAAGGAAGAAAGGAAGGGAGGGTGGGAGGGAGAAAGGAAGGGAGGGAGGGAGGAAGTGAGAGAGAGGGAGGGAGAAAGGAAGGAAGGAAGGAAGAAGAGGGAGGGAGGAAATGAGGGAGGAGAAAGGAAGAAAGGGAGGGAGGCAGGGAGGGAGGGAGGGAGAAAGGAGGGAAGGGAGGGAGAAAGGAAGAAGATGGATGGTGGGTGGAAGGAAGGAAGGGAGGGAGGGAGGGAGGGATAAAGGGAGGGAGGGAGGAAGTGAGAGAGAGAGGGAGGGAGGGAGGGAGGGATGGATGAAGGAAGGAAGGAAGAAGAGGGAGGAAGATAGGGAGGGAGGGAGAAAGGAAGGAAGATGGATGGTGGGAGGAAGGGAGAAAGGAAGGAAGGGAGGGAGGAGAAAGGAAGGAAGGAAGGAAGAAGAGGGAGGGAGGAAGGGAGGGAGGGAGAAAGGAAGAAAGGGAGGGAGGCAGGGCGGGAGGGAGGGAGGGAGGGGAGAAAGAAAGGAAGAAGATGGATGGTGGGAGGAAGGGAGAAGGAAGGAAGGGAGGGAGGGAGAAAGGAAGGAAGGAAGGAAGAAGAGGGAGGGAGGAAGGGAGGGAGGGAGAAAGGAAGAAAGGGAGGGAGGCAGGGAGGGAGGGAGGGAGGGAGAAAGAAAGGAAGAAGATGGATGGTGGGTGGAAGGAAGGAAGGAAGGAAGGAAGGAAGGAAGGAAGGAAGGATGGAAGGGAGGTGAGTGAGAGTGAGTGAGTGAATGAGTAAGTAAGTCCTACCATAATCCCTTTTCTTTTTCTCCCCCAGCTTTATTGGTGGAGCTATGACGATCACTGTGGTTAATCAAGTCGCAAGAGATGACCAGGTTTCAAAACCTCCCGATAGCAAAATGATTAAAAAAGTAATTGACTGCAAAGTGGTGGGGCAATCCTGTAAAACCAACCTTCCCAGCAGGTGAGAACTCTAACAAAATTCAGTTCTGTGGTGAAAAAAGTGAGCCTCCTGTATTTAGGCAACAAAGACCAGATGCAGAGGGATGGAATACGTGGTTCCTGGCTCAATGGTAATAACCATGCAAGAGGGATCTTGGAGTCCTAGTGGACGACCATTTAAATATGAGCCAGCCGTGTGTTGCAGCTGCCAAAAAGGTCAACACAATCCTAGGCTGCATCAACAGAGGGATAGAATCAAGATCACGCGAAGTGTTAATACCGCTTTATAATGCCTTGGTAAGGCCACACTTGGAATACTGCATTCAGTTTTGGTCGCCACGATGTAAAAGGGATGTTGAGACTCAAGAAAGTGCAGAGAAGAGCAACAAAGATGATTAGGGGACTGGAGGCTAAAACATATGAAGAACGGTTGTAGGAACTGGGTATGTCTAGTTTAATGAAAAGAAGGACCAGGGGAGACATAATAGCAGTGTTCCAATATCTCAGGAGCTACCACAAAGAAGCTATTCTCCAAAGTACCTGAGGGCAGGACAAGAATCAATGGGTGGAAACAAATCAAGGAGAGAAGCAACTAAGGAGAAATTTCCTGACAGTTAGAACAATTAATCAGTGGAACAGCTTGCCTCCAGAAGTTGTGAATGCTCCAACACTGGAAGCTTTTAAGAAGATGTTGGATAACCATTTGTCTGAAGTGGTGTAGGGTTTCCTGCCTAAGCAGGGGGTTGGACTAGAAGACCTCCAAGGCCCCTTCCAACTCTGTTATTCTATTCTACATGGGAGCCAGCAGTGTGTAGCGACAGCCAAAAAAGCCAACACAATCCTAAGTTGCATTAACAGAGGGATACAATCAAGATCAAGGGAGGTACTAATACCAATCTATAAAGCCTTAGTAAGACCACACCTAGAATCCTGCATCCAGTTTTGGTCACCACACTATAAAAAAGACGTTGAGACTCTAGAAAAAGTGCAGAGAAGAGCAACCAGGATGATGAGGGGACAGGAGGCTCAAACATACGATGAACGGTTGCAGGAACTGGACATGGCCAGTCTAGCGAAGAGAAGGACCATGGGAGACATGATAGCAGTCTTCCAATATTTGAGTGGCTGCCAGAGAGAGGAGGGGGCCAATCTATCTTCCAAAGCCCCTGAAGGGCAGACAAGGAGCAATGGACGGAAACTGACCAAGGAGATATTCAACCTAGAAATCAGGAGACATTTTCAGACAGTGAGAGCAATCCACCGATGGAACAGAAGTTGCTTTCGGAAGTTGTGGGAGCTTCATCACTGGAGGCTTTCAAGAAGAGACTGGACTGCCATCTGTCAGAAATGGTGTAGGGTCTCCTGCTTGGGCAGGGGGGTTGGAATAGATGACCTCCAAGGTCCCTTCCAACTCTGTTAATCTGTATCTGTATCTGAAACCTTAGAAATTCTTGAAAGGGGACGTCACTGAGGGAGCTAGGAGCGAGGAAAAGGAAAGATGGATCCAAAGGCTGTGTCTTGTATTTGGCTTGATTATACCTGACGACTGCTTGTGTCAGACTTGCTCCAGTCCGATCCCTTAGGAAAGAAAGACCCTCGACTCCAGTTGGATGAAGTGACAGGTTCTTTTTCTAAAAGATGCTGATTGCAGTAGAGTCAGACTAGAACTAAATTCCCCACGCTGAAAAGATACGGAAAGTTTCCCCACATCCCAGCTCTCCCACCACCCCATGACCAGCCCATCTTCAGCCAATAAGAGCCCACCTAGGTGTTTTGAGAACGCTGAGACCTGACAGCTGGCTGCTCAGATGGTGCAATCCCATTGCCTTCCCACCCCAAACCATAAAGCAGGGCTCAAGGGCGGAGAGATTCCCCAAATGTAGCCACACCATGCAATTATATCTGTGTCCCTTTTTCACAGGGGCCTTTTGGCTATCCTGCCCTCCCCCACAGACACCCCAACAGGGATGCTAAAAGTATAGATGCCTCCTTGGTCCATCCATTTAAAGTCTTCTAAAGTCTTCTAGTCCAGCCCCCTCCTCCTCCTCAAGCAGGAGACCCTACATAGCATTTCAGACAAATGGCTGTCCAGTCTCTTCTTCAAAACCTGCAGTTCTGGAGTACCCACAACTCCTGGAGGCAAGCCGTTTCCCCCCCACACACACACACACAAACACTGGGTTGTGTTAAGGGCCAACCTTGAGTAGGGCTGCTGGTTTCTAGAATGAGAGGATCATAACAATGTTTCTTCTGTCCGCAGAAAATGCTGGTCATTCATTTGAACATTCAGCCTTATGGCAAAGAGGAGATGGCACGGGAAGTGAAGAAACAGTGCAGCACACTCAAGATATAAAAAGGGAAGGCGTTGAGGCCCCCACACCCCCATTTGCTCATTCGGTGGTTGAATCTTGTTAATGTCTTTTAATAATTCACCTTTTTTCGTAAGCCACTTTGAGGTGGGAGTAATTGGGAAGCAGATTGCAAATTTACAACAATCAATTAATACCTTTAAAAAAAAAACAACCCTTGATTTGGTGCTTCCAGGAACCTGGATGGTTGAGGGACTCTCTTTTCTTTCCTTCTTTGCCATTGCTGAAACTCCTACTCTGCTGTGTCCTCCTCTCAATAGTAGCAGCTCACTAGGGAATTAGGGCGACTCTGTCTATGTTTATCAAATAAAAGATTCCAATCTCTTCTTCTGCATTTCTTGGGTTTGCTTTGGACTTGCATCTCTTGAGGTTCATCAGGACATTATGGGGGTTCTGGAGGGACTTCTGTCCAGGGCGCCAGGATATGGATGGAGAATAGATGGTGGGTTGAAAGTTGATCAGATGATCTTCAAAGCAAGGCTGCTGAATGAGATCTCAGAAAGTGGCCCCTGAAGAACCAGCGGTGGAGGCCTCCGGGATGAAGTTATGGGTCCATCAGGCCAAAAAGTAGCATCTTGAGAGCCAGGGATGCTAAAGGAAGAGGAGGTGGAGCTGTGATGTTGAGGAGAATGTAGTCCTTCTGGTTTCTTCTCCTCTTTGTGAGATAACGGAAGAGCAGAGTTGAAAGGGACATTGGAGGTCTTCTACTCCAACCTCCTGCTCAAGAGACCATATCTCCTTTCAGACAAGCGATTGTCCAGTTCCTTCTTAAAACGATGTTTTGCAAGGTGCCTGAAAGAAAGCCATTAAGAGATTCCATGGTGACTATAACCACATTCCATCCCTATCCTGGTGTCTTGATTGATGCCAGCCGGCCAAATGTCAGACAGGGCAGGGCAATCCTCCCCTTCACAACCCAGCCATGTCATGCTTGGTCATCTCATCAATGAGGACATCATGGATGAGGGAGGCCTTACAGCCCAACCTGGGGAGCCTGAATCCATAGAGGAAGATGAGCCAGAACTGGAGCTGACGGAGATTGACCTCTCCTTGACTCTTCAACTTGCCCTGCTGGATTTCTTGCTGTGCAGCCATGGTGCTCACAGTGTTGGCCTGGACTATTTGCAGCTAGAGGCGTGTGTCTGTGTCTGTCTGCCTGCCTGCCTGCCTGCCTGCCTGCCTGTCTGTCTGTCTGTCTCTCTCTCTCTCTCTCTCTCTGTGTGTGTGTGTGTGAGAGAGAGACACACAGAGAGAGAGAGACAGAGAGAAACAGAGACAGAGAAAGAGAGACAGAGAGAGACAGAGAAAGAGAGAGAGAGAGAGGGAGAGGGAGAGGGAGAGGGGAGGGAGAGGGAGAGGGAGAGGAGAGAGAGAGAGAGAGAGAGAGAGAGAGAGAGAGAGAGAGAGAGAGAGAGAGAGAGAGAGAGAGAGAGAGAGAGAGAGAGAGAGAGAGAGAAACTCTGGGAACTTGCCAGAAACATGGGAGCATTTGGGGAAATTCAGAGCAATAAAGGGGTGGTCTGAAGTGCCAGCTGCCTGTGTTACCTCTGTGCCATGTCCCGGCTCATCACACTGGCATTCAGTAGCAGCAAATGGAGGACGGGGCCATTGAAGGTCTACTGATAGGACAATGGAGCTGAGCTGAAGAGGAGGAGTGTGGAACAGTTCCATGGTTCCTGAAGGTGACCCGCTCCCTGCCTCCGGTCAGATCTCCTCCTGCCTGAAACCTCCATAAAGTTATGGCCTGCTTCTAAGAACAGCCCCATACCCAAAACCAAGCGCCAGGCCCGGGAACCTATCAATGTCTTCATGTCACGTCCCTAGGATGGGAAATTGGACACCCTGCAGCCCTTTAGTGCCAACAGCTCTCAGGGCCAACACACTATTTCACATAGACCCACATTAGGACACATTCAAATATACAAACACACACCAGCTCCCTCCCCTGTCACTACTCCCATCAATTCCCCTCCCTGGCCCTCGCTCAGAAGGGGCCATCAAACCCTTCACTAAGGCACTGAGTACAGGTGGAGCCACCTTCCTCCCCTCTTCTCTCCTCCCCCTCCCTCTCCCCCTCCCTTCTGCTCCTCCCCTCTCCTCTTTTCCCCTCTCCTCCTCTCTCTTCCTTTCCCCTCCTCCTCACCCCTCCCCTCTTCCCTTCCACTTCCCTTCCCCTTCCCCTCTCCTCCTCTCTCCTCCTTTCCCCTCCCCTCCCCTTTTCCCTTCCCCTCCCATCCTTTTCTTCTCTCCCCTCCCCTCTCCTCCCCTGTCCTTTCCTCTCCTCCCCCTTCCCTACCCCTCTTCCCTTCCCCTCCCATTCCCCTCTCCTCCTCTCTCCTCCTTTCCCCTCCTCCTCCTCCTCCCCTTCCCTCTTCCCTTCCCCTCCCCTCCCCCTCCCCTCTCCTCCTCTCTCCTCCTTTCCCCTCCCCTCCCCTTTCCCCTTCCCTTCCCCTCCTTTTCTCCCCTCCCCTCTCCTCCCCTGTCCTTTCCTCTCCTCCCCCTTCCCTACCCCTCTTCCCTTCCCTTCCCATTCCCCTCTCCTCCTCTCTCCTCCTTTCCCCTCCTCCTCCTCCTCCCCTTCCCTCTTCCCTTCCCCTCCCCTCCCCTTCCCCTCTCCTCCCCTGTCCTCCTTTTCCCTCCTCCTCCCCTCCCTTAGCCCAGCTGCCCCTTTGCCCTGCCAGGTCTCACCCTCTGCAGAAGTTCTTTCTCAGAGCCGGGTTTGCTGACCTGGGCTTCCTTCTGGTTACGTGAACTTGGCTCAAAGCAGATCCCAGATCCTGATAACACAATACGGCACTGTGTTCACTGTTCCTATTGTGTGTCAGAAGGCACACTGTTTGCGCACTTGCTCCCTCCGGCACCCACAGCAGCCCAGCTTGTGTGGTGTGGCAGGTTGCCTTACGCAGCAGGGATGAAGGCCACGTGGAGAAGACGACCCCGGTCAGCTGGGCACCACCTGGAAGCTTTGGTGGGTTGTCTTCATGGGGACAGGAGGGGTCTTCCCCCATCGGAGACCACCCACCCTTGGGGGATCAGACTGCTTGCAGTGCTGAGGGCAGACCCCCTCCCCCCCGATCTGTGCCACATCCAAGTCAAAGAACCTGCTGGTGAGAAGATACAAACAGGATCTCCCTCATGTCCCCGATTCAGACAACGCAGCAAATTGGGGTGCTGGGAAAAGATTTAGGGGAACCTTTTCCTTTCCTCAGCCAGTCTCCATTTCAGCTTCATTTCTCTCTTTATTTAAAAAAAGACTGATTTTATTAAGTTCCTATAAAAGATAAAATGCAAAGTAACAAAAAGGAGAAAAGATTAAAATGGCAGGGAGAGGATGGGTGGAAGGAAGGAAGGAAGGAAGGAAGGAAGGAAGGAAGGAAGGAAGGAAGGAAGGAAGGAAGGAAGGAAGGAAGGAAAAGAAGTAAGGAAGGAAAAAGGAAGAAAGAAGAGAGGAAACAGGGAGGGAAAGAAGGATGTTGGAAAGAGGGAAGAAATAGGGAGTAAAGAGGGAAAGAGGGACAGGTAAGAGGGATGAAGGGAAAGGAGGGAGAGAAGGAGGAAGGGACAGAGGTGGAAGAAGGAAAAAGGGAGAGGGGACAGAAGGGGGCAGGGATGAAGGAAAGGAAGGAAGGAAGGAAGGAAAAAAGGAAGAGGGAGAGAAGGTGGGAGGGATAAAGAAGGAAGGTAAGAAGAAAGGAAGAAAAAGAAGAGGAAGGGAGGGGAGGGAGGGAGGGAGGAAGGAAGGAAGGAAGAAGGAAAAAAGGAAGAGGAGAGAAGGTGGGAGGGATAAAGGAAAGAAGGAAGTAAGAAGAAAGGAAGAAAAAGAAGAGAAAGGAAGGGAGGGAGGAAAGGGGAGGGAGGAAGAAGGAAGGAAGGAAGGAAGGAAAAAAGGAAGAGGAGAGAAGGTGGGAGGGATAAAGAAGGAAGGAAGGTAAGAAGAAAGGAAGAAAAAGAAGAGGAAGGGAGGGAGGGAGGAAGGGAGGAAGGAAGGAAGGAAAATGGAAAAGGGAGAGAAGGAGAGAGGGATAAAGGAAAGAAGGAAGAAAGGGAAGAAGAAAGGAAGAAAAAGAAGAGAGAAAGGAAGGAAGGAAGGAAGGAAGGAAGGAAGGAAGGAAGGAAGGAAGGAAGGAAAAAAGGAAGAAGGAGAGAAGGTGGGAGTGATAAAGAAGGAAGGAAGGTAAGAAGAAAGGAAGAAAAAGAAGAGAGGGAGGGAGGGAGGGAGGGAGGGAGGGAGGGTCAGGGCATAATCTTGGGATCCGTTCCCTGGAACCAAAGTGAACTAGCGATCTCCTCTCCTCAGTTGATCTCCCGCTCAGTCCCGTCAACCTGAACCTTGCTGGTGGTGCTCTTAATGCCCTTGATGTAAGAGCTTCATTGTTCCTTTCCTTTAAAAAAAAGAGATTTTCTTCAGCTCTGCCAGCCATTGTCTGCAAGAAATCAGCCACTGAGCACTCTTACGAAAGAAATGCAGTAGACTTACCACCACGTCGGAGAGAAAATTTCCCTTCATTTAACACCCCCCCCCCCAAAAAAAACCCTCCAGAATTTAAACGTCAGGATTTCGAAAAGTCTGTCTGGAGGATTGCTATATTGATGGGGCTGACATATTCCTGAATTACATTTATCTACCCCAACATTTATTGTCTATATGGGTCCAAATTAACTCTACAATTCTTTCCGTTGCAGCTGAAGAACACAGTTTTCTCCAGGAAGTGAGTGTTAAATAATGGGTTGACCCTCCGTTGCGTTTCTTGCATATTGTTGTTGCCGTAGTTGTGGTTTAAATTTGTGTGCCTCCTAACTACACAAGACTCTGCAAAGTTCAGAAGTAAAACACATACATGAACTATTACAACAAGACAAGAATGAGCGGGGATAAAATGAAAAGATGGCAAAAAGAGCAAAAATTGGGACTCATACAATTTGACAGTCTTGAACCGGGCAAAGCCCAGATGGTGGCAGAGGTCCCAGTTTATTCATTCATTTATTCAATTTATATGCTGCCCATCTTGCTGGGAGTCAACTCTAGATGGCTTACAATTATTAAAAATCAATAAGAAACAAGAAAACTGTTAGTAGTCAGGTTGGTCTCTAGTGGTTAAGGCTTCAGGCTAGAAAGCAGGATTAGAAGCCAGCTGGTTGACTTTGTACCAATCACCAGGAGACGGTGAATTCTAGTCCCGCCTTAGGCATGAAAGCCAGCTGGGTGTCTTTGGGCCAATCACCAGGAGACGGTGAGTTCTAGTCCCACCTTAGTTATGAAAGCCGGCTGGGTGACCTTGGGCCAATCACCAGGAGACGGGGAGTTCTAGCCTTTCTTTGGGCAGGAAAGCCAGCTGGGTGACTTTGGGCCAATCACCTGGTGATGGAGAGTTCTAGTCCCGCCTTAGGCATGAAAGCCAGCTGGGTGTCTTTGGGCCAATCACCAGGAGACGGTGAGTTCTAGTCCCACCTTAGTTATGAAAGCCGGCTGGGTGACCTTGGGCCAATCACCAGGAGACGGGGAGTTCTAGCCTTTCTTTGGGCAGGAAAGCCAGCTGGGTGACTTTGGGCCAATCACCTGGTGATGGAGAGTTCTAGTCCCTCCTTGGGCATGAAAGTTGACCACAACCAACTTCTTGATAAGATAGAAAAATGTGGGCTAGATAGCATCAGCACCCAAGTGATTTGTAATTAGGTGACCAACTGCACTCAACAGTGTAGTCCATAATGGAACTGAATCTACATGGAGATTCTCCAAGTGAGAACAATTAACCAGAGGAACGGCTTGCCTCCAGAAGTTGTGGTTGCATTCCAGCTGCAACTGTTACGTGGAGCTATTAACTGAAGGGGGGGAGAGAGAGGGGGGGAGGGAGGGAGGGAGGGAGGGAGGGAGGGAGGGAGAGAGAGAGAGAGAGAGAGAGAGAGAGAGAGAGAGAGAGAGAGAGAGAGAGAGAGAGAGAGAGAGAGAGAGAGAGAGCTCTTGCACTTTATTTTTAACCGCTTCTCCGAACTGCCTAAGCAATTTACTAACAGTTCGGGCGAACCGATGAGAACCGGCTGCATTTCACCTGTGGTATAGGGCTTGTTCAGGGGTTTGACTAGAAGACCTCCAAGGTCATTTCCAACTCTGTTATTCCGTAGCAGCTGCCTCCCATGTTTTGGCAGAAAGAAGCAGCCGCTTTAAAGAGTCGCAAGAGCGCACCAAATTGTTTCACCCACACACTTTGAGGCACCTTGGGAGACAAAAGCTCGGCACACCTGGGATGCACCAACAATTTGGTCACAAGGGATCGAAATTGAGAGAGTTAAGTGGGAATTAAGCCGACACCTTATCATACGCTGAGTGCCTTTATCCTTTCAAAGAGGATGTCAGTGAGGGGGATCGTATTACCAGCCATTAAAGCATCTTTGGTTTGTCTCTTGAGGGATCTTAAAACCCCGCTAATGCTAAAATCCTCCAGATCAGATAAAAGCTGTAATTCCTCCAAAATGGAATTTAAGATGGTTGTCAGACAGCTGCTAAGAGAAAGTCTTGAGTCTTGGTGAAAACGGACCCTGAGATAGAGGTCCCTGGAGGTTTTCAAGAAGAGATTGGACAGCCATTTGTCTGAAATGTAATAGGGTTTCCTGCCTAAGCAGGGGGTTGGACTAGAAGACCGCCAAGGTTCCTTCCAACTATTCTATTCTATTCTATTCTATTCTATTCTATTCTATTCTATTCTATTCTATTCTATTCTATTCTATTCTATTCTATTCTATTCTATTCTATTCTATTCCTTATTCTATTCTATTATTCCATTCCATTCCATTCCATTCCATTCTATTTCTATTATTTCTATTTCTATTATTATGCTATTCTTTAAAACTGGAAGTTTTTAAGAAGAAATTGGACAACCGCTTGTCTGAAATGGAATAGGGTTTCCTGCCTAAGTAGGAGGTTGGACTAGAAGACCTCCAAGGTCTCTTCCAACTCTGTTATTCTATATTCTACAAGGCTCACTACTGCACAACCCCCCCTGGAGCATCTCAATCAGAACCCTATCAAGATCCATCCACTCACTCACTCAGCCATTCGGTCAGCCACGCCAGAAACATTCCCTGCTGTCACTGAAGTTTCTGGAGACCAAATAAACCTTTCCTTGCCGTCAGTCAGCCTCCATTTTATGCTCACAAGAAGTGTTAATACTACTTTATAATGCCTTGGTAAGGCCACACTTGGAATACTGCATTCAGTTTTGGTCGCCACGATGTAAAAGGGATGTTGAGACTCTAGAAAGAGTGCAGAGAAGAGCAACAAAGAGGATTAGGGCCTGCAGGCTAAAACATATAAAGAACGGTTGCAGGAATTTGTCTAGTCTAGCGAAAAGAAGGACCAGGGGAGACATGATAGCAGTGTTCCAATATCTCAGGGGTTGCCACAAAGAAGAGGGAATCAAGGTATTTTCCAAAGCACCTGAAGGCAGGATAAGAAGCAATGGGTGGAAACTAATCAAGGAGAGAAACAACCTAGAATTAAGGAGAAATTTCCTGACAATTAGAACAATTAATCAGTGGAATAGCTTGCCTCCAGAAGTTGTGATTGCTCCAACACTGGAAGTTTTCAAGAAGATGTTGGATAACCATTTGTCTGAAGTGGTGTAGGGTTTCCTGCATAAGCAGGGGGTTGGACTAGAAGACCTCCAAGGTCCCTTCCAACTCTGTTGTTGTTGTTGTTGTTGTTATTATTATTTATTTATTTATTTCTAGGGCTTCTCCCAGCTTGAAACCCGGCCGGATTTTCTTCCTACCGTCCATTACAGCATCCCCGTGGTCACGTGATCAAAATTCGGACGCTTGGCAACTGGCTCATAGTTAAGACGGCTGCAGTGTCCCAGGGTTACGTGATCTCCTTTTGCAATGTTCTGACCAGCAAGGTCAATGGGGAAGCCAGATTCACTTAACAACAGTGCGACTCGCTTAACGACTGCAGTGATTCACTTAACTACTATGGCGAGAAATGGGACAAAACTCACTTAACATATGTCTCACTTAGCAACAGAAATGTCGGGCTCATTTGTGGCCGTAAGTCCAGGACTTCACAGAATCAAGCAGATTTTGCAGCTTTCAGACAAACTCAACTTAAAGGACCCCCAGGAATTTTTCACTGTGCGAGGGGCAGAGACCCCATATGATCAGTCAGAAAGCTAGAATCCGGCTCACCAGAAACAAGCCAGGATTCTGAGCTTGTGAAGGTCTGCAGGAAGACATTGGGGAAGGAGAGAGAGGAATGACATCAAATGAAATGTTGTCACATACATTCTATGATTCAATTTGTAATGTCATCATAGTTTGTGATTGTCACGCAGTGTTTATTGCCTGTTACATGTATATGCAGGGAGCTACATCCCTATCAAATATAATGGTTTATTCCTGAGCACGTGATTAATATTTTCTTTGTACGCATGTGCACATTCCTTTCTTTGATCAGTCCTTCTGTTCCAGCTTCTGTAGAAGCAAGACGTGTTTTTATAGCAAAGATGTAATTAATGAGAATTTATTTTTTTTGTACCGAAATAAATATTTTCTATTTAGAACTTTAAACTGCAGTTTCTTTTCAAATGTCAGAGTTCCAGGAAAAGATCTATTTTCGCCTCTAATGAGAGTTATTCTCATTCTGACAGTGATGGATGCTGTTGGAAGAAATATCCATCTGGTTCAGTTCCAAGCCAGGAGGAAGACATTGGAAACATGGAGGCTGTTTGGAAAGATGGTTTAATGATGAACACAACCACCAAGCCCATGGTTCTCTGGTGCAACTGAACACATGGAGTTGAGAGTGAGTGGTTTTTTATACCTTCTCTTGGGTTTTGCACTTGAGCTTCCTGTTCCTGTGCAAGAACATGTATTCTTTTGGCTGTTGTCAGATTCCCATGGGGCCATGTTTGTCTGAGATAAGTTTGGATGAATCTTGGACTCTGATGCAATGTCCTTAGGAGATTGTGCAATACAGTGGGCTCTGTGTCTTCTGCTAAATGGTCCTATTATGTCCCAAAGGGCCATGTCTTAATCCCATCACCCTGGAGCTGAAGGTCTTTTGTCTTGTAGATAGGATGTCCCAGTCCTGCTGGGGCTATTAAGAAAGTTGGGGGCTGCTTTCCAAGAGCATGTGTCTCCTTTAGGGAAATATAATATTCTGCCTTTTTAAATATTTCCTAAAATATTTCATTCTTCTAGGAAAGTGGGGTCTTCCCTCAATGCCAATGTGAGTCACAACCAAATTGCTCTCTGCGAGGAGACATGGCTGACCACAGCCTTCATGGTAGAACTGGGCTTCAGTCCATTATCCTTTGGACCTATCAATCAAGGAGGTCCTAAGTTGAGAGGTGACCTCTAGGTGGCCCTAACCCTCTACGGAGAAGGAATATTGTCTTGGTAATTAGATAGAGAACATGAACAATTTAAAGCTCATCTTAAGATTCAGTCTTAGGACACTGTTGAGACTTTGGAAAGAGTGCAGAGAAGAGCAACTAAGTGGATCAAAGGCCTGGAGACTAAAACATATGAAGAACGGCTGCAGGTTTTGGATTTGGCCAGTCTAGAGAAAAGGAGGACTAGGGGTGATATGAGAGCAGTCTTCCAGTATTTGAGGGGCTGCCACAAAGAAGAGGTCCACCTATTCTCCAAAGCACCAAAAGGCAGGACATGAAACAATGGATGGAAACTAATCGAGGAGAGAAGCAACCTGGAATTAAGGAGAAACTTCCTCACAGTGAGGACAATTAACCGGTGGAACAGAAGTTGCCTCCAGAAGTTGTGAGTGCAACACAGGAGGTTTTGAAGAAGAGACTGGACATTCACTGTCTGAAATGGTAGAGGGTCTGCTGCTTCAGCAGGGAGCTGGACTAGAAGACCTCCAAGGTCCCTTCCAACTCTATTCTGATTCTGACACCTACTGATGGGTTACATAACACACTAAGCCAAACCCTGATAAACCATGATATGGTGCAGCACAGTATTTCTCAACGTTGGCAGCTTGAAGAGGTGTGAAGAGGAGTATTGGCTGGGGAATTCTGGGAGTTGAAGTCCACACTTCTTTAGCATGCCAAGGTTCAGAAACACTGGTCTGGTGTAGCATGTTGAATAGCCCACTCCTCCTCCTTTTCTCTCTCGTTCTGGGTGGACTGCCAACTTTATCCAAGCCAAGATGTTGGTTCAGTAGATCTTTGGAAGAGTCACATGAACCTGGCACTGAAGAGTGTCTCTATGTTTCAAGATGTCTGTGAAAAATATTTATCTTGGAAGATCTCCTTGTGAGTTTATATCACATCTCGGTGGTTATCAAAGCCCTGAATTGGTTCTTTCATTCATGGGAAACTATATAACTGGCAGACCCAAGAGACGATTAGTGATGATTAAGATCTGAGCACACTGAGGAAGCTCCATCCATCCATCCAGACAGGTAAGTCAACTGTGTGATGGCCCAAAGGTAGCCCAGATGGTGGAAGAGGCCCCTTCTGAGAAAGTTGATGGATACGTAAGATTTGGGTTGAATTGTTATGACCCCCTCCAGCCATTCCTGCATCTTTAGCTCCAGAGTCTGGGGTGCAACTCTGAAGTGTTCCAGCAGGTTTAGAAGGAGCCGCCCATGTCTTCTTCTGCAGAGTTGTAAACTGAGGTTCTCACTCTTTTAAAAATTGTTCGGTCAGCCTCCTCCAGTTGCCTTTTCTCTAGACAGTCATCCTATACTTCTGGGCTCTGTCCCTTGAGTTGGGGTGCCCATCGGGTCTTTCTGTCATTCTTTTAGAAGATGAGCGGTTGCAAGTACTCGGCATGGCTAGTCCAGTGAAGAGAAGGACCAGGGGAGACACGATAGCAGTCTTCCAATGTTTGAGGGGCTGCCAGAAAGAGGAGGGGGGTCAAGCTATTTTCCAAGGCCGGAGAAGAAATAATGGGTGGAAACTGACCAAGGAGAGATTCAACCTGGAAATAAGGAGGAATTTCCTGACAGTGAGAACAATCAATGGAACAGAAGTTGCCTTCAGAAGTTGTGGGAGCTTCATCACTGGAGGCTTTCAAGAAGAGACTGGACTGCCATCGGTCAGAAATGGTGTAGGGTCTCCCGCTTGGACGATGATCTACAAGGTCCCCTCCAATTCTGTTAACCTGTTGGTTGGCATGTTTAATAAAGCATGTCAAAAGCAAACATTAGTGTAACATTTGAATCAGAGCTATATCTCAGTACATGGTCAATATCCTAAAAATGAGATGGTCAATATTGGCAGAAGGTCAGAAGGTCAGAGTCTGGGTCATGGGTTGCTTCCAAGGGTGGTATAAGGGGAATCCACATTCTCCAGGGCTTCAGCAGATCAGCATCAGCCATTTTCAACCTTTGAAGTTCTGCCATAATTGGAAATGGTTAGAATAGAACAAAATAGCAATAGCACTTAGACTTATATACCGCTTCATAGTGCTTTACAGCCCTCTCTAAACGGTTTACAGAGTTCAGCATATTGCCCCCAACAATCTGGGTCCTCATTTTACCCACCTCAGAAGGATGGAAGGCTGAGTCAACCTTGAGCCTGGTGAGATTTGAACAGCTGAACTGCTGAACTAGCAGTAGCCTGCAGTGCTGCATTTAACCACTGTGCCACCTAGGCTTCTTCCTTCCTTCCCTCTCAAAAAGCGAGGAATCATGGCCAAATGGCTGCAGAAGGTGATGGAGTTAGCAGAGATGGCTAAACTGACTATTTTGTTAAAAGAAAGAAAAACACACTGACTTTCGTTTCTACTTGGAAACTTCTTCTGGACTTCATTTTATTTATTTATGTATTTATTTAATTTATTTATTTGTCAAACATGTACAAGATAGTAGGTGTTTGCATAAACATAACATAAGCAAAGAAGTACAGATAAATGAAGACAATAGGACAGTAGGACAGGGACTGTAGGCACAGTGGTGCGCTTATGCACGCCCCTTAGAGACCTCTTAGGAATGGGGTGAGGTCGACAGTAGACAGTCTAAGGTTAAAGTTTTTTGGGGTTTGGGGAAGAAACCACAGAGTCAGGTAGTGCATTCCAGGCATTGATCATTCTGTTGCTAAAATTGTATTTTCTGCAGTCAAGTTTGGAGCGGTTTACATTGAGTTTGAATCTGTTGTGTGCTCGTGTATTGTTGCGGTTGAAGCTGAAGTAGTCATTAACAGGAAGGACTTTTTCATATATGATTTTTTTTATTTCAAAAAGTTTTATTAGTACAGAGTACAAACATTTTTCTCTTTTTCTTCCCCCCAACGCCCTCCCCTTCCCCCCCATCCTCCCCCCCTCCCCCAACCACCCACCCCCCGACTTCCCAGAAAAAGCACAGGGTATAATATTCAATAGAAATAAAATTAAAATATACTAACAAATTATTAATTTCAAAATTTCTCTAAATCTTTAACTCCTTTAACTAACTATATGATTTTATGAACTACATTTAGATCAGATCGAAGGCAACAAAGTTCTAAGCTATCTAAGCCCAAAATTTCAAGTCTGGTGGAATAAGGAATTCTGTTGCGAGTAGAGGAGTGGAGGACTTTGTGATTGGTGTGGGGAAAAAACATGAAACTTTGATTTTGGGCTTTACTGATTAGGTAGATCTGTTGTTACAGAAATGCCTAGTTTATACTATTATGCAAAAGCAAAAGTTGGGGTTTAATGTTACTATTTTATTCTACTACACCAGAGGGGATGGGAAGCCAATGCTTTTTCTTCCTATTCCCCTTCTTTTCTACACTTTTCTCTTCCCTTTTCTCTCCCCTCTTTTTTCTATTATTTGATTTTGTATTTTTGCATTTTATATTATAAACTCATAAAAAACAAGAGAAGTGGTCATTTATTTAAGAAGACCTATAGTTTGAGGCTAAATGGCTTCCCTTCCCTTCCTCACTTCCCCTCAGCTCTGATCCCTGAATCTAAATATTGTTGCTCTTATTCCACTTTTTCACAGCCAAAGTCCACAGTTTTCTGACTCTCTCTCTCTCTCTCTCTCTCTCTCTCTCTCTCTCTCTCTCTCTCTCTCTCTCTCCTCTCTCTCTCTCTCTCTCTCTCTCTCTCTCTCTCTCTCTCTCTCTCTCTCTCTCTCTCTGTCAGAGCCTGTTGCTTAGAAGGAGCTCAGCCACCATGGATGTAGCCCTCAAGAGACCCTCCTGGGTTGGTTGCTGGTCTTCTTCTGTGTGGGATAGTCCATTTCTGAACAGGAGAGACATTCGGACCTCAGCTGAAAATTGACCCCAAAGCAATCACACACAGTAAGTAAAACAGCAAACTTTTCCAGCACAAAGCTTCTGTCAGGGTTCCTGATGGATGCCCTAATTAAACCATGAATCTCGAGCCAAGCTTCCAAAGAAATCCAGTTATTTATTAGGAGCTTCATGTCTGGAAGCCAACTCTGACCCTACATAATTTACGGTCCAGTATGGCCCTGTTTCCTCCCTCCTCCCAGAGTGTGTCATTAATCACATTCACCAACGGAGCAGTTTCGCTGCTTGTAGAATTCACTCCCCTCAGTGCTGTAGGTAACCCTGGGATACAGCCTTGAGAGAGATAAGTGTGGGATGTGCTTGTGTCTTGGGCTGCTGTGCCATTTTGCCGGGTTCCCCACCCACCCTGGCCTATGGTAACTCGAGAGCAGATTGAAAGCTTGCATAGGTTGGCATAAGGTTGGGTTGACTAGATTATTCAGGGAGGTATTCAGAGATGGCTCTAACAACTTGAGAGTAGCCTGAGTGGAACTGTATAGACAGCCAGGAGGGGACCACAGGAAATGTTTTATGACATTTTGTTTTATGTCATCAACTGTTTTATTATAATATTTGTCATTAAATGTTGAATGTACAATTTGCCAAATTTTAATCCCACAAAAGTTGTAGGTCCCAGACTTTGGACACATTTTCTAAGTTAGCTCATTTGGGGTACCTTCATTAAAAAAAAATACCCTATGGTCAATTATTTTGTCCAGTTAAAGGTTACACAAGCAAACAGACAAACAGAAGCAGTTTAATAGTATATAGGTGCAGATAGAAGAGCCTTCCTTCCTTCCCTCCCTCTCTCCTTCCTTCTCCTTCCCTTCTCCTTCCCTTCCTTCCTTCCTTCCTTCCTTCCTTCCTTCCTTCCTCTCATTCTCTTCTCATTCCCTTCCTTCCTTCCTTCCCTCCCTCCCTCTCTCCTTCCTTCTCATTCCCTTCCTTCCTTCCCTCCTTCTTTCCTTCCTTCTTCTCATTCTCTTCTCATTCCCTTCCTTCCTTCCTTCCTTCCTTCCTCTCATTCTCTTCTCATTCCCTTCCTTCCTTCCTTCCTTCCTTCCTTCCCTCCCTCCCTCTCTCCTTCCTTCTCATTCCCTTCCTTCCTTCCTTCCTCTCATTCTCTTCTCATTCCCTTCCTTCCTTCCTTCCTTCCTTCCTTCCTTCCCTCCCTCTCTCCTTCCTTCTCATTCCCTTCCTTCCTTCCTTCCTTCCTTCCTTCCTTCCTTCCTTCCTTCCTTCCCTCCCTCCCTCCCTCCCTCCCTCCATTCTTCCCTCCCTCCCTCCATTTCTTCTTTTGCATGCATGCATGCATCTATCCATCCATCAATATGGTTTCTTGAACATGCAGTCTTGTTTATTTACACCTGTGTTTTTTCTTCTCTTCCCCCAAGTAGAAGATAGCAATAGCACTTAGACTTGTATACGGCTCCGACTTCCGGTGCTGACGTCACGCCGGTGCGAGCAAGCCGACGGAGCTCCATCTGGTGCGCCCGGTATTTCTTGCTTTTGTGGCCGTTTGAGGCAAGGTCGGCTCTGGGAAAGAGCACCGATAGAGAGGGGCGACCTCGGAGTGTCTGAGGAAGAAAGGCGATCTTCGTTCAGAGCGAGAGGTACTCTCAGATCGAGCAAGAAAGTGATCGGCCATTCAATGGCCGACCCAAAGACATGGCTGTCAGCCTGACAAGGAGGAAGGCGGAAATAGAACAGCGAGACGTATCGTGAAAACTTTATTTCGAAAATCAAGAAAGCTTCTTTATCGTGAGAAATAAACCAAAAAGGGAAAAAAAAACTTAAAAGAGATCCGGAGAGGACTATATAGGGGCGAATTTATGACGGGAACGGAGAGAAAGTAAAGTAAGTGACGAGACGGAACAGAGGAAGTGTTGGAAGGATCGAGCAGTGGAGACAAGTGTGACTTTTGTTTTTCCTGGATGTGAGAGAGAGTTTGGAAAGGAAAGGAAAGGAAAGTGATTGAGACAGAGATGGAGACTGATTGAAAGTCGGGAGACAATTAGAGGGCGAAAGACGGAGAAAGTGGCAAGAGGATCTCGAATAGCAAATAAATAAATAAAGAGACTCCATTTTGGAAATTCAGTGATATTAGAACGGAGAAAGACAAGTAGCAAGGAGGCTGGACTTAACTTTATGAAAAGGTTGGACTTCAAAACCAAGAACCTCAATTTTTCTCTCTTTTCTTCTTTTGCTTTTTGCACTACAGATCCTCTCTCCCCCCCCATCTTTTCTCCTTTGTTTCCCCTTAATAAGCAAAGATATTCTAATATACATTACTATATAGAACTTTAATTAAGGATTAATTAGTTGATTGTGTCACATCTGTAAGGATATATATATATAATAATATTTAGAACTAAAAATTATATTATAATCACATTATAACTGCATATTTATATTTAAATATTTGATTATATTCTTACATAGATTTATAGATTTATACGGATATATATAGTTACTTATCTCCTTAAAAAAAAACTATTGATAAATTGATATAGAGTATTGATAAATAATATTAAATCAAAGACCTAAATAACTGGTGAATATAAGTACTACTGCAAATTGTGATTGTGACTATATCGATTATAGATTGCTTTTGTATTATATATTAATATTAACCCCTATAGACTCTATAGAAAAATAGTTACTGAATATATTTAAGTGAACCTAAATGTCTACCATGACGACAACTTTGACAAAAGGGGGTAAAAAAACTTTGACTGCAACACCAACTTCAGTAGGTCAAAAGCCACAGGAAAGCGGCACAAGTGCTGCAAGTACTGAAAAAGCAAATTCAAGTGCAGAGATGCAGGGCATACAAACCTCCATACACTCTTTGCAAGAGATTATACTAAAGATGCAAGAGAATTTATCAAATAGACTGGATGGGGTGAAAAATGAAATGACAGAGGTAAAAAATAATATGACAAAACTGGTTGATAGAGTGAGTGTAATTCAAACAGCACTGGCAATTAGCCAAAAACAGATTCAAGAGGTGGTAGAAAGAACAGATAAAGTGGAGAAAAGACAAGATAAAACGGATAACAAACTGGAAGAGATAAACAAAAATCTGGAGGACGCGATATCCCATCTAGAAATGGAGAAATCCATGTTTTACTTAAGATTTCAAAATATTACAGAAACTAAAGACGAAAATCTATTGGAAATAATGGTTAACATATTAGGGAAAATATTAGACAGAAGCAGAGAAGATGTAATGAGCGAAATAGACGAAATTTATAGAATCAACACTAGCTATGCCAGAAAACACAAACATCCAAGAGAAGTGCACGTTAGATTTTTAAGAAGAGCAATGAGAGATGGTATCCTCAATGCAGTGAGAGATGATACCCTAACATACATGGGAAAAGAAATCTTAATACTTAAACAAATACCGAGAAGAATAAGAGACAAAAGGAGAATCTATAATTTCTTATCAGCACAACTCTTTAAGCATAAGATAATGTTCAGATGGCTTATTCCGGAGGGAATGCTAATTACGTGGAGGGATAGGAAATTCAAGATTGACAATGTGGAGAAGGCACAAGAATTTTACGATCAGTTAGTAGAAGGAGAGGATAGTCAAAGCAACCCAGAAATGAGAACAACTAGAAGCCTGGAGGAGTTAGGAGTTAGTAACCAACGAGAGGAACGAGAAAGAAGAGGTAGTAATGGGACAATGAAACATGAAGGAGCAAGAGCAAGGACAAGAGCGCAAACAGAGATGCTTTCGAAGGGAATTACTAAGTAACAGGGAAAAGGAACAAGAACTTAACTTATTATCAGTAAATATCAATGGATTAAATTCACCTACAAAGAGGAAACGTGTATTGCTTGATCTTAAGAAACAAAATAAAGATATAATATGTATGCAAGAGGTCCATATAAAGAAAGAAGCTGAAAAACTATTAAACTACCCAAAACTAGGGAAATTATATTGTGCCCTACCGCAGACAAAAAAAAGAGGAATTGCAATATATATAAAAAACCACTTAAATTCAAAATTAATATATGCGGACGAAGAAGGCAGGATTTTAATAGTGGAAATAGAAATAGGGAAAAAACGTATCCTGATTGTCGCGATATATGCACCAAATAAACAAAAAAAAAATTCTATTCAAAATTACATAAAATAATAGTGGATATAGAATGGGAAAACATTTGCATTATAGGAGACTTTAATGCGATAGTAGATAATAAAATGGACTACAATGGTATAAACAGGAAAAAAATTAGAAGACAACTACCAAACACCTTTTTCAATATGATTAGCGAACTAGACCTAAAAGACGTATGGAGGAAATTGAATCCAACCAAAAAGCAGTACACGTTTTACTCGAACCCCCATCAATCTTGGTCGCGCATAGATATGATTTGGACAAATATTGAAATGATAATAGATATTGATTATATTGATATTCTACCCAACAAATGGGCTGACCATCATCCAGTGGTATTAAGATTGAAAGGACGGAGGAAAAAAGCATGTCGATGGTCTCTTAACTTAAATATTTTACCTGAAAAAGAATACTGTCAAAAAATTGAAAAAGAATTAAAATTCTTTTTTAAAGAAAATATCAAAGAACAAACCTCAACCCAAAATACATGGGACACGATGAAAGCTTATTTTAGAGGCTTAACTATAGCATATATGATAAAGAAAAATAAGGAAAAAAAAGCTAAATTAGAGGATTTAAACTCTAAACTTAAAGAACAAGAAACTTTACTACAAAAAGACCCATCCAATCATAAGTACAAAGAAGCAAGAGACCTAATAAAACACAAAATTAATTTGGAAACCCAGGAGGAGATAAGCCAAAATATTAAAAGAATGAGGCAAAATTACTTCGAACATGCAAACAAACCTGGAAGATGGTTAGCCCATAAACTTAGGAAAGAAAGAGCAAAAAGAACAATTCAACAACTCAAGGACAACGAGGGAAAGCTCCACAATGAAACTGAAGAAAAAAAGAAGATAATTCAAGACTTCTACGCAGCTCTATACGGAAGGACAGAAATCCAACAAGAAAACATTCATGGATACCTGGACACAACAGACCTACCAATCTTGCCGGAGGAAAAAAGGGTAGTATTAAATAAAGAAATCACAATTGAAGAATTAAGAACGGCCATTAAAAAACAAAAAAACAACAAAACACCTGGACCGGATGGGCTTCCAGCGGAGATATACAAAAAAATTTCAAAATACTCTAGAAAATGAAATGTTAGAACTATACAACGAAGCACTAAACCAAGCCAAAATACCAAAATCATGGGAAGAAACATACATAACCCTTATTCCAAAAGAAGATACAGACAGGACAATGATAAAAAACTATAGACCAATCTCATTATTAAATTCGGACTACAAAATTTTTTCAACTATATTGGCAGAAAGATTAAAAATAATTCTAAACCAAATGATACATTCGGATCAAAATGGCTTTCTCCCAAAAAGACAAATTCGGAACAATACAAGAATAATAATGAATGTGTTAGAATACTATGAAACCTACTCTAACCAACAATTGGCTCTAATATTTATTGATGCACAGAAAGCCTTTGACAATTTGGACTGGAAATTTTTTATTACACAACTAAAGTATATGAAATTCGGCGATAAATTTATCCAAACAATAGAAACCATATACTCCATACAAATTGCAAAGATCCTAATTAACGGCGATATGACTGACTCAATAGAAATTAAAAAAGGCGTAAGACAGGGTTGCCCTCTATCCCCTTTATTGTTCATATTTGCTTTAGAAACCCTGCTAAATCAAATTAGGAAAAACTCCAATATAGAAGGATTGAAAATTAGAAAGGAAGAATACAAGATACAAGCATTCGCAGATGACATGGTTTTCATTCTGGAAAATCCCCAAAGCTCCGGACCCGAAATTATGAAGGAAGTAGAAAGATTCGGAAAGGTGGCTGGCTTAAAAATCAACAAAGACAAAACAAAAATAATAACTAAAAATTGTTCACAGAAACAAGATAAGAAATTAGAGGAACTACTAGGGATACAAACAACCAAAAAAATAAAATATTTAGGAATTTGGATAACGGCTAAATGCACAACGATAAAGGAAGATAACTACATTAAATTACTACATAAAATTCAAAAAGATTTGGAAATATGGTCCAAACTACAAATCTCTTTAACTGGAAAAATAGCCACAATCAAAATGAATATCCTACCTAAATTGCTATATCTATTCCAAACTGCACCAACAAAACTAGGAAATAAATTTTATACAGATTTAGACAAAATAATATTGAAATTTATCTGGTCAGGAAAAAAAGCAAGAATTAAAAAAAAACTATTACATGATAAGAGAACAAGAGGTGGCTTTGGACTACCAGACTGGAAATCATACCATCAAGCAGCAACAATAACCTGGATAAAAGAATGGGTGACACTTACAAATAAAAGAATTCTGACAATCGAAGGACACGACCTACAAATTGGCTGGCACAACTTTATCTGGGAGGGAAAACATCATATACACAAATACTTCCAAAGACATCACATCAGAGGAACACTACTGGAAGATTGGTTGGAAATTAAACATAAACACTACATCCAAATGCCCAAATGGATATCTCCTATGGAAGCCCTAATATACCCCAATTTGCTAGACCTGAATAAGAAAATTACTTATAACGAACTATTAGATGAACATAATAACTTAAAAACAAGAGATGATTTGGCACTACAAGGAAAAAAGATTGATTGGTGGCCATACCTACAAATTCAGAAAAAATATAAAAAAGATATATTACAATTTGGTTTTCAGGAAAAAAATCAAGAATTAGATAAAATCCTATTAGGCCCGGAGGATAAAATAATATCAAAATTGTATAATTGTATTATCAAGGTAACATTGGAAGAAGAAATAGTAAAAGAGGTAATGATAACATGGGCACAAAATTTCGGTTACAATATTGAATTAGATCTATGGGATCAAATATGGAACCAAAATTACAAAATGACAATGGCCGCATCCTACAAAGAAAATATGTACAAAATGTTCTACAGATGGCACCTACCCCCGGCAAGATTGGCAAAAATGTTTCCACATTTGTCACCGAAATGTTGGAAGTGTAAACAGGAGTACGGAACTTACTATCATATGTGGTGGACATGTTCAGAAATCAAAAAATACTGGAAAAAAATACAGAAGTGGATTGAAGAGATAACAAAACAAAAGGTAGACCTTAAACCGGAAACTTTCTTATTAGGCATAATGAAAACAAAAATAGATAAACCGACTCACTATCTCATACTTCATATAATCACAGCAGCCAGAATATTATACGCACAACACTGGAAAACCGATATAATACCCACTAATACAATGTTAATAACTAAGATCTTAGACTGCGCAGAAATGTCTAGATTAACAATGAAAATACAAGATAAAGAAGACTCAGAATACTATAAAATTTGGGATAATTGGTATAAGTGGATGGAAAATAAACAATAAAATAAACAAATCAACTACTTTAAGGGTGATAATAATCAAATTGAGAAAGACTGATGATAAGCTAGGGATAAAACAAACCAGATATTGAAATGACACGATACGCAAACGCTGTAATAAATTTATACAATTTTTTTTTCTCTTTTTTTTCTATTTTTCCTTATTGTATTTATATGTATGTACATATATTTTTTGTATGTGTGTATGTGTGTGTGTGTGTGTGTGTGTGTGTGTGTGTGTGTGAATATATAGCTTTTTTTTCTGTATTCATGTATTTAGAATACTATTAAATGTGAAAATATATAGTAACAAATAAGATGGATTTATGTATAGATACCTATATAAGTATACATATATATATGCATACGTCTTTTTTTTTATGTTGTTTTTTGTATGGTTTTTTTTCTTTTTCTTTTGCCTTTGTATTATGTCTTTTCGTATTTTTGTACATTTTAAAACAACTCAATAAAACTATTTTTTCAAAAAAAAAAAAAGACTTGTATACGGCTCCACGGTGCTTTCCAGCCCTCTCTAAGCAGTTTATAGAGTCAGCCTCTTGCCCCCAACAATCTGGGTCCCCATTTTACTGACCTTGGAAGGACGGAAGGCTGAGTCACCCTTGAGCCTGATGAGATTCGAACTGCCGGCAGTCGGCAGAATTAGCCTGCAATGTCACATTCTAACCACTACGCCACTGGGGTTCTAAATAGTAGAGTCTTTGCTTTCAATGTTAGGGGTGATGGAAAAGAGGTCCAAGAGCTGTGATGGGAGATGGGGTGCCCTCCATCTAGTGCTGGGGTGGGTCTCCTCGTGGTACCAAGTCTGATGGTTTGGGTTGGGCATCAATTCTTTGTGTCTGTGTTTTAGTCCTTCAGATGGCCATGACAGACGATAAGATCTTGGATGGAATGGCAAAAATGGCAGCCAAGAATAAGGGAATCAAAGCCATGAAAAAGTGAGTTGATTCATTTGCTGTGTGGAGGAGACTGGCTTGACGGAGTGAGAATAAATCTCACCGAGGTGATGTTTGATCTTTTCCCCGGAATTCAGACATTAGAAATGAAACCGTAGTTTAAAGTTCTAATTAAAATATTTATTTCGGTACAAAAACAATAAAATCCCATTTGTTTACATCTCTGCTCTAAAATGCGACTTCCCTCATCGGAAGCCAGAAGAAGAAGGGTAGAATGGAGTTTGGAATGCACACATGCTTACAAGAACATATCAATCACGTGCTCAGGAATAAACCTGTCACGATGTGAATATTGTCAGTTTGTGCATCTCTATGTTTTCTACTGTTTCTTGTATTTATGGTCAAGCAGACGTATGATATATTCTACTATGCATGCCTGCATTCCTGAAGTTACCTCCTTCCTTCTCTTCCGCCATTTCTGCCGAAAGCAGAAGTGACTTTTTCATTAGCCGATAAGATGTAGCTTACTAAGGATTCTTTTTATTACTTTTCTACTGAAATAAATAGTTTGTTAATTAGATTTGAATCTCGGTTTTATTTTCTAAGTAAGAATGACTTCAAAAGGAAGCAAAGATCCATCGACCTCCACGGGGGATTGTTCCCCCTCCTTAACAAAACCATTATATTAGATAGGGATGCAGCTCCCTGCACATACATGTAACAGGCAATAAATCACACCGTGACATGGCTTTTGAGCCCAGCAAGCTTCTAGAGATCTTGGGATGTGGATCCCCAATTTTTCCAGCCAATAGTTGAAGACCCATCAGATCTGGACAGAGGGCAAGACCTCAGTTCCTAGTCAAAATGCCAGTCTACAGCATCAGAATTAATGAAGAGCGTGAAGGTTTAATCTTGGATCTAATCTTGTCTGGACAGCCATTTGTTGGGATGGTATGAGCTCTCCTGCCTTGGACAGGAGGTTGGGCTAGAAGACCTCCAAGGTCCTTTCCATCTTTGACAGTCTGTATTCTGCATACCATAGATGACTGTCCATCCACAAAGGAATCAGATTAGTGACCATCTGAAAAGACATTGAGAATCAGGAGTCACTCAAGAGGGCACCCGTCATCTTATCATTCCCCTGAGCATCTGAGCATGATTGAAACACAGCTCAGAGAAGCCAAAGATAGATTTCATTGGGTTGATGATCTTCTTGAGAACTTGTACAAAACTCTTACTACTTAGTACTTGTAGACAACTTCTAAGCATCCAACCAGGTCCCCACCCAGTTCTCCCCATCAACAAACATGCCTTCCTTGGTCCCAAAGGTGCTTTTTCAAGAGGCAACTGGACTTTCTGGATTTTCTTTGAATATGTTTCACTTCCCATCCAAGAAGCTTCTTCAGCTCTGACTGGATTGTGGGGAATGGAAGGGTTTATACTTCTTGCAGACGGTTGGTCATTTGCACTCTTTTGGAGAGCTGTTGAGGCCACCTGGAGGTTTACCTGTGTCATCAGGGTCACCTAAGTAGTGCAAACGGGTGTGGAGCCTCATTGGAACTGCTGAAAGGACCGTGTTGCAGACTGGAGATAGACGGTGTCATTTCCCTCCCCCTCTGTTGAGAGATGGGCTGTTCAATTTGGACATAGATGGCCTCTTCGACCCCTCTTCCAAACCAGCCAGCCTCTCTGTCCAAAATGTGGACTTTGCTGTCTTCGAAAGAGTGGCCTTTGTCTTCTAAATGCAGATGGACCGCTGAATCTTGTCCTGATGGGTTTGTTCTCCTATGTTGTGCCATGTGTTTGTGAAGTTGCTGTTTTGTTTCCCCAATGGACAGATCTGTCTTTGAAGAAAAACCAGAAAGTCCTGTTGCCTCTTGAAAAAGCACCTTTGGGACAACCATGACCTGGATGACTGAGAGTCTCTATAGATGCCTTCCTTTACTATTCTTCATGCTATCATTCTTTAATTCATAGGATGAAACTTAAAGAGCTGAAACCCCCTGAAATTTGCACAAAGTTAATTCCACCCCAGAATATACAGACGTCCATGATTATTACCCTCACAGTTGCTGGGAAAAGGTGAGTGAGAAGCTTGTTTTGTTCTTGGTCAAGGACCTGGAAGATAGAGGTGGTCCACGATGGCTTTGAGATGTTTGGGGGACTTATTCACCCAACTGAATGGAGAATCCTGCCTTGAACATAAGGAAATATGCTGTTCTAAGGTTAAATATAAAAACCTGGACATCAGACCACTTGTAGATTGGACATTGGACCTCTGTTAGACTGACTCTCTTGTCATTTGTGCAGTTTTATCGGAACTTTGGAGATCACCCTGAAATCCAAAATGGACACCATGATTAAGATGACAAAACACCCCACAAAGTACATCGAGATAGAGAAAACTGGATGTGAAGTGCAACTGTTGTCCTACAAAACCAACCTTCCCAGCAAGTGAGAAGAAACAAAACGCGTCAAGAAGGGAGGAGACCAAGTTGGTTTGGGGGAAGTTAGTCTGTGGGATTCAGCCAAGGATTCAGAAATCTGAATCTAGTTAGAAACAAAAGAGTTCAAATGATATGAAGGATGAGGAAGGTGTAGCTGAGGAACCATCACAGAACTGGAGAATTACAGTGCAGGTGACCTCCAGGAATGCTGAGGGACAAGAGTCTCCACTCTTTGGCTCTGTGATGTCCTGTTTTTCCTCATCTTGACTCCCAGTTCTTGAAAATCAGACTGTTCCATTAGTATCCAATGTCCCAGTAGATCCAAAAGCAGGAATTTCATAATAGGTAGAATAGCCTTAAGGAAGGAAGTGGGATCCTCGTCCTCCTCTCTTCTTTCTTGTTCCTCCTCCTCCTCCCTCTTCATCATCATTCTCTTCATCCTCCTCCTTCTTCCTGCTTTTATTCTTCCTCCTCCTCTCTTCTTTCTTGTTCCTCCTCCTCCTCCCTCTTCATCATCATTCTCTTCATCCTCCTCCTTCTTTCTGCTTTTATTCCTCCTCCCCCTCTCTTCTTTCTTGTTCCTCCTCCTCCTCCTTGTATCCTCTTCATCTTCATCTTCCTCCTCCCCGTCCTCCCTTCCTCCATGCTTTTATCCCTCCATCTCTCAATCCCTCCATCCCCCCTCATCCCTCCACCCCTCCATGCAACGAAATTTCATTTTAAAGTATGCCGATTAGTGTACATTTAAAGTGACAATAAAGTTATTCTAAGTTATTCTCTCCATCTCCATCTTCATCTCTCCCTCTCTCCATCCCTCCATTCCATCCTTCATCCCTCCATCCCTTTATCCACCCACCCACCCATCATTAATGTCTCAACAGTCTTTGAGACAGTGCATTCAGTGGTGGGTTCTAAAACCCTTTACTACCGGTTCACGCTCGCACGATGCTTCTGCGCATGCACAGAAGCATCCTGGGTGGGTGGGAGGAGCCTCCCGCTGTTGGCGCTACCGGTTCACAAAACCAGGCCGAACCGGGAGGAACCCCACCGCTGATTGAATTGCCCTCAAATGAATTACTTTACTAATTTCTTGGGTTTGTTTCTCTTCTTTAAGGATGATTCCAAAGGTAGTGAATAGATTTTTGAATTCTACACTTGGGAAACTCTTGCCTGGCATGGTAAGTTTTGGGACTTTGAGTTTATAGAGTCATGAAGGATGCAGATGGGGCCAAGATCCTTCCGATCCTTCCGAGACCGCCTTCTCCAACATACCTCCCTAAGACCGATTAGAGCCCACAAAGTTGGTCTGCTGGTGGTCCCGTCAGCCAAACAATGCCGGCTGGCGGGCCCACGAGTGAGGGCCTTCTCTGTGGCGACACCGGCTCTCTGGAATACACAACCCCCTCCTCCGAGATCCGCATTATTCCCACCCTGCCAGCCTTCAGAAAAGCAGTAAAAACATGGCTTTGTCGACAGGCCTGGGGCCAATGATTTTAATACAACACCGATCACTCTTGGCCCCATGAATGATTTATTGTATGGGTTTTTAAATCGTGGTTTTTAATGTTTTTAAATGCTTTAATATCTATTGTTTTTAATGCTTTTTATATTTGTTGTTGCATGTGAATTTTTACTGTTGTGAGCCGCCCAGAGTCTCTGAGGAGTGGGTGGCATACAGATGCAAATAATAAATAAATAAATAATAAATAAGATGTTGGAGGGGTCGCCTTGCTTACCTGGATTCTACCTGCCCCATTAGGTTTGGTCAGGAGGGACAAACTCCAGATCCCATCTAGCTGGGATTGTTAAGTTATGCATGGGACCTTGGGACTGTGCCTGCCCCATGGAAGGTACCCTCCTACCTGAGGTTCAGCTGGCCCCATCTCTGCTCACCTTTCAGAAGACAGGTGGCCAGCAGAGTCAATGAGCCCCATTGGTGAGCTGGATTGCCATATCAAGTGATACGTTTTCAATTTCTTATTTTATTTATTAAAATGGTTTGCCGTCCATCTCGCCACAAGGATTGGTTGCAGGAATTGGGTACGTCTTGTTTAATGAAAAGGAGGACTAGGGGTGACATGATAGCAGTCCTCCAATGTTTGAGGGGCTGCCACAAAGAAGTGGGGGTCCACCTATTCTCCAGAGCACCTGAAGGCAGGACAAGAATCAATGGATGGAAACAAATCAAGGAGAGAAGCAACCTGGAACTATGGAGAAATTTCTTGACAGTGAGAACAATTAATCAGTGGAATGATTTGTCTCCAGAAGTTGTAGGTGCTCCAACACTGGAAGTTTTTAAGAAGATGTTGGATAACCATTTGTCTGAAGTGGTGTAGGGTCTCCTGCTTGAACTAGAAGACCTCCAAGTTCCCTTCCAACTCTGTTATTCCCCATTCTGATATTAATAACATAAATCAATCTGCATTCAAAGGTTGCATCCAGTCCCCACCTCTTGGGGAGGGGGGTTCCAGCTGCAATCACATCTGCTGTTCTTGTCCAACAATCTCTCCTTTCTCCCTCCCTTGCCTTCCAGATGTGCCCAGCCGCAGACAATGTGATTGCATTTATGCAGACGAAAATAGAAAACATGTTTGGTGAGTGACTTTGTTGCAGAGCCTGGGCCTGGCTAGTCTAGTGAAGAGAAGAGAAGGATCAGGGAGACATGATAGCATCTTCCAATATTTGAGGGGCTGCCACAGAGAGGAGGGGGTCAGGCTATTCTCCAAGGCACCTGAAGCAGGGGTGAAATTCAGAATTTTTCCCAACCGGTTCTGTGGGCTTGGTGGGCGTGGTGTGGCTTGGTGGGCGTGGCAGGGGAAGGATACTGCAAAATCTCCATTCCCACCCCACTCTGGGGCCAGCCAGAGGTGGTATTTGCCGGTTCTCCAAAGTATTCAAAATGTCCACTACCGGTTCTCCAGAACCTGTCAGAACCTGCTGAATTTCACCCCTGACCTGAAAGCCAGACAAGGAACAATGGGTGGAAACTGACCAAGGAGAGATTCAACCTGGAAATAAGAAGAAATTTTCTGACAGTGAGAACAATCAACCGATGGAACAGAAGTTGCCTTCAGAAGTTGTGGGAGCTTCATCACTGGAGGCTTTCAAGAAGAGACTGGACTGCTATCTGTCAGAAATAGTGTAGGGTCTGCTGCTTGGGAGGGGGGTTGGACTAGATGACCTTCAAGGTGCCTTCCATCTCTGTTAATCTGTTAGTCTGATTGAGCTGTTCTCTCCCGTCATGCCAGCACAGTGGGCCCCATCGCTTCTGATCTCAAGGGCAACCATACCCTTATGATGCAGAAGGTGAAAAGGGAACCAACATTGCCGAGAGGAAAGGAACAGGTGTCCCCAAAGCTGGGGGCTACAGCCTGGTTCCTTGACCACCTGGAGGGCTGCAGGAGACAGTTTGGGGATACAATAGCACCCCAAAGACCGACCTTTGAGTTTTTCCTACCTCTTTTGGGAGGAGACAACCTGAAGACCCCACTCCATCAGTCACCTGTTCACTTGACCTTTGCGCTTTGCAACTGGTGGGGGTCTTCAGGGGGGAGGGCTGCTCATGTTGTCCCACTTGTGATGTCCTCTAAGATGAAATGCCGTAGGAGTGTTGGATCTGGTCAACTTTAGAGAAAGGCTTTGCGCTACTGTGTTTTTGTGAAGAAACTTTGGAAAAGCAACCAAGGAGAAAAAACTCCAAACTGCTCCTTCCCAAACTTTAGAGATGTTGGCTTATTGACTTGGTTGCCAGAGATGATCTTATCGCGCAGGATTCAGTTTGTGTTCCAGAAAAGCTCACATGGTTGACATGTTTTTTTCTTGAACGAAAAGGATCAGAATCAGAGAATCAGTAGAGTCCACAAAGGACATTTCTCCACTGGGTATCCTGGTCATTTGGCTATTGGGGGTGATCTGGGTTTGTTGTGGTGTTGTAGAAAGAACGGGACCAGCAAGCTCTTTCAGGGAAGGAAAGGTTTATTAAATTGCGCAGGTTCAAAGCAAAGAAAACGGCCTGAACCCCGAATACAGATCAGGGTCTTTCCTTTATACATTGGTTTACGTATACATTTCCTTTGTCCATATATGGTGTACAATTAGGCAGTTATATCTTAAAATATCATAAGGAACTGGGAGCAGACAGATAAGCAAATAATATATATGTGAACAGATGTTTCCAGGCCCTGTGGTTTCGTCCTCGACATTTTTAAGGAACAACACAAAGGTTCACCCAAAGTAATATAATACTGTAGACATAGCAAAACTAGCTTTCTCATGGTCAGCATATCTAGAAAGGATACATATATTATTAGTGCTGACAGGACAATTCCTTTTTGCTTAACTGCTAGATCAAGATATGCTGTCTATATGCCTTGTAACATTGTCCAGACCTGTCAGGCCTGTTTCTGAGGCCTAATGGATTGCTGTCTCTACCTTAGTGGTTTGCAAACCATGATTTTTTTGCCTGGTGTGGACCACTGATGAGCTCTTGCAGATCCCATTTCGTGACTCCCCAAGTTCAATTAGGGGCTCCTATGAGTCACATCCATTGTTCCTGGTTTGAGAAAGGCTGTCTGAATGCGGACACAACTCCTGTATATTTTCATAGAAAAGAAATCTTTCGGGGATAACGGCACAGTGTGGTACGAAGTGGTCGAAGAACCAGGAGTCTTCCCAGATTATGACTTAATTCAGCTCAAGGTAAGAGTGGTTGGCTACATCATCCATCATTTTCACCCCACATTGTCACCAACCAGCATTAATTTGGTTCTTCATTAGCTTGGCATGGAGAGTGACCTCAGTTGGTAATTCTTGAAAGCTCTTCCTTTGGACAGTTGGGGAATGACCTTCTCTTTGTTGTGGCCCGCCAGCAGCCTGTGCAGCTGATAGCGGATCCTGTCCGAGAGGAGACCGACTTGGTGTTGCGCCAGCAGCCTGTGCAGCTGACACCCGAGTCGGACAGTGAGGAGGCTGGTGAGGACTTGGTGCCAGAGGCAGAGGTTCATCCAGGGCCTTCTGAACCTCCAGCACCTCATAGCAGTGATGAGGGAGAAGAGGCTTCTCCTCTTCTGAATGCAAGGGCACACAGAGCTGCCAAGAGGCAGGAATGGTTACTCCAGAGGAGGTCTCCTCGGGAGTAAGACTTGGAGCTAATTGGCCCTCCCCTAGTCTACTTAAGGACATTAGAGGCAGCTGAAAGGCTGCAGGAAACAACGTTTGGAACCTTACAGACCTCATAGGAATGGGGTGAGATTGACTGTAGACAGTCTAAGGTTAAACTTTTTGGGGTTTGGGGAAGAAACCACAGAGTCAGGTAGTGCATTCCAGGCATTGACCACTCTATTGCTGAAGTCGTATTTTCTGCAGTTGAGTTTGGAGCGGTTTATCAAGTTTGTATCTATTGCGAGCTCCTGTATTGTTGCAGTTGAAGCTGAAGTAGTCATTGACAGATAGGACATTGTAGCAGATAATTTTGTGTGCTACACTTAGGTCAGATTGAAGGCGGCGTAGTTCTAAATTTTCTAGTGTAGGAAGTTAGCACCCAACACAAATTTCAAGTCTGGTGGCATAAGGAATTCTGTTGCGAACAGAGGAGTGGAGGACTCTTCTCTTGAAATATTTCTGCACTCTCTCGATTGTATTTATGTCCGATATGTAGTGCGGGTTCCAGACGGATGAGCTGTATTTGAGAATTGGCCTAGCAAATGTTTTGTATGCTCTGGTTAGCAGAGTAATATTGCCAGAGAAGAAGCTACGCAAGATTAGGTTAACAACTCTTAGTGCCTTTTTGGCAATGTTGTTACAGTGGGCTCTAGCACTTAGGTCGTTGGATATGAGTACTCCAAGGTCCTTGACAGAGTGTGGGTCGTCTACAAGATCATGTCCATCTAGCTTGTATTTTATTTTCTGATTTTTTTGCCAATGTTTATGGTTTATGGTTTTTTATTTTTTTATTTTTTATTTTTTTTATTTTTTTTTGCCAATGTTTATGCTTTTTTTTCTAGATTAAATTCCAACCCAGTAATGGACAAGTCATAGAAGTCACACCTGATCCAGTCCCTGAAGACCTGCCACCAAAAGAGGAAGGGAAAAATGCTGTCTACATACCTGTGTCTATCATAAATGTTGCAATGACATTGATCGATGGCTTATTCAACTCTGTTATTGCCAAAATTGAGGTGACTAAAGAATCGATTCCTTGATTCTGGGTGAAAAAGCCGCTTTGGATTCCTTGATATGCTCCCTAGATTTTTATAATTCCTCCACAAATCTAGATTTTAAACAGAGGAATTGGCATGTTGGCGATATTTATTTACCCAGCTGACTTTCTTCCAAGTTGATTTTCATGGGAAATAAGCCTTGCCTACCTTGGGGTGAAAGGTCATTGCTTGCCATCTTTCACTAGGCTCTTTCGTTTTCGTGACTAACCCGAGTATTTCTCTCCCCCCCCTTTTTTTGGTCAGGGTTCCGCTCCTACGACTGACCAGCTAAAAGAAATATTGCCAGATGTAAGTTTTTTGTGTTTGGGGGCTACCTTGCAAGAACTGACATGTTTTCAGAAGGATAAGACAGCGTAAGAGGTTTTGTTTGGCTCCGCAGGATGATGGGGATGGAACAGATAAATGAGAAAGAGAGAGAGAGAATGAGATGGAGAGATAGGAGATAGAGAGAAAGATAAATAGATATATGATAGATAAGAGGGAAAGAGAGATGGTAGATAGGTGATAGATATGATAGATAGATAGACAGATAGATAGATGATAGATAGATGATAGATAGATAGATAGATAGATAGATAGATGATAGATAGATAGATAGATAGATAGATAGATAGATAGATAGATAGATGATAGATAGATAGATAGATAGATAGATAGATAGATAGATAGACAGATAGATAGACAGATAGATAGATGATAGATAGATGATAGATAGATAGATAGATAGATAGATAGATAGATAGATAGATAGATAGATAGATAGATAGATAGATAGATAGACTGATAGATAGATAGATAGATAGATAGATAGATAGATAGATAGATAGACAGACAGATAGATAGATAGATAGATAGATAGATAGATAGATAGACAGATAGATAGACTGATAGATAGACTGATAGATAGATGATAGATAGATAGATAGATAGATAGATGATAGATAGATAGATAGATAGATAGATAGATAGATAGATAGATAGATAGATAGATAGATAGATAGATAGATAGATAGGATAGAGCTAGATACATAGGCAGATAGATGATAGATATGGGAGAGAGAGAGAGAGAGAGAGAGAGAGAGAGAGAGAGAGAGAGAGAGAGAGGGAGATGATAGATATAGATAGATAGATAGTAGAGAAAATGGGGAGAGAGATATAGCGAGAAAGAGCAATAAATAGATACTTGAGAGATGAGAGATGATAAATCTTGTCTCATCTTGTGTCAGAAATGCAGGAACTAGGAAAGGGGAAATTATTATTTTAATATTTAAAACATTTTTAAAAATATATCTATAATCTCTCTCTGTCTCTCTCTGTCATCTTTCTTACCCAGAATGCAGGAAAGATGATACATGAGAGAGAGAGAGAGAGAGAGAGAGAGAGAGAGAGAGAGAGAGAGAGAGAGAGAGAGAGAGAGAGAGAGAGAGAGAGAGAGAGGTGACAGACAGACAGACAGTGTCAAGGTTCCAAGTAATACATCCCATTCAATAAGAACTCCGAGGCAGGCAAATTCCTCAAAGAACATTTATTTGGGACATATCAAATTGGCACAGACTTGGTGGAAAACCGGCTCTAAGTTTCCGCCAGTTTTACACCCAATTAAAAGCAAAACTTTGTCACTTGCCCCCTAGCCCTATAGGGAAGGAGGTCACCTCCGATGAGCAGGCCCTAAGAGAAAGTGAAAGACCAAAGGGGTGGGGGGTGTCTCTCTCTCTCTACCCACTCCTCAGCAACCAGAGTGAACTTGGTGAAGGTAGTTTGAAAACTTGTTTGTAGTTTACAGCAGTCTGATTTAAGGATGTTTCATTTTCTCCAGGCTGATTTACCTGCTGGAAAAGAAATGAAAATTGAAATATCTCAGAAAGTGAATGCCACATTTACCGTGTCGCCTACCGGAAGCCACATGATGACCAGTATCAAAGCCTCATTCTTGTCTGTTGAAGATGGCGCTGAGCTCCTCTCCGTAGACACGGTAGATCATCATTTCGTACGAGTCCCTTTGCCAGAGGCCAATAGTCTTAACCTGTTTTGGCTCCCTCACCTTCCCAAAATAACCTATCCGATGACACTCTTGTTAAGGTAGAGGGGCGAGACGAATTCAACCATACCTGTCGGAGGTCATTCCATCAATGTGGTATTATTGAGGCTCTCAAACACCTACAAGGATAATTAGAGAGCATCTACAGGAAGGAAGGAAGGAAGGAAGGGAGGGAGGGAGGGAGGGATGGGAAGGAAGAGATAGGAAGGAAGGAGGGAGGGAGGAGAAGGAGGGAGGAAGGAAGGAAGGAAGGAGAGAGGGAGGGAGGAGGGAGGGATGGAAGGAAGAGATAGGAAGCAGGGAGGGAGGGAGGAGAAGGAGAGAGGGAGGAAGGAAGGAAGGAAGGAGAGAGGGAGGGAGGAAAGAAGGAAGGAAGGAAGGGAGGCAGGGAGGGAGGGATGGGAAGGAAGAGATAGGAAGCAGGGAGGGAGGGAGGAGAAGGAGGAGAGGGAGGAAGGAAGGAAGGAAGGAGAGAGGGAGGGAGGAAAGAAGGAAGGAAGGGAGGGAGGGAGGGAGGGAGGGAGGATGGGAAGGAAGAGATAGGAAGGAAGGAGGGAGGGAGGGAGGAGAAGGAGGGAGGAAGGAAGGAAGGAAGGAGAGAGGGAGTGAGGGAGGGAGGAAAGAAGGAAGGGAGGCAGGGAGGGAGGGAGGGAGGGAGGGAGGGAGGGATGGGAAGGAAGAGGATAGGAAGGAGGGAGGGAGGAGAAGGAGGGAGGGAGGGAGGGAGGGAGGAAGGCAGGAGAGAGGGAGGGAGGGAGGAAAGAAGGGAGGGAGGGAGGGAGGGATGGGAAGGAAGGAAGAGATAGAAAGGAGGGAGGGAGGGAGGAGAAGGAGGGAGGGAGGGAGGGAGGAGGGAAGGAGAGAGGGGAGGGAGGGAGGGAGGGGGGAAAGAAGGAAGGAAGGGAGGGAGGGAGGGAGGGAGGGATGGGAAGGAAGAGATAGGAAGGAGGGAGAGAGGGGAAAGGATGGAGGGCTGTCCAACCATGAGCCAGCCATGTGCAGCAGCAGGCAAAAAAGCTAATACAATCCTGGGTTATATAAACAGAGGTGTCAGGCCGAAGCCATTTTACTTGGGATCTTTTGCCTGCCACACTTTATGCTATTTTAAAATGTATTCTTGGCTGTGGGAATTTGGGAGGGGTCATTGCATGAGGGATGTCTGCATGTAGCCATAACAAATTCCTTCTAGATTGTCAAGGTCATCCTTTGTCTTTGCACTCCTGCACCTGCACGGAAGGAGATGGGTGGATTCTTGCCAGGTTGGCAGTTGAAGATTGGTCAACATGATGGACTTGGGGGTGTGGGGACAAGGGCTTGAACTTTAAACTGGGTGGAGAAACCCCGGGGACTTCAGATTCCGGTTTCTCCCAGATGTGCCAACATGGCTCTGCTAATAAATTGGAACTTTGAGGAATACTTTGCCTCGGACTCTGATTTAGTTTTGGATGCTATTTGGAACCCTGACATAGAATCAAAATCATGTGAAGTACTACTACCGCTTTATAAAACCCTAGTAAGGCCACACCTGGAATAGTGCAGAGAAGAGCAACTAAGAGGATCAAAGGCTTGGAGACAAAAACATATGAGAATGACTGCAGGTTTTGGGTCTGGCTAGTCTAGAGAAAAGAAGGACTAGGGGGCACATGATGGCAGTCTTCCAGTATTTGAGGGTCTGCCACAAAGAATAGGAGGTCAAATTATTCTCCAAAGCACCAGAGGTCCCTTTCAGTTCTCTCCTCTCCTCTCCTCTGCTCTTTCTATTATTTCTATTTCTATTCTTCTAGTTCTGTTCTGTTCTGTTCTGTTCTAGCCTAGCCTAGCCTAGGATGTTTTCCCCCATGGAGTGACTCCACACTGGCACGTCCCTTAAATTCCTCCTGTCCTTGAGTCAGTGATTTTACCAACTCCTGAGGGCCATTCATGTCTCCATCTTCTTTCTGTGTTTCAACTGTAGGTGCAGGAATGCAGTGCCAGCTTTGGCATAAAAGAGGAACGGCTGGCCATCTCCCTGGACTCAGGATCATGCAGGTACTAAACTGAGGAGGAGGTCTCTCTTGCTCTAAAGACCCCAGCTGAAGGAGGTGGTCTTGAGGTCTCCTTAAAGGCCAATTTCAGTCACAATGTAAATGTCCCAACTGATGAACCCAACTAAAGCAAGTACACTGAAGACTGCCAATGTCTTAATGCAAAACTTTATTGAGTACATTATTTCTGCACTATTGAAGGCAAAACCAGCCCACCTAATTCCCGTGCAAACCCACATAGTTACAATATAGAATTCCCCCTCCCCCTATTAGTGGAGGGGGTCAGGCTGTTCTCTATGGCACCAGAAAGCCAAACAAGGAATAACGGATGGAAGCTGACTAAGGAGAGATTCAACCTGGAAGTGAGGAGAAACTTTCTGACGGTGAGAGCGATCAACCAGTGGAACAGCTTGCCAGCGGAGGTTGTGAGAGCCCCAACACTTGCGACCTTCAAGGAGAGACTGGACTGCCATCTGTCTCAAATGGTGCAGGAACTCCTGCTTGAGCAGGGGGTTGGACTAGATGACCTGCAAGGTCCCTTCCAACTCTAATAATAAATCTAGTGCAGGTCACATTGTCCAATTGAGTGTCATTGTATTGTTATGAGAAAAAGTCTCTGGTCTTTAGCCGACACCTGCAGATGTGTCCTTGGCTCCCATGGCTCTCCTCCTTGAAGTCTGGAGCCTGCGTTCTTTCTCACCCTCCCCTCCCCCCTAGTTCTTTGGCAAGTTGAGAAGCGACAATGGTTGCAACAGCATAAACATGCTTCGAGCTTGACACACACCTTTGTGGTTGTCAGGGTCAAGCTCTTTTTGACTATGGAGACTCCGTTGCAGACCACTCTGAAAGCAAATGTAAGGCTGGTGTGTCAGCAGATGGAGCAGATAAAGAGATGAAGGTGGACATGATGAAATTGCAAAATAGTTATGTTCTCTCCTTCCTCTTCCTCCTTCTTCTTACAGGTCAATGGAGATTTCTTCCCCTGCTGGAGACGTAAGCCTGAAGTTATTTTAGGATACTGGGCATCATACATTTAAGAGTAGACTTATCCACCCAACTGGTGATGGGCTTTGGGTTAAGACTGGGAGATGAATTAACAACCTTGTTGTTTCTTGTGCTGCTCACATGCTCACTGCTCACATGCTCGGATCCAAAGTATCTGATAGGCTGGTGGTAAATCAGCATTGATTGACAAAGAGCTTGTTTCCCGGGCTTCAATCATTTCCCTGGCTATTTTTGTCCCTGCTCGGCCAACAATCACAGTAGCTGTGAAATTGAATGCATGGCCTCGTTTGTTGCAATATAAGGCCAAAAGCTTTGAAGAATAAAACTTTGGTCCTGGCTACCGACTCAGATTGGATCCTGCAACATTATTCTGAGATGCATATATTTACCTTGACTCGTGAAGAGGTCATTTTGCTTCATCTTGAAATATTAGGTAAAGGTTCCCCCGCACATGCGTGCCAGTCGTTTCTGGCTCTTGGCTCTTGAAATATTAGACATTTGCAAAGAGCATTGGGGACAAGAGCAGATCCTAGCTTGGAGTGAAATAATATCCAGTTTATTCCATGTATATAAGCAGGCTATTTATTTCCCTTTATCCGTTGCCTGTCTAGTGTGATATAAAAAAGAGAACTTTCCATAGTCTTCGTGAATAAGAGTAAAGGTCTCTTTTGAATTAAAGTCACTTTGGGTTCAACGTCACATATTTATAATGTTCTTGTACAACTGGTAGAAGAGATTTCCTTTCCTTGGGACATAGGCATTGTTCCCTCTAAGCTGTGCGGCTGGGTAGCCATGCGGCCGCGCGGCCGCGCACGTAACAAGAGAACTTCTGCGTGGCATTTTCTAATGGCAGAGGTCGTGCGCCTGCGCAGCTGTGCACATGAAAAGAGAACGCTGCACGGGCAATTTCTAACTGCCGTGCACCGTTTTCTGATGTTACAGGGAACATTGGACATAGGCTCTACTTCCATTCAGGCCCCACCAGCCATGGGATTGTTCTTGTGCTCCAATTTTGACGGGTTCTTTCTCACCATTATAGGTAGAACCAGCAAAAGATTTTATGAAAACTATCATGGATGGTTGGATCCCACATGCCAATGGTAAGTGTTTGAGACCACAGAAAGTGTGAAGAAAAGAGCAACAAAGATGATTAGGGGACTGGAGGCTAAAAGATATGAGGAACAGTTGCAGGAATTGGGGATGTCTAGTTTAATGAAAAGAAGGACCAGGGGAGACATGATAGCAGTGTTCCAATATTTGAGGGGTTGCCACAGAGAGGAGGGGGTCAATTTATTTCCAAAGCACCTGAGAGGCAGGACAAGAAACAATGGATGAAAACTAAACAAGGAGAGAAGCAACCTATAATTAAGGAGAAATTTCTTGACTGTGAGAATTAATCAGTGGAACCTGATTAACCTCCAGAAGTTGTGGGTGCTCCAAATGGAGGGTGTTAAGAAGATGCTGGACAGCCACTTGTCTGATATAGTATAGGGTCACCTCTTAAGCAGGGGGTTGGACTAGAAGATCTCCAAAGTCTCTTTCAGCTCTGCTATAGTGTTGATAGCAATAACTCACTTGAAGGAAAAGGCAGAACTTCTGGATGGGAATCCCAAAAAGTGCTTTTCCAAAAGGAAACTAGACTTCTTGGTGTTTTTTTTCCCTTGAAAACATTTCACTTCTCACCCAAGAAGCTTCTCCAGTTCTAGAAGAACTGAACTTAGAACTGAAGAAGCTTCTTGGGTGAGAAGTGAAATGTTTTCAAGGGGGAAAAAATCAAAAAAAGTCCACTTGACTTTTGGAAAAGCACTTTTGGGACAACCATGACCTGGATGATCGAGAATCTCCACAGACCTCCTGCATGGGAAAGGAGAGATGGGTCCAACAGCAGCCTCCTTTTTTTGCAGGTGTCCTGAGTAAGCATCAGATTCCTCTCCCAAGCCTGCTGGGTTGATGTACAGCGAAGGCGAAACCACACTCAGTTTTGGAGAGGTCAGTCGATGGAACCCCAATTGTTTGTCTTTGGGTTGATTATAGCTGAAGAACATTTGCTGTCCAGATGGTCCAACCCCATTGCCTTCCTGGCCTCAAACCGTGTCTATGATGCAGGAGTCATGGCAGGGGTCTCAAAGACAGTCTTATAGTGCAATTGTATCTCTGCCCCTTTTTTACTCAGGCCATTTTGACAATCCCCCAATTCCTGCAGGCACCCCAGCAAGGGTGCAGAAAGGGCTGCACTGATGATGTTTCCTAGTTGGGTCATGAAATGTCTGCAAGAAAACAACCAAGAGAGCACCCAGGACCCCATAATCCTCCTCCTCCTCCTCCTCTTCCTCTTCCTCCTCTTCCTCCTCCTCCTCCTCCTCCTCCTCCTCCTCTCCATAAACTCCACTCCTTCTAGCACTGATGATGTTCCCTAGTTGGGTCATGAAACCTGCAAGAAAACAACCCAAATCAGAGAGCACCAAGGACCCCACAGCCCTCCTTCTCCTTCTCCTTCTCCTTCTCTTCTCCTTCTCCTTCTCCTTCTCCTTCTCCTTCTCCTTCTCCTTCTCCTTCTCCTTCTCCTCCTTCACCATTCTCCTCCTCCTCCTCCTTCTCCTTCTGTCTCCTCCTCCTCCTCCTTCTGTCTCCATCTTCCTTCTCCTTCTCCTTCTCCTTCTTTCTCCTTCTCCTTCTTTCTCCTTCTCCTCCTCCTCCTCCTCCTCCTCCTCCTCCTCCTCCTCCTCCTCCTCCTCCTCCTCCTCCTCCTCCTCCTCCTCTCCGCAAATCCCACTCCCTTCTACCACTGATGATGTTCCCTAGGTAGGTCATGAAATGTCTGCAAGAAAACAACCAGGCTTAGAGAGCACCAAGGACCCAGTTCATCCCTGAGCTACAAACATTCTCTTCTATCAGTGCACAGGTGTCTCCTTGGTCCATCCATTTCTCATCTGGTGGTCCCAGTATAGCCAATGTTTTGGACATGAAGGGAGGACAACCAGCTCTTTCTAGGAGTGCAAGAAAGTGTGGGGTGTACAAATAAGAAATAATTGCTGTAATTTTCCGATCTTCACAGAACGTGCTGATCTTTCACGTGATGATAGAGACTTACAGTGAAAATGAGTTGGCGGAGCGAATAAGACATTACCAAGAGAAGCCCAAGACCACCTAAAAAGGGAAGGCGTGGGGGTCTACCTGATCAACACATCCCCCCCTTTGCTCATTCAGATGTCGAATGGAATGAAATTGACGGAATTCACACACCAACCGAGAAGATAAAGGCAGCCTCCTTCAATGTCTCTTAATAATTCACATTTTTTTGTAAACCATTTTGAGGTGTGGTTAATTGGGAAGAAGAACACAAATTTATACAATGATTGAATACCTTAAAAACCCCAATTTGGTGCTTCCAGGAACCTGGATGGTTGAGGGACTTTCTTTTCTTTCTTTCTTTCTACTCTGGAAAACTTCTACTCTGTTGTGTCCTACTCTCAATAGTAGCAACTCACTAGGGAATTAGGGCGACTCTGTCTATGTTTATCAAATAAAATATTCCAATCTCTTCTTCTGCATTTCTTTGGTTTGCTTTGGACTTGCATCTCTTGAGGTTCATCAGGACATTATGGGGGTTCTGGAGGGACTCCTGTCCACGGCGCCAGGATGTGGATGGAGAATAGATGGTGGGTTGAAAGTTGATTGAATGATCCTAAAAGCAGGCCTGCTGGATTGGATCACAGTGTTTTAGGTCAGAAAGTAGCGCCTTGAGAACCAGGCATGAAGGTCTGCGAGATGAAACTTTACATAAATGACATTTGTGATATTATACAAAGCAACTGCGTCCTCTTTGCAGATGACGTAAAACTATTCAACACCACAGATAATACTACAACCCTTCAAAAAGACCTTGGCTATATATCTGAATGGTCAAACAAGTGGCAACTACCAATCTCTATCAACAAATGCTCAGTTTTACACATATGCAAAAATAATCAAAACACTAAATACAAACTTGATGATCATGACCTTGGTGATGATCCTCACTCAGTAAAGGACCTCGGAGTACTCATCTCTAGCGATCTAAGTGCCAGAGCCCACTGCAACTAGCTCTGGTTTAAATTCTATTTTCTGCCCAATTAACTCTACCAGCCATACTAATTTTTTTTGCCAATATTCCTTCGCTTTTTTACATGACCACCATATATGATAGTATGTGCCTGGTTCTTGATTACATTTCCAACATTTTGATGATAAATTTCTAAACATTTTTAGCCAATCTTGCTGGCGGAAGGTGCCACCTATAGAACATCTTATATAAATTCTCTTTGTATGGTATTGCCAATGTTATTTTCTTATTTCTTTCCCATCGTTCTTGCCATCTTTCCAATTGTATATTATACCCCAAAAAAATTTCCCATAGAGTTTCTGGATTTTTCTTTGAAGCTCATCCAAGAAGCTTCTTCAGCTCTGACCAGAAGGTGGGGAATGGAAGGATTTCTACTCCTTGCAGATTTCCATTCCCACCATCCAGTCAGAGCTGAAGAAGCTTCTTGGATGAGGTGAAACGTCTTCAAAGAAAAAACAGAAAGTCCAATTGCCTCTTGAAAAAGCACCTTTGAGACAACCATGACCTGGATGACAGAGAATCTCCATAGAAATATAGTGAAGTTAGATTTCTGAGCTTTTTTCTGGATAGCGTCTCCACTTGATGGGCTTCACTATCCAGGATGGAGAAGACCTGGACCTCCCTTGGCCAAAAGGCATTGGCCAAAACATCTAATCACCAAACATCTTCATGAGCCGCCCTCTTGCACAGAAGTCCTGCATGACTGAGAATCTCCCTAGACATAAACCCAGCTTAAGTTTTGTGTGAATGGAATCCAAGTATTCCAAGCAAGATCCATACAGTATCATTAACTATCAAGGGGCCCAAGGAAAGATCTTTTCTTGAGCTATCCATAATCATGTCCGGTTCCATGATGGGATAAGCAAAGAGGAGGACCTGGATGGAGAAAGGGAAGCTCCGTTAGCATAACAAAAAAGTGAAATTATACTCTGTTATTTATTCTCTGCAGAAGTTCTTTCTCAGAGCCAGGTTTGCTGACCTGGGCTTCCTTCTGGTTACGTGAACTTGGCTCAAAGCAGATCCCAGATCCTGATAACACAATACGCTACTTTGTTCACTGTTCCTATTGTGTGTCAGAAGGCACACTGTTTGCGCACTTGCTCCCTCTGGCACCCACAGCAGCCCAGCTTGTGTGGTGTGGCAGGTTGCCTTATGCAGCAGGGGACGAAGGCCACGTGGAGAAGATGACCCCGGTCAGCTGGACACCACCTGGAAGCTTTGGTGGGTTGTCTGCAGGGGGACAGAAGGGGTCTTCCCCCATTGAAGACCACCCACCCTTGGTGGATCAGGCTGCTTGCATTGCTGAGGGCATTGTGACACATAAGAAAAACTTGCTGATGAGAAAGTGGAAGCAGAACAAGAAACAATGGATGGAAATTAATCAAGGAGAGAAGCAACCTGGAATTAAGGAGAAACTTCCTAACAGGACAATTAACCAATGGAACAGCTTGCCACCAGAAGTTGTGGTGCTTCATCACTGGAGGTTTTCAAGAAGAAACTGGATAGTCGCTTGTCTGTAATGATATAGGATCTCCTGCTTGAGCAGGGGGTTGGACTAGAAGACCTCCAAGGTCCCTTCCAGCTCTATTCTGATGTAAGAAGGTCACTCCCTCCAGATCTCTGCATCTCAGCTCCTAAATTGACACATGACGGGACCAGAGCATTTCCCTTTGTTGTCTTTTAATAATTTGCATTTTTATTGTGAAATTGTGTTGAGATGTGATTGCTGAGGAAGAAGACCAGAAATCTATTAATTCAATCAATATTTCAAGAAATGGCTGTTTCCAATAACCTGGGTGGCTGGTACCAGATTTTTTTCCCTTGTCTGTCTGAGAAAACTCTGAGAACAATACTTTTGGAAGGGACCTTAGAGATCTTGTAGTCCAACCCCCTGCTCAAGCAGGAGACCCTCTACTATTCCAGACAAATGGCTGTCCAGTTTCTTCTTAAAAACTTCCAGTGATGGAGCACCCACAACTTCTCAAGAATAATTGAATAAGGCAAGAATAATTGTTCTAACTGTCAGGAAAAGTCTCCTTAATTCTAGGTTGCTTCTCTCCTTGTTTAGTTTCCACCCATTGCTTCTTGTCCTGCCCTCAGGTGCTTTGGAGAATAGTTTGACCCTCTTCTTTGTGGCAACCCCTGAGATATTGGAAGACTGCTATCATGTCTCCCCTGGTCCTTCTTTTCATTAAACTAGACATACCCAGTTCCTGCAACCGTTCTTCATATGTTTTAGCCTCCAGTCCCCTAATCATCTTTGTTGCTCTTCTCTGCACTCTTTCCAGAGTCTCAACATCCTTTCTACATCGTGGTGACCAAAACTGGATGCAGTATTCCAAGTGTGGCCTTAACAAGGCCTTATAAAGTGGTATTAACACTTCGCGTGATCTTGATTCTATCCCTCTGTTAATGCAGCCTAAGATTGCCTTGGCTTTTTTGGCACCTGCTGCCACACACTGTTGGCTCATATTTAAGCAATTGTCCACTTGGACTCCAAGATCCCTCTCACAATTACTGGCATTAAACCATGTTTCACCTTGTCTGTATCTATACAGTTGGCTCCATCCTACTAGATTGAAACGTGATCCAATAATTCTAAAGGCGGGTCTACTGAATGAAGTTATGGAGCCTTCAGGGTAGAAATTAGCATCTTGAGAACTGGGGATGGTAAGGAAGGGAAGATGGAGCCATGATGTTGAGGAGATTATACTCCCTCTCGGTTCTCCTCCTCTTTGTGGGAAGGGGGATACTCCAGGACCCAGAAGGAGGCAGTGTGTACTCATTTCTGATAGGAGAGAGATGATGCTAAGGGTTGTACTATGATGGGAACATTTTCAAAATGATGAAAATAGAGCAAGGTAGGTTTATGGAGTCATGGACATGAACCTGTGGTGGACCGTCACAACACAGATAGTTGACTTCAGTAAACAGATTACATTTTGTATGAATGGAATCCAAGTATTACAAGCAAGATCCGTCCAGCGTCATAAACCATCAAGGGACTCAAGGAAATATGTCTTCTGGAAGGACCCAGAGTCACGTTCAGTATCATAATAGAGACAGTAAAGAGGATGACCTTGATGGAGGAAGGGAAGATCTGGTAGCAAAGCAACAAAAAGGGACAATAGTTTTCAGGTTTGCATGGAGTTTATGTCTTGGTCTCCACTCTGCAAATCCCACACTCCCTTCTAGCACTGATGATGTTATCTAGTTGGGTAATGAAACATCTGCAAGAAAACAAGCAAGTTCAGAGCACATCAAGGAGCCCACTGTCCTCCTTCCTCTTCCTCTTCCTCTTCCTCTTCCTCTTCCTCTTCCTCTTCCTCCTCCTCCTCCTCCTCCTCTTTCTACAAATCTCGCTCCCTTCTAGCACTGATAATGTTATCTAGTTTGGGTAATGAAACGTCTACAAGAAAACAAGCAAGTTCAGAGCGCATCAAAGAGCTCATTATCCTTCTTCCTCTTCCTCTTCCTCTTTCTCTTCCTCCTCCTCCTCCTCTTCCTCCTCTTTCTGCAAATCCCACTCCCTTCTAGCACTGATAATATTATCTAGTTTGGGTAATGAAACGTCTGCAAGAAAATAACTAAGCCACAGACCACCAAATACCCCATAGTCCTCCTCCTCCTCCTCCCACCCTCCTCCTCCTCTCCATAAACCCAGTCCCTTCTAGCAGTGATAATATTACCTAATTTGGGTAATGAAACGTCTTCAAGAAAACAACCAAGTTCAAAGAGCACTAAGGACCCTATACTTCTCCTTCTCCTTCTCCTTCTCCTTCTCCTTCTCCTTCTCCTTCTCCTTCTCCTTCTCCTTCTCCTTCTCCTTCTCCTTCTCCTTCTCCTTCTCCTTCTCCTCCTCCTCCTCCTCTCTGCAATCCCCACTCCCTTCTAGCACTGATGATGTTACCCAGTTGGGTAATGAAACATCTGCAAGAAAATAACCAAGCCCAAAGACCACCAAGGACCCCACAGTACAAGCCTGTTCATATCCCTCTACACTACAACCAGAGATTGAGAGCCACACTTTCACCCAGGATATCTGGAGGTCACTGGACCGGAGATGGCTGTGAAACAGGATCTCGGCTTTCCTGGTTAGGCTGGGGGGGTATCAAAATTGGAAATCGGCATCCCCATTCAAGTTGGATCAAATGCACCTGCTGAGATGTTCCACACACATTGCTCAATTGACCCATTTTAAAGATTTCTAAAGATCTATTTGCCTTGGAAATAATCGCTTGCTATTTTACACCAAAGCAAATATCAAGGCCTTTCCCCAAAGAGGATCTTTTCCTCATTCCTGACACAGATATTTGGTATAAAAGGACCATCGGTTTTGGGTCCACGACATCTTCCTTGGGGACGGGCAGGAACTGGGCAACACCTTGTAAAGCCTCTGCTTGACTAAGGTAAGGCTCTCTGTTCATTTCCATGGAGGCAGAGATTTCAAAGGTTTGTTCTTTCCGAATTGGCACTAAACCGAGAAGGTAAGGACGATTCTTGAGGCTCATCTTCACTTCATCTTTGAAGAGATGGTCTGGGGTCTCCTGCTTGAGCAGGGAGTTGGATTAGAAGACCTCCAAGGCCCCTTCCAGCTCTATTCTGATTGATTGATTGAAACTGGTTCCTTGATGGTTAGAATCATAGAATCTTAGAGCTAGAAGGGACCTTGGAGATCTTCTAGCCCAACCCTTTGCCCAAGGCAGGAGTCTTTATTCTATTATGGACAAATGGTTGTCCAAATTTTTCTTGAAGAGCTCCAGTGATGGCGTACCTACAACTTTCGGAGGTAAGCTGTTTCATTGATTAATTGATTTCACCAACAGGAAGTTCCTCCTTAGTTCCAGACTGTATCACCTTCTGATGAGATTCCACCCCTTCACTGAACACCTGTACAGGTAGTCCTCACTTAATGGCCAGTTGCTTAGCAACCAATTTGTCACGTAGTGAATATTGTCAGTTGTATATCTATGCAGGGTGGTGCACCCCTATCCTAATATTATGGTACATTCCAATACAAGCAGGACACGTGATGTGATTTTCTGCGCATGTGTGCATTCCTGATTCTCCATTATTATTCTTCTGCCTTTGATTCTGACCGGAACGGTCACGATTTATTAGCAAGGATGTAACTATTCACGATTTATTGTTTTTGTACCGAAATAAATATTTTCTATTAGACTTTTAATCTCGGCTTTATTTCTAAATGTCTGAATTCCAAGAAAAGATCCACATCGCCTCTATGAGATTTATTCTCACTTAATAATAATAATAATAATAATAATAATAATAATAATAATAATAATAATAATAATAATAATAATAATAATAATAATAATAATAATAATAATAATAATAATAATAATAATAATAACAACAGAGTTGGAAGGGACCTTGGTGGTCTTCTAGTCCAACCCCCTGCTTACGCAGGAAACCTTACACTACTTCAGACAGATGGTTATCCAACATCTTCTTAAAAATGTCTAGTGTTGGAGCATTCACAACTTCTGGAGGCAAGCTGTTCCACTGATTAATTGTTCTAACTGTCAGGAAATTTCTCCTTAGTTCTAAGTTGCTTCTCTCCTTGATTAGTTTCCACCCATTGCTTCTTGTTCTACCCCCGGGTGCCTTGGAGAAAACACAATTGAAGTTGCAACTGATCAGTGCCATCCCGAAATGTATTTACTACTCAATTCTGGAGTTCTGATGGCAGCACACATACATACCACCATAGTCACGTGACTGTAGAAGACCATAGAATCCTAGAATCCCTGAAAACTAGAATCATAGGGCTGGGAGGGACCTTGGAGGTCTTCTAGTCCAACCTCCTGCTCAAGACAGGAGTCCTCATGCCATCCTGGACAGATGGTTGTCCAATCTCATCTTAAAAGCCTCCAGTAATGGAGCACCCACAATTCCAGGAGACAAGTTGTTCCATTGATTCATTGTTCTCACCATCAGGAAATTCCTCCTTATTTCTAGGTTGGATCACCCTCTGACGAGGGTGGACCACCTCTCCTCTGCACTGTTTCTAGTGTCTAAACATATTTTTTATATTATGGCGACCAAAACTGGATGCAGTATTCCAGGTGTGGCCTTACCAAGGCCTTATAAAGTGGTATTAACACTTCATGTGATTCACTCCACGCATTGCTTCTTCTAACCCACTGTTTTCAAAGCAGTTGAGAAATTCAGCTGACCAATCAGTTTGGAGTCCTCTGTAATGTGAGGAATTATAACTCTAAGGCAACCCTGTTCTTTCCTTAGAATAACAGAGTTGGAAGGGACCTTGGAGGTCTTCTAGTCCAACCCCCTGCACAGGCAGGAAACCCTACACCACTTCAGACAAATGGTTGTCCAATCTCTTCTTAAAATCTTCTAGTGTCGGAGAATTCACAACTTCTGGAGGCAAGCTGTTCCACTGATTCATTGTTCTAACTGTCAGGAAATTTCTCCTTAGTTCTAAATTGCTTCTCTCCTTGATTAGTTTCCACCCATTGCTTCTTGTCCTGCCCTCAGGTGCTTTGGAGAATAGCTTGACCCCCTCTTCCTTGTGGCAGCCCCTCAAATACTGGAAGACTGCTATCATGTCACCCCTAGTCCTTCTTTTCATATTCAATTCCCGCAACTGTTCTTCATATGTTTTAGCCTCCAGCCCCCTAATCATATTTGTTGCTCTTCTCTGCACTGTTTCTAGTGTCTGAACTTCTTTTTTACATCATGGTGACCAAAACTGGATGCAGTATTACAAGTGTGGCCTTACCAAGGCATTATAAAGTGGTATTAACACTTCACGTGATCTTGATTCTATCCCTCTGTTAATGCAGCCTAGAACTGTGTTGGCATTTTTGGCAGCTGCTGCACACTGCTGGCTCATATTTAAATGGTTGTCCACTAGGACTCCAAGGTCCCTCTCACGGTTACTACTATTGAGCAAGGTACCACCTATATTATACCAGTGCTTTTGGTTTTTCTTGCCTAAATGTAGAACCTTACTTTTTTCACCATTGAATTTCATTTTGTTAGATAGCGCCCAATGTTCAAGTCTGTTAAGATCCTTCTGTATCTTGAGCCTATCTTCTGGAGTGTTGGCTATTCTTGCCAGCTTGGTGTCATCTGCAAATTTGATATGTTCCCCATCTATCCCCTCGTCCAAGTCATTGCTGAAGATGTTGAAGAGTCCTGGGCCTAAAACAGAGCCTTGGGGTACTCCACTGCATATACTTCCCTCCATGTAGATGCAGTTCCATTGAGCACTACATGTTGAGTGCAGTTGGTCAGCCAGTTACGAATCCATCTGGTGGTGATGCTGTCTAACCCACATTTTTCTATTTTATCAAGTAGTAGGTTATGGTCCACCACTCCACACCTACAATCTAGCTATGTTTGGGTCATAAAGTTGACAGGACCCCTGTGGTGGGATTCTTGGATGGAAGACCCAGTCCACCATGAGGTAGAAATGAAGAGAGCCAATGAAGGGGGCCATTCTGCCAACATAGCAGTTCGAAACCATGTAAAAATTCAAGTAGAAAAATAGAGACCACCTTTGGTGGGGAGGTAATAGTCTTCTGTGTGCCTTCGGTGTTTAGTCATGCCGGCCACATGACCACGGAGACGTCTTCGGACAGCGCTGGCTCTTCGGCTTTGAAACGGAGAGGAGCAGCGCCCCCTAGAGTCTGGAATGACTAGCACATATGTGGGGTGTGTGTGAACCTTTACCTTTAACTAAGGTGGCAGAGGCTGGGGAGGGCCAGAGACCTCCTCTCTACCTTCAACGCCAGTTGCTCTTTGTGCTGAAGATACTGTAGAGTTCCATGGTTCAAGTAGGACTCAAAAGCAAGTTGCCAAGGTTGAAAAAAAACTGACCTAGTCCAATTTGTCCACATGCCCACTGCAAGAATTTATTAGTTTATTTAAACAAGCCGAGAGTGGCGCAGTGGTTAGAGGCAGTACTGCAGGCCACTTTAGCTGACTGTGATCCGCAGGTCAGCGGTTCAAATCTCACCGGCTCAAGGTTGACTCAGCATTCCATCCTTCCGAGGTAGGTAAAATGAGGACCCAGATTGTTGGGGGCAATATAAATATACCATATTTTTCAGAGTATAAGACACACCGGCGTATAAGACACACCGGAGTATAAGACGCACCTTAGTTTTTGGGGAGGAAAATAGGGGAAAAAATCTTCCTACCAGGTATTCATCTGGCTAGCATCCTTAGTCTGGTCAGCTTCAGCAAATTATTTTATCCCCTGGTTAGGACTAAAAAAAACCTTCTTCTGAGAGAGTAACAATGAAAGAGCCTGCAAGCCAGTAAGAGCTGGGAAGATCGTTAGCACCTGGTTAGGGCTGGAAAAAAACTTCTTTGGAGCAAGTAGAGCAATGAAAAAACCCTGCAAAGACTTAGGGCTGGAAAAACATTCTTTGGAGAGAGTAATGATGAAAAAGCCTGCAAGGTAAGAGCTGGGAAGATCGTTTGCACCTAGTTAGGGCTGGGAAAAAAGCTTCAAAAAAGCTACATTCAGAGTATAAGATGCACCCAAATTTTCAGCCACTTTTAGGGAGGAAAAAGGTGCGTCTTATACTCCGAAAAATACGGTATACATTGCTTACTGGTGTAAACCGCTTAGAGAGTGCTTGCACTGTGAGGCGGTATATAAATCTCACAAATAAATAAATAAATAAATAAATAAATAAATAAATAAATAAATAAATAAATAAATAAACAAACAAACAAACAAACAAACAAACAAACAAACAAACAAACAAACAAACAAACAAACAAATAAATAGTATATCATAATTAGCCCCAGGCCTTTGAGGAAACAATCTGTGCTTCAGAAAAACGTCTCATGGTCTTTCAACATTTTTCTGCTCTCTGAAGATCTATTGATGAACTTGCATTCCTATGTCATCCTATCCCCTGCTCCTCCTCCCCAGGCACCAGAATCAACATGCTGAAGGCTTTAGCCCTTCTTCTCCTTTGCGGCCTCCTGCCCATCTGCCAGGGAGGAGTAGAAAACTTATTATCTGTGGCCCAGGTGGACAAGGGTGTTCTGGAGAATGGTGAGTCCTCTTTTCCGTCTCTTTTTGCAAACCAAAACTCAAGAGAATTTGGAAAGCAGATTCCATGGCTGTGCTCTGAAGCATTTAACTCCGGAATGATGATTATGGAGTCCCAAAAGTGCTGTTTCCAAAAGACAACTGGCCTTTTTTGTGTTTTTTTTTCCTTTGAAAACGTTTCACTCGGTGGTGAAATCCAATTTTTTTAAACTACCGGTTCTGTGGGCGTGGCTTGGTGGGCGTGGTGTGACTTTGTGGGCATGGCTTGGTGGGCATGGCAGGGGAAGGATACTGCAAAATCCCCATTCCCTCCCCACTCTGGGGCCAGCCAGAGGTGGTATTTGCCGGTTCTCCGCACTACTCAAAATTTCCACTACCGGTTCTCCAGAACCTGTCAGAACCTGCTGGATTTCTCCCCTGGTTTCACTTCTCATCCAAGAAGCTTCTTCAGCTCAGAGCTGAAGTAACATCTTGGGTGAGAAGTGAAATGTTTTCAAAGGAAAAAAAAAACCCAAGAAAGACCAGTTGCCTTTTGGAAAAAGGTTCTTTGGGACAACCATGACCTGGATGATTGAGAATCTCCGTAGATGACTATTATGGAGATGTTCTGTGGGAGATGACAGAGAATGGAAGGGTCTATTGGGTGGGGAAATCCAATTATAAATTTCCCTCAGATTTTTATGGTACAGCCTTTTCTAGATTGAGTGTCTTCTAGTAATGTGGACCTATGCTCCCAAGGTCCTCTTCAGGCAAATGTCCAAAAAATCAAGATGATGGGGTCCTTGGTGCTCCCTGAGCTTGGTGGTTTTCTTGCAGACATTTCATTAACCAACAAGGTAACATCATCAGTGCTAGAAGGTTGGGTTGAATCTAGTTGAGTAAGAAATCAGCCAAGCTCAGAGAGCACCAAGGATTACTCAGTTCATCCCTGCTAATATTCTCTTCTATAAGTCAAGATAGTGCCTAAGCCATCATGATTGAACCCCTGCTCCTTTTTATGTGCACTCAACTGTCACCCCAAAGGTGCTTTTTCAGGAGGCAACTGGACTTTCCTTGCTTTTCCTTGAAGACCTTTCGCTTTTCATCCAAGAAGCTTCTTCAATCCAGTTCAGTTCTCAGAACTGAAGAAGCTTCTTGGAGGAGAAGCGAAACATCTTCAAGGAAAAACAAAGAAACTCCAGTTGCCCCCTGAAAAAGCACCTTTGGGACAACCATGACCTGGATGACTGAGACTCTCTAAGTCATCTTAGAGTCTCTAAGTCAACTGCCATCTTGACTATCTCACTCCTCCATCTTCTATAAGACTCTAGTCTGTGTTCCAAAAACTTCGTAGGCAGAAGGACCTCTGTTGATCATTCAAGGTCCTCCATATGGAGGGTCTGGGAAAGTCTACAGTGTCTCCGTGGTCAATCATGGAAATCTGGTTCTAAGACTAAGCTGTAGGTCCATCTCTGTCCAAGTGCTGAAGAGCAGAGCAATTGGTTCTCCTGAACTTCTCCAGAACTTCTCCAGAACTTCTTTCTTCATCCAAGTTGAGTTGGAAGGTGCCACGGAAGATCTTTCGCAGGAGACTGTGCTGGTATGGGCTACCCTCAACTCGGTACCTGGGAAACATTATCTCAGAATTTAGAGGGATTCATGTGTTTTCCCAACACATTTTCAAACTTATCTCCACATCCGTGAAGAATGATGCCTTTTTTTAAAAGGAAATGTTAACCTTTTGTGAATTATAGCAAGATACGTCAAATATTCTAGCTTTGCTACATTAATAAAGGTGAGTTTGACCAAAGACAGAGACAGGCGTGTGGGATGGAAATCTAAGAAAAATCAAGAACAACTTTAGTAACTCAGCTAAACTATGCTTCAGCTGCTAATAACAACGTCTCGGAGACTGAGTTTAAATTTAATTTATCTCCTGTAATAATTGCTCTCAACCCTCTACAGTACTCTCAAATGTCCTGGCCCAAGGTGACCTGCTTCAAGGACTTACTGGAGGAGTGAGTAAAAATGTCCTAGGAGGGTTGAGTGGAGGCCAAGGTGGAGGACCGCTTGATGGTGTTCTCGGAGGGCAAGATGGAGGACTTCTTGGTGGTGTCCTTGGAGGCCAAGGTGGAGGTCCACTTGGTGGTGTCCTTGGAGGTCCAAATGGAGGACTTCTTGGTGGTGTCCTTGGAGGTCCAAATGGAGGACTTCTTGGTGGTGTTCTTGGAGGCCAAGGTGGAGGTCCACTTGGTGGTGTCCTTGGAGGTCCAAATGGAGGACTTCTTGGTGGTATCCTTGGAGGCCAAGGTGGAGGTCCACTAGGTGGTATCCTTGGAGGTGGAGGACTTCTTGGTGGTATCCTTGGACGTGAAGGTCTCCTGGGGTGAGTTACCTATTGTCAGACTTTATACCAAGGCTTGATGTTAAGTAATAGATCTTCAGTTCTTGACTTGACTCAACAGAAGACTCCAACATGATAGAAACTTGCAGACATGTTGCAGCCATGACTTAAGCCTCTAAGGCAGTGGTTCCCAACCTTTTTGTGACCGAGTACCACTTGGAGGTCCCGTACAGTCGCCGTGTACCACCTGGTTCTAGAGAAACTAAATTCGATCAGATATCACTTTATTTCCATAATTGTACCGTTCCTTTTTTGGCCCCGCACATCCAGCAACTGGATTCTCGGGCCGCTGGGACCAGGTGGGTGGCATGTGGCAACAGTTGCAAATCGTTGCCAGATTATCTTGTGTTAGGCAGTAAACATTTTTGTGAAGTAAAAAATAACTAACTAAAAATCGTTCATGACCCCGAAAGTGTTCGCGTACCACCTGGAAGGCCCTCGCGTACCACTAGTGGTACACGTACCACAGGTTGGGAACCACTGCTCTAAGGCAACATCTGGTTGTCTTCTGCAGAGCAGAATATAATTGCATTTCTGAGTTCTTACATCTAAATTCTGGGTTTCTTTCTTCTGCCTTCTGAATTGCTTAGCCTTGGAAAATTTCACCTTGTCACTTAAGGCTCAATTTCATGCTTTTTTTTTTGTACTGCCTGCTTTGCTTTGAGTAGATAGAGATGAAGATCATTCTCCTCCTGTCCTATTTCTCTCTCTGTCCCACACTTTGTAGGCAGACGCACACACAGACACGCACACAGTCCATTGCATACATAGACCCCAAATGTTGATCAGCAAAACCTAAGTCCCATGGAAAGAGTTAGATTTAAGATGTCTAGGGTTATGACGTTGAATCATCATCTCCTTTTGATGACCCCATAATCCCCTGAAGGGTGGAGTCTGGGCAACTGAATGGAGCTGAGTGTTTACTGGCCGGATGCCTTTCCTGTCGCCAATGTGGAGCTTTGTCCATCAGATAAATTCTCATTGTGCCTAGAGAGAGAAATATCTGCCTCTACCTAGGATCAAACTCACAGCCTCCTGATTGTGAGGCGAGAGCTCCACCTCTAGCACCACTCAGAAATGTCCTTCATAATTTTAGTTTCTGTTCATAACCATGAAGCTCACTTTTATCTCCAGGTTGAAGCTTGTCGATATAATCCTTCCTAAAGTTACCTTGAAGCTTTTTCCAGTTGGACTTGGATTGAACATTTACACCAAAATAGCCCTCAAGGGCAACACGTGAGTTGGCTTCCTTGGGAAATAGCAAATCTTGCTACCTTTCTTGGCTGAAATTTCCACAGATAGCATTTCCTAGTCTCCTTCTTCCTTCCAGCTTTAGTCGGAGATAGAGTAGAGTAGAGTAGAGTAGAGTAGAGTAGAGTAGAGTAGAGTAGAGTAGAGTAGAGTAGAGTAGAGTAGAGTAGAGTAGAGTAGAGTAGAGGTAGCCATTTTGTAGAGAAAGAGAAAACATTGACTTGGGTGTTGTGGTTAATTAAAACAATTGAGATGGCCATTGCAGTCCAAGCTCTGCCCCTTTTGTAAGTGCCTTGTTGTTGGACACAGAAAGAGGCAAGACTTGGATGACAACACTGCCTCCGCCATCTTGCCTGGTTTTGTTGAAAGGACTATCCTTCTGGGTTCAGTTCCAAGTGGGGAAAAAGACACTGGATTCATGGAAGTTGCTTGGAAAGAAGGTTTAATGGTGGACAGGAGCACATGGCAGGATCCCCTGTACAGAAAAGGTAGATCACATGCTTCCAAATGTGGGTGAAGAGAAAAGGGAGGGAAAGATGCTGAGTCCCTTGGTTTTATAACCTCTGTTGGGTCCCACATCTTAGTTTCCTGTTCCTGCGTACATAATGCACTGATTGGTGGTCAGGCTCCCAGGAGGCCATGCAGTGGCAACTCTATAGGCTTTTGTCTGTCCCAGGCTTGGCTGAATGAAAGGGCCTTGGGCAAATCCTAATATGGCTATGACTGAAGGAGATAAATCTTTATTATGTAGAAGACTGCTCCAGGCTAGGTGGGAGGAATGTGGCAAGGATGGGGGCAGGGAGCTGCAGGAAGCTGCTTTGTATCGATCAACCAGTGGAACAGCTTGCCAGCGGAGGTTGTGAGAGCCCCAACACTTGCGACCTTCAAGGGGAGACTGGACTGCCATCTGTCTCAAATGGTGTAGGAACTCCTGCTTGAGCAGGGGGTTGGACTAGATGACCTACAAGGTCCCTTCCAACTCTAATAATAAATCTAAATCTAAATCTAAAAATTTAAAACATATTTCTCCTTTCCTCATTCAGGGAAACATATTCTTTCCTTTTTCAATGTTTCCTAGGATATTTCATTTTTTTTCTAGGAGGGGAGGGTGCTAACTTCCTACAGTTTAGTCCCCAGGAACTGCTGCTGTCATGAGAAGCTTCCTAACTTTCAACCATGGTTGATTCAAAAGTAAAATCCGTAGGACATGGGATTTTCAGGAAAGAGAGGTCTTCTGATTATATGTCCTCCATTTGAAAAAAATGTACTATCTTCAAATAGTAAATCAGGATTTGATTTTGTAAGAATAATAGTTAGGAGATCTGCCTTTAAGCCATAAGACATCCGTCAAGTTCAGGAAACCAAAGAAGGAAGATCACTCGAAAGTATTGGTTAGTGATCAGTGAGTTTCACCTTCAAATCTACTCTTAATTTTGGATTTTGAGCTTGTCTCACTTTCTCTGGAGCTAGAATTGAAGAAGGAACCCTTAGCTGAATGTTCTTGAGCTCCTAGACCAGTGATGGCGAACCTCTTTTTGCTTGGGTGCCAAAAGGGCGTGTGCATGCACAATAGCGTGCACGCATGTGCCCACACCCATAATGCAATGCCCTGCCCCCCGCACATGCGCAAACAACCTCCCTGAGCTGTCACCCCCGGGCATGTGCGCACAGCTCACTGAAGCCTCCGGAGCAGTGGTGGGTTCCTAGTTCCCACAGTACCGGGTTCCCACAGTACTGGTGTGGTCGGTTGCCAGTGCCTGGGCGCCACCATTAAAAAAAAATTTTTTTTAAAAAAATTTTCTTCTGCGCATGCCCAGAAGCCGAGCTTCCAGCACTGCGCATGCGCTGCCTTCCTACCCCACAGTGAGTCCAAGCAGGGGAGGATGGCTGAGGGAGCGCATGAGACGTTCAAAGAACGGACGGCAGGAGCTATCTCCATTCCCCTCCCTTCAGCAGTCCGAGAAGCCACGAACGCGCGGTGATGATCCCAGGCATTTTCGCACGTTTGAGGCTTCTCGAGCTGCTGAGGGGAGGGGGAATGGGCGGCAGGACCTATATCAGTTCTCCTCCCTTCAGCAGTCCGAGAAGCCACGAACGTGCGGTGATGATCCCAGGCATTTTCGCACGTTTGAGGCTTCTCGAACTGCTGAGGAGAGGGGGAATGGGCGGCAGGACCTATCTCAGTTACCCTCCCTTCAGCAGTCCGAGAAGCCACGCCCACCCGGTCACATGGCCGGCAAGCCATGCCCACCCGGTCACATGTCTGGCAAGCCACACCCACAAAATAAGCCACGCCCACAGAGTGGTAGTAAAAAAATTAGGAACCCGCCCCTGCTTCGGAGCCTGTGGATGGTGAAAAACAGACCCAACGGCCCAACCGTTGCGCCGTTTTTCACCCTCCCCAGGCTCCAGAGGCTTTCCTAAAGCCCAGGAAAGGCAAAAACAGCTTCCCCCCGCCCTCTGGAAGGCCAAAAATCAGCTGGCCAGCGCGCACAAGTGTGCTGGAGCTGACATAGGACAATGCCTCGCGTGCCCTCAGATATGGCTCCGCGTGCCACCTGTGGCACGCGTGCCATAGGTTCGCCATCACGGTCCTAGACTAAATGTTTGGGACATAAACCTAATAAATAAATATTTGTGATGGATGGAAAAAGCCAGCGCTTTCTCCGAACTTGAAGATTCCTTGGGAAACTTTTGGTTGTTTGTCCAATAAACAGCCTCGTCTCTATTTTTGGGGGGGATTCTTTCAGGGTCCTGGGGGGTCCGTTGACTCTCCTGGTAGACGTGAACATCACAGCCATTGCCCGGCTGGTCCAGGACAGGATGGGATCTCCCAAGCTTCTCCTTGAGAATTGCAGGACCAATCTTGGTGGCATTCGGATCTTGTCTGGGTGAGTCCTTGTACATCACAAATAGACACTTAACGTGTGTGTGTTGGGGACAGCTTTTGAATGGATGGGTCAGGGATGCTAAACTGTCCAATGAGGTCAGTCTATGGAGCAACGTCACCCTCTAGATGGGTAAAGAGACTACAAATCCTAGACTTCCCAGCCACCACTAGATGGAAAAGCTGAATTTGGTGAAGATCATTGGCCCAGAGAGCTTTAAAAAAAATCAAGATGGCAGCCCCAACGGTGTGATCCAAGCCCTGTCCCATCTTAACAGGTGTTGCAAAAAGTGGTCACACAGTTGTTGGAAGAAATATCCAATCTGGTTCAGTTCCAAGTCGGGAGGAAGGCACTGGAGACAAAATGGAGGCTGGAGGCTGATTGGAAAGAAGGTCCATTTATGGATGAAGCGGAACCACCAGGGTTTGTGGTTCTGGGGCAGCTGACCCATTGGTTTGATGAGTACATGGATTTTTTTAGAACCAGTAGCGCCGGCGATGGGACGCTTCGCCCACCCGCCTGGGATGCTCCGCCCACCTGTGCATGTGCAGAAGCACCCGCGCAAACTGGTATCAAATTCATTTACAACCCACCACTGTCTTGAATGTCTTGACCTCTTCTTGAAAACATCCTTGATGGAGCACGAAGTGTTACAGATAGTCCTGGACTTACAACCGTTCGTTTAGTGACCTTGGAAGTTAAACAGCACTGGAAAAAAGTGACATGACTGCTTTTCACAGTTTATGAAAAGTTCATAATTATTTATGACAATTGTCCCATAATCATGTGATCAAAATTCAAATGCTTGGCAACTGATTCATATTTATGACGGTCGAGTTAAAGTCCACAAGTCTTAAAGTTGCCAAGTTTGAAGACCTCTGTCCCAGAATGAAGCTTGATTGTGGACCAACAGAATCTTTCATGTGGCAAAGAATGATAGAGCGGAAAGAATCCTAACTTTTTAATAATTTTTTATAATTCCACTCATTTTTTTCAGGCTCCTTCCATTGTCCTTGGACAACATTCTGCGTGTTCTTTTGAATGAACTCCTCCCTGGTGTGGTGAGTTTTCCAACCGAATTGTAGCCTGTCCCCTTTCAATATCGTAGCTTCAATGAACACAAATTCACAATCTGGGCCATCAGTCACAGAGGGCCACACCAGAATAGCCTTGCAAGGGACAAGAAATGCATTAGATTCTGCTGGACTCAGAGGAGAACACAAGATCAATTGACTGGAGTGAGGTGAGATGATTCAGGGGCCTGACTGGATAGAAAGAATAACAAGAATAACGAATAACTAGGTTGCAAAGGACCTTGGAGGTCATCTAGTCCAGCCCCTTGCTCAAGCAGGAGACCCTATACCATTTCAGATAAGTGACTGTCCAGTCTCTTCTTAAAAACCTCCAGTGATGGAGCGCCCACAGCGTCTGAAGGCAAGCTGCTCCACTAAATAACAGAATAACAGATTAGGAAGGGACCTTGAAGATCTTCCAGTCTAACCCCCTGCTCAAGCAAGAGAGCCTATACCAGTGATGGCAAACCTTTTTGGGCACGGGTGCAAAAAGGGTGCGCGTGCGGGTGATAGCGCGCATGTGTGTGCCCACACCCATAATGCAATGCTCTCCCCCCCACGTGCATGCACACAACACCCCCCCCCTGCATTGCCCATCCCCATGCATGCGCACAAGCCTCACTGAAGCCTCTGGACTTCCAATAGGCTTGTTGGGCCGTTTTTCGCCGTCCCCTCCTGGAGCCTGGGGATGGCAAAAAATGGCCCAACCGGAAGTTCATTTCCGGACTTCCGGTTGGCCCATTGGGCCATTTTTCGCTGTCCCCAGGCTCCAGGAGGCTTTCCTGAACCCTGGGGAGAGCGAAAACGGCCGAAAAGAAGGCTGAAAATCAGCTGGCCAGCATATGCATGCTCGCTGGAGCTGACATAGGGCAAAGCCTCACATGCCCTCAGATATGGCTCTGCGTGCCACCTGTGGCACACGTGCCATAGGTTCGCCATCACTGGCTTATACTATTTCAGACAAATGGTTGTCCAATCTCTTTTTTAAAACCTCCAGAGATAGAGCACCTACAACGTCTGAAGGCAACTTCTGTTCCACTGGTTTATTGTTCTTACTGTCAGGAAATTTCTCCTTAATTCCAGGTTGAATCTCTCCTTGATTAGTTTCCATCCATTGCTTCTTGTTCTGCCTTCTGGTGCTTTGGAGAATAATTTGACCCCCTCTTCTTTGTGGCAGCCCCTCAAATATTGGAAGACTGCTATCCTGTCCCCCTTACTCCTTCTTTTCTCCAGACTGGCCAAACCCAAATCCTGCCACCGTTCTTCATATATTTTAGTCTCCAGGCCTTTAATCATCTTAGTTGCTCTTCTCTGAACTTTTTCCAAAGTCTCAACATCTTTTTTGTAACGTGGGAAACAAAACTAGATGCAGCAGTATTCCAGGTGTGGCCTTACTAGGGCTTTACAAAGCGGTACTAATACTTCACCTGATTTTGATTCTATGCCTATGTTTTCTTCTCTGCTACAGCTGTGTCCAGTTGTCGATGTTGTCCTGAACCTTCTCAACACTGTTCTTGGCACAGTTAACAGTAAGGATTGTTCTTATGGTCGGGATGTATTCTGCCTTGGTTATTATTATTATTATTATTTAATTTTCAGGAGCCATCTCCCGGATGTTTGACCATCAGGGAAGTAGCTTAGAAGATGCCTCCATTAAATTTGTCATCTTTTCAGTGTGCAAAGCAAGAATTGCTCTGGCATGTACAGTCCTGTAATTGCAAAGCCTTACTGTACATGCACACAAAAAAAATCCCTTGAACACAGAAAAATCATAGAACATCAACAGAGTTGGAAGGGACCTTGGAGGTCTTCTAGTCCAACCCCCTGTCTAGTAGGACAAATTCCAGACAAATGTCTTTTAAAAAACCTCCAGTGATGAAGAACCTACCACTTCTGGAGGAAAGCCATTCCACTCATTAATTGTAACAGACTGAGTTCAAAGGGACCGTTGAGGTCTTCTAGTCCAACCCCCTGCTCAAGCAGGAAAACCCTGAACCCTTTCAAACAAATGATACAGGGCAGGGGCAGGTTGCTCACTTACCCCCTTGTGCGATTTTGGCTATTTTTTGCTTCCTCGCTGGAATCTCACGCACAGACACGTCCCCTCAGTCCCTTTTTGCTTCACCCCTTACAGGTGTCTGTCCGTTCGGCATTCTTGGAAATCTGCATTACACTCTGGCTGGCTTACCACTGTTCAAGGATCAACACATCATTCTGAATCTAAATGTAAGGCCTGTTTCCAACTTGTCTCCAACACCTGAGATTCTTCTTCCCCGCATGGCTTCCTCCAATTGCAATCCTAGACCAATTTTGATCGGGTCCACAATAAGTTCAAATTAACTCATTTATTTCCAAACCGTCTCTGTCCAGGAATCTTCTCAACAAATGGTTGGCCTTTGCTCGGAATTAGATAAGGGTCCATGGAATTCAAGGAGGATTGCTTTAGATTGTTTGTGACTACAGAGGGATTCTAGGCTGATGTCTCTTTTGATGCCGCCTGCAGTTTCTGCCACTCCTTCTCTGACTGAAAATTAAAAAATCCTCAACCTAGTGAGATTTGCTTTTCAGTGAACATGTGTCAGAGTTCCAGAAAAACCCCAACTCCAATTAAAAATTTCGAGACAGCTGACAACATGTTTAAGATTGCACTGTTGAGCATGCCTTAACCCACGTAATTAAGCCCACATAATTAAGCCCACATTAATCCAACAGCCCTGGAATTAATGGAAGTCATCTAACTTCCCCAGTCAATCATGTTTTGTGAACTACTGTTGTGGCCTGTTGGCCCCCGGCCCCTCCAGCAGCCGAATCAGAGGAGGAGGAGGAGGAGGCATAGGAGTCATGGTCAGCATCAAGGCAACCGGAGAGCTCCGAGGGGGAAGAGGGAATGGAGGTGTCAGAGAGAGAGACAGAGGCAGAGTCTGGGCTGTCCATCAGCCCTCAGATGGAGAGTCAACAGCCCCCAGGTCTGGAGGTGGCTGATGAGGAAGAGGAGGAACAGCTGGGTCTAGTGCCTGACACCCGGATACACAAGAGGCAGAGGAGAGGAGAGCAGTGGAAATCTATGGGCCGGTCCTTGGGACAGAAGAGCCTCCGCTGCTAGCAAAGCCCCACCCTAGCTCTGGGGATAAAAGACGGGGCGGAGATGAATAGGTGTGGCAGACAACTGTTCATCTCCTCTGCAAGATGGACTTGTTAGCCTGCAGTGAGAGAGAAACTTTTTGCCAGGGCTTCTGGTGCTCCTAATAAAGGAACCTTTGAGTTCACTTCAGAGGGTTTGTTGTCTTTGGGGAGCCGGGTCAGAACAACTACCCAGCTCGGAGACGGAGACCAATTTCTAGAGGGAATAAACATGTCAAAAATGGGTGTGTGTCTTTTCCCCGCTTTGTCTCTGGTGCACAGAAGGAGCTTGTCAGGTAGACCAGACAGGAAACACGACCAGATACAGGTAGTCCTTGACATACAACCAAAATTGAGTCTGCCCATTATGGTCATACAATGTGACAGATATAATTTGAGATGGTCCCATGACTGTCCTCATTTTACAATATTTTTAGGAGGTCATTAAGTGAATGAGGTGGTCTTCAAACAAAACTGACAGTCATTAAATGAAATCCACGGTTTTTAAGCGAATCCACTGATCATTAAGCTGCGGTTTTACTGAAAACCGGAAGTAACTTCCATTTTGAGGCTAAACTGTCATAGAAATACAGTCACATGACCAGGCGACACTGCAAACAGCCATAAATGCAGCCATGTTGCTGATGTCGGAGGTGCAGTCACATGACCAGGGACTGACCATTGGAACTGGGTTGTAACTCCCTTTTTCCAGTAGATCGTAACTTTGAATAGTTGCTACGCAACCCGGTTCTACGCCAAGGACTATCTGTAAATGAATTATCCTGGATTGTAAAGCTACATTAACAGAATCTTGAAAATCTGACAGTATCAATCTCTCACCGTCTCCTTTACAGCCTTAGAAACTAGGGAGGGTCCCTTCTGAGCTTCCCACCCCCACCCCACCCGTTATGCATCTATGGGTTGTGCAGGCTCTTATCTGACGGTCGGTTTTGTGATCTCCAATAAATTGTCTCTTGACCTTCGATCCTTTTCCAGCTTATGATGACCGACCTCAAGGGCCAACCTGTGGATTTTCCTGGAGCCCAAAACTCCTCTTTGCCTCTGCCTCCCGCGATGGACCGTACTTCTCAACTGATGCTTCCCCGTGACCTCCTTTCCTCATTGCTCCAGATGCTCGTATCAAAAGGAGGATTCAACGTGGACCTCACTTCTGAACTGGCGGTGAGCCATCTTGACAAGAAACTAAGCTATTTCTGGCCCCTATTTGTGGACCATAGATATGAGAGGAATGGTGGCTAGTGGGGAAGACTCTCACCTCCCACTTGGAAGTTGAGAGTTTCAATCGTAGGTAGCGGCAGATGTTTCTCTATCAGGGTACAAAGAGAACATATCTGCTGTGAACTCTATGTAGGCATCAGGAAGGGAATCCGGCCAGTCAATGCTCAGCTCCATCAACTTCTGAAGACAACTTCTGTTCCACTGGTTAATTATCCTCACTGATAGGAAGTTTTTCCTAACTTTTAGGTTGCTTCTCTGCTTGATTGGTTTCCATCCGTTGCTTCTTGTCTTGACTTCTGCTGCTTTGGAGAATAGACCCCCCTCTTCTTTGTAGGAGCCCCTCAGATATTGGAAGACTGCTCAAGACAAGACATGGAGATCAGGTTACCTTAGAACAAGTATCCAAGGAAGAAGCAGAGAAGGATCCCATCTCATCATTTAGGGGGGCTATGGTCTCCCAGATAGACCCTGAACAGACAGACCCCATTTCTCCTCCTTTCTGCCATCCTATCTTGGAGGCAGCTTGATGGTAAAAACAGCCACAAGGTTCTTGCAGTTTCTTTCTTTCTTTCTTTCTTTCTTTCTTTCTTTCTTTCTTTCTTTCTTTCTTTCTTTCTTTCTTTCTTTCTTTCCTTCTTTCTTTCTTTCTTTCTTTCTTTCATTCATTACTTCCTTTCTTCTCTTCCTTTCTTCTCTTCCTTCTTTTCTCCCTCCCTTTCTTTCCCTTCCTTCCTTCCTTCTGTTCTTTCTTTTTTCTTTCTCTTTCTCTCTCTCTTCTTCCTTCCTTCTTTCTTTCTTTCTTTTTTTCTTTCTTTCTTTCTTTCTTTCTTTCTTTCCTTCCTTCCTTCCTTCCTTCCTTCCTTCCTCCTTCCTTCCTTCCTTTCATCTTTCTTTCTTTCTTTCTTTCTTTCTTTCTTTCATTCATTCATTTCTTCCTTTCTTCTCTTCCTTTCTTCTCTTCCTTCTTTTCTCCCTCCCTTTCTTTCCCTTCCTTCCTTCCTTCTGTTCTTTCTTTTTTCTTTCTCTTTCTCTCTCTCTTCTTCCTTCCTCTTCTTTCTTTCTTTCTTTCTTTCTTTCTTTCTTTCTTTCTTTCTTTCTTTCTTTCTTTCTTTCTTTCTTTCTTTCTTTCCTTCCTTCCTTCCTTCCTTCCTTCCTTCCTTCCTTCCTTCCTTCCTTCCTTCCTTCCTCCTTCCTTCCTTCCTTTCATCTTTCTTTCTTTCTTTCTTTCTTTCTGTCTGTCTGTCTGTCTGTCTGTCTGTCTTTCTTTCTTTCTTTCTTTCTTTCTTTCTTTCTTTCTTTCTTTCTTTCTTTCTTTCTTTCTTTCTTCCTTCCTTCCTTCCTTCCTTCCCTTCCCTCTCTCTCTCTCTCTCTCTCTCTCTCTCTCTCTCTCTCTCTCTCTCTCTCTCTCTCTCTCTCTCTCTCTCTCTCTCTCTTTGTCTCTTTCTTTCTTTCTTTCTTTCTTTCTTTCTTTCCTTCCTTCCTTCCTTCTTTCCTTCTTTCCTTCTTTCCTTCTTTCTTTTTCTGGAGGCAAGCTGTTCCACAGTTTAATTGTCCTCACTGTCAGGAAGTTTCTCCTTAATTCCAGGTTTCTTCTCTCCTTGATCAGTTTCCATCCATTGTTTCTTGTCTTGCCTTCAGGTGCTTTGGAGAATAATTTGACCCCCCCTCTTCTTTGGGGCAGCCCCTCAAATACTGGAAGACTGCTATCATGTCACCCCTGGTCCTTCTTTTCGTTAAACTAGACATACCCAATTCCTGCAGCCGATCTTCATATGTTTTAGTCTCCAGGCCTTTGATCCTCTTAGTTGCCCTGAACTTTTTCCAAAGTCTCAACATCTTTTTTGCAGTACCGTGACCAAAACTGGTTGAAGTATTCCAAGTGAGGCCTTACTAGGGTTTTATAAAGCGGCACTAACACTTCACACGATCTTGATTCTATGCCTCTGTTTATGTGTTTGTTTTGTGCCTCTGTTTTCTTGCTTAACATGTACTTTTTTTCCTGGGGAAATGAGTGAAAATGATTAGTCTTTTGGGGTGGCAGTCTGAAGCCAATGCAATCCAAAGAAATCGCCACATCAGCTAGAGAAAAACTTGGGTCAACTGCAAATAAGACATTTAAGGAGTTGTGTTGTCTAACGATCCTGTGTCGCCGTCGTTTCTTCTAGCTTCTTGGATCTGTTCCAATGACAACATCGGCTCTTCGGTCTGTTCTACTTGAGGTAAAATCTTTCTACAAAAGATCTCACAATCATTATTGGCTTTTTCCCCTCTAAGCTCTGGGATAAGATCAGGTGACTGACATCAGAAATTTGACTTGGTGCCAGTTTTTTTTTTGCTGCTTGTACAAGTATTCCTCGACTTACGACCACAATTGAACCCAAACTTTCTGTTGCTAAGTGAGACAGCTGTTAAGTGAGTATTGCACCATTTTATGGCCTTTCTTGCCCCAGTTGTTAAGTGAATCACTGCAAAGGTTAAGTCAGTAACATGGTTTTTAAGTAAATCTGGCTTCCCCATTGACTTTGCTCAACAGAAGGTCACAAAAAGGGACCGTCATAAATATGAATCAGTTGCCGAGTGTCTGAATTTTGATCATGTGATCATGGACATGCTGCAATGGTCATGCGTGAAAAATGGTCATAAGTCACATGTGTTTTGGTTTACAGTTATGTTTTTAATCCTTTTTTAACTTTTGGTTGGGCACTGCCCAGAGTTGGTTAGAAAATGGGCATCTATATAAATGTTTTAAATAAATCAATAAATAAAATAGAATAGAATTCTTTATTGGCCAATTGTGCTTTTTTGTTGACGTTTTTGATGTTAGGTGTCCATTTTAACTCTTGAGAAAAAAGAAAAGAATTTGGAATGGAATGGAATAGAATAGTGCCTCACACTTCCCTTCGACCAGTTAGGGCCCACAGAGTTGGCCTCCTCCAGGTCCCATCAGCCAAGCAATGCCGGCTGGCGGGCCCTAGGGGGAGGACCTTCTCTGTGGCAGGTCCCGCGCTCTGGAACCAACTTCCCCCAGAGACCCGAACCATCCCCACTCTGCTGGCCTTCCGAAAAGCAGTTAAGACATGGCTTTTCCTGCAGGCGGGGGGTAGAGCCTAATCCATTCGAGCTCACCCCCGGGTATGTATGGTTGTTGGATGGTTTTAATATTGAATTTTTAATTTTTATATTTGATTTTAAGCAATGTTTATTGTTGGTTGTTCTTGTATTTTTTTGCTGTACGCCGCCCTGAGTCCCTCGGGAGTTGGGCGGCATATAAGAAAGCCAAAATAAATAAATAAATAAATAAATAAATAAATAAATAAATAAATAAATAAATAAATAAATAAATAAATAAATAAATAAATAAATAAATAAATAAATAAATAAATAAATAAATAAATAAATAAATAAATGAATAGAATAGAATAGAATAGAATAGAATAGAATAGAATAGAATAGAATAGAATAGAATAGAATAGAATAGAATTCTTTATTGGCCAAGTGTGATTGGACACACAAGGAATTTGTCTTTGGTGCATACTGTATGCTCTCAGTGTACATAAAAGAAAAGATACATTCGTGAAGAATCATGAGGTACAACACTTAATGATTGTCATAAGCTACAAATAAGCAATCAGGAAACAATATTAATATAAATCGTAAGGATACAAGCAACAAGTTAGTCATGCAGTCATAAGTGGGAAGAGATGGGTGATAGGAATGATGAGAAGACTAATAGTAATGTAGCCTAGTGAATAGTTTGACAGTGGTGAGGGAATTATTTGTTTAGCAGAGTGATGGCGTTTAGGGAAAAAGCTGTCCTTGTGTCTAGTTGTCTTGGTGTGCAGTGCTCTATAGCCTTGTTTTGAGGATAGGAGTTGAAGCAGTTTGTGTCCAGGATGCGAGGGGTCAGTAAATATTTTCACAGTCCTCTGTGTAAATAATGTAAATAATGACCAAGTAAACAATGACCAAGGAATGTCTATGGAGATTCTCCATCATCCAGGTCATGGTTGTCTCAAAGGTGCTTTTTCCAAAAGGCATCTGGACTTTCTTGGTTTTTATTTTGAAAACGTTTCACTTTTCATCCAAGAACTGAAGGAGCTTCTGGGATGAGGGGGAAAAAACGTGTTCAAGGGAAAAAACACACACCAAGAAAGTCCAGTTATCCTTTGTGGGGTGGGTGGGGGTGGGAGCACCTTTGGGATAGTGTCCAGGGGTTTTCTGCCCCTCCTGCTGGGTCCTCCTAACCATTCCTTCTGTCTGATTGTCCGCAGTTGCCTCAGCTTGGGACAGAAGACCTGCCCTTGGTGGTCAAGATTAGAGTCAGGGGTGTTCCAGTTGTGTCTTTGCAAAATGGGAAGGCCAAGATCCTGTTGGGTGCTGGCCTCCAAGTTCTCTCCCATTCAAACAATAGTCTCACACCGCTCTTTACCGTGGACACGGTGAGTAAGAAGAGAAGCACCATTGTTGCTACTTTGTCAGGCCGTTGTTTGCAGTCAGTCTGGGTGATCTTCTAACAGCTGCTAACCAGGCGGTCCATGTTTCTTTGACTTCTTTGCAAAGACAGCATTATGCCGTCTGTTGCTGTCTTCTCAATTTCTGGCTTTCCATACATATATATATGTATATGGCTTTCTGACGCTAGTTAGGTGATCCTTGACTTGGAAGGGCCACCAGATAAATTTACAAGTCTCAACCCCTGAAATTCCTGTTTCGAATCTCTCAACTTCCTTGTCTGTAATCACTACCAGCTTTAATTCTGTTTATCCCTGATAAGAGTAGTTGTTGCAGCCAGTGGTGGGTCTTTGTGGCTTCTAAACCCTGCCACCTTATCAGAAGTAGGTGTTCTGCTCCTTGGCAAGCTCTCTCCAAGCACAATGGGGCTTTCACGGAGCGCCAGCATGCGGGGGCCTTGCTCAGGTCTTCCGTCTTCCAGAGAGACCATTCATTGGAACAGTAAAGATGTGGTTTTCTCTGTTACTTGGATGGCTTCCTTCTTGTTGAGCTGGGTTGTGGACGGCTGAGAAGTGAAGCTTTCTACTCTCTGAGTAGATGACGTTGGGGAGTTAGTGGGCTGGGTAGGTACTAATTGAGTAGATATTGGAAGGGATCACCAAATGCAAAGGGGTAAGCCAAGGTCTCTGCATAAGGGCATGGGGTCTACAAAAGGCAGACAGTGTCAGTAGTAAGTCATAGGGACAAGGAAGTTGTAAGGAAGAGAGACAGTTTGGTCTACTGGTTAAGACACCTGGCTAGAAAGAAGGAGAGCGAGAGTTCTAGTCCTGCCTTAGGCATGAACGCTGGTTGGTGAATTTGGATCAATCACCAGGAAACGGTGAGTTCCAGTCCTGCTTTAGGCACAAAACCCAGCTAGGGGACTTTGGGCCAATCACCAGGAGACGGTGAGTTCTAGTCCTGCCTTAGGCACAAAAGACAGCTGGGTTTTTATTCTTAGCATGATCTTGTCAGTGACATATTAAATATTCAGTCTTATCAGAATTTCACATTCTTGAATGTTGCTTCAAAGCAACTAGAAACATTAATCTAAGATGCTGCTTCTTACTGAAAAAAAATTACTCAGAGAGGCCTCCTGTCTCCTCCTCTAATCAAAACCTGGAGCTAATATATAGCCATCTGGAGTAAGAGCTACTATCAGCCTTATCCTCTATGACGTCAGTTACTACTAGGGACCAAAGTCATGCAGTTGGTGTTATGATTACAGAATATCAGCCTGAGTGGAAGCTTCGGTGTTACACGAACCAAGCTGAGCATCTCTCTGGCCTTAGAAAGGTAAGCAAACACCAAATCACCCACGGGATTGTAACCTTTGGACTAACAGGGCCTGTTCTGACCTAGGATTCCACAAACCACGAAGCAGACTCCTTGTCCCGACAAAAAAACCCTTTTTATTAAGTTACTGTGAATTCTTCTCATTCACATCCAGCAAAGTCTTTCAAGGGTGCATTTACAGTCACAGACCTTATCTGGCTTGGAGAGCTGCCAGGCCGATATCTTCAAAACTTGGCAAGGAGTCTCTGAGAGTCACAAACCAATTAAGCGAACTAATTGTCTCCTGCAAACTCCCCTCCCCGTTTGAGGGGCCATTCATCGTCCACCTGTGGCCTTACTCCCAAGTCAACCCTTGTTCCTCAGCTGTTCCCTTCGTCTGGCAACTCTGCGCATGCGCACACTGGGAACAGGCTCCAGCTGTTCGTCTGCCTCACTGATGTCTGACTCCAAAGGCAGCTGATAACTGTCAGACTGCCCTGGCCCAATCTCTGCCTCCGACACAGAGCCTTCCCCAGACTCCAGGACTGGCCCATGTTCCTCCCCAACCTCCTCACTGTCCGAATCTGCTGCCAGCCATGCTGGCTGCTGGCGGGCCACAACAGGGCCTCTTATTTATAGATGTGTGTTGCTCATTTGAGAACGATGTGCCTTTCATCCCAATAAATAAATAAAATAAATAAATAAATAAAGAAGGGGGGAGGGTCAACCTATTTTCCAAAGCAGGCCTGGATTTACAGTCCACAAGTCTTAAACTGGTCAAGTTTGGAGACCCCTGACCTGGATATAGCAGACAGCAGAGGCCGGACCCCCATGATGGACCTCTGTGGCCTGTTCAGATATATCAGGTGTTTCTACAAATGTCTTCATTTTCATATTTCTTTCCACAGTGTCTCACTCAATGTCTCTGACGTGGGCTCCTTTGATGTAAGTCTATGTCCTGTATTGCACTTGCAACACATGTAGAAGATATAATTTCATTGATCAGGTGAATTAGAAATACATGGGTGGATGCTTCAGGCGCTTATTAGAGAGAGTGAGTTTGAGTCCCGCCTTAGGCAGGAAAGCCACTGGGTGACTTTGGGCCAATCACCAGGACACAGTGAATTTTATTTTATTTTATTTTATTTTATTTATTTTATTATTTTATTTTATTTTATTTTATTTTATTTTATTTTATTTTATTTTATTTTATTTTATTTTATTTTATTTATTTTATTTTATTTTATTTTATTTTATTTTATTATTTTATTTTATTTTATTTTATTTTATTTTATTTTATTTTTTTATTTTATTTTATTTTATTTTATTTTATTTTATTTTATTTTATTTTATTTTATTTTATTATTTTATTTTATTTTATTTTATTTTATTTTATTTTATTTTATTTTATTTTATTTTAATTTAATTTAATTTAATTTAATTTAATTTAATTTAATTTAATTTAATTTAATTTAATTTAATTTAATTATTATTTTATTTTATTTTATTTTATTTTATTTTTTTATTTTTTATTTTTTTATTTTTTTTATTTTTTATTTTTTATTTTTTATTTTTTTTTATTTTATATTTTATATTATTTTATATTTTATATTATTTTATATTTTATATTTTATATTTTATATTTTATATTTTATATTTTATATTTTATATTTTATATTTTATATTTTATATTTTATATTTTCTTTTATGTATATATGTATTAAATGTATTGGCCATCTTGTCACAGGATAACTCTGGGCCACTTACAATATTAAAAAGATAAAACTATGCAAATAAAAAACCATAAAAATACAGTACTTAGCCCTAGCTAAGAGATGGGGGGGGGGGGTCAGCAGCTGAAAACTTGAAATGCAACATATGTGCTACTAATTGCAGAATCCTTTTGTAAAGGAGAGGAATAATTCTTTCTCACCTTTTGGGGGTTTTTTTGTAGGAAAATGCCCTTAAGAAGTGGGTCACAAACATCCTCCAGATCGGATACGTGCCTCTGATTAACGGTAGGGTTTCTCTTACTGTAGAGAATTGCATTGCGACAAACTTTGTGTTATGAGCTGGCTCTCTGTCAGGGAAGGGGGGCAGATACGTGATGCACTTTATACAGCAGTGTCATTGTGCAAATGACACACATTAAGTAATTTGCAAAAAGTACAGTAAGTGACACCAGCATGGCTTTGAACAAACACCTGTGATTTGGGACCTAATCCTGTCATTTCATTGCTTTTGTTTAGTTGGCCTGAACATCGGAATCCCACTCCCGAATATTTTCAACCTGAACTTTGCCGATGCTGTGGTTAAAACCCTTGATGTAAGAGTCTGATTGTTTATATCCTAAAAAAAGATTCCTTTGGAGCTGCTGGCCATTGTCTTCAAGAAATTAGTCATAAGTTGCTGAGAACTCCTAAGGAAGAAATGCAATGTTTTTATCTCCACATCCAAGAGGAAACATACCTTCACTTTACGAAGTCCAGGATTTAAATGTGGAAGGAAGGAAGGAAGGAAGGAAGGTATGAATGAATAAAGGAAGGAAGGAAGGATAGAAGGAAGGAGAAAGGAGGAAGGAAGGAAGGAAGGAAGGAAGGAAGGAAGGAAGGAGAGGGAGGGAAGGAAGGAAGGAAGGAAGGTATGAATGAATAAAGGAAGGAGGGAGGGAAGAATAGAAGGAAGAAAGGAGGAAGAAAGAAAGGAAGGAAGGAAGGAAGGAAGGAGAGGGAGGGGGAGGAAGAGAGGGAAGGAAGATGGCAAAAGGAAGGAAGGAAGGAAGGAGGGGGAGGGAAGGAAGGAAGGAATAAAGGAAAGAAGGAAGGACAGAAAGAAAGTAAGAGAGAGAGGAGAGAGAGAGAGAAAGAAAGAAAGAAAGAAAAAGAAAGGAAGGAAGGAAGGAAGGAAGAAAGGAAAGAAAGAAGGAAGGAAGGAAGGAAAGAAAGAAAGAAAGAAAGAAAGAAAGAAAGAAAGAAAGAAAGAAGAAAGAAAGAAAGAAAGAAAGAAAGAAAGAAAAGAACGAAAGAAAGAAAGAAAGTGTTATTTGACTCAGATCAAGGCCCATGCCAGCCCGACCTCTCTTCACCCTGTGGTCCATCCAATATTCTAGAATGAAGTCATGGATGTGGACAATAGGATTTCCCTACTTGAAGTCCTGGAGAGTCCAGTGGTGGGTTCCTAACAGTGCGGTCCACTCTATAGCACCGGTAGCGGCCCGCTGGTGACGTCACAGTACTGGTGCGGTCAGTTGCTGGTGCCTGGGTGCCGCCATTTTAAAAAAATTAATTTTTTAAAAAAAATTTCTTCTGCGCATGCCCAGAAGCCGAGCTTCTGGCACTGCGCATGCGCTGCCTTCCTACCCCACAGTGAGTCCAAGTAGGGGAGGATGACACTGAAAGAACAGGCGGCAGGAGCTATCTCCATTCCCCTTCCTTCAGCAGTCCGAGAAGCCACGAACGTGCGGTGATGATCATAGGCATTTTTGCACGTTCGAGGCTTCTCGAGCTGCTGAGAGGAGGAGGAATGGGCGACAGGACCTATCTCAGTTCCCCTCCCTTCAGTAGTCCGAGAAGCCACGCCCACCCGGTCACATGGCTGGCAAGCCACGCCCACCCGGTCACATGGCTGGCAAGCCACACCCACAAAATAAGCCACGCCCACAGAGTGGCAGTAAAAAAATTAGGAACCCGCCCCTGCTGGAGACCATATTAATCCCACAATAGCTGCCATCATAGCTAGAAGCCCTTGCCCTGCATTAATCTGTACTTTAGATCTCGTGGATCGCTTCTGAGTTGAACCTCTTTTCTGCTTTCCAGGAGATGGTGGTTCTCAATAAGACCCCTAAATAAGACCCCGAAGGAAGAAGACTCCAAGGCAGAAGAATGAGCTCTCTTCCCTCAACCTCCTGTCCATTCTCGAAGCGAGTGAATCTCAGCCCATCCTAACTTCTCCCTCAGTTGCTTCAGCCCAATTCAGATTCCATTTTCTTTTGTCCAACATGGACAACCTTGTACCTAAAATAGTAGAGATCTACCTTCCTCTCTGAGAATTCATTATTTGCTTGCCCAATAAAAGTGTTTACAATGTGTATGCCTGCTTCTGGTTTCCTCTCTCATACCAAGTAGTTTAAATAGGGGGCTGGAGGCTAAAACATACGACGAACGGTTGCAGGAACTGGGCATGGCTAGTCTAGTGAAGAGAAGGACCAGGGGAGACAGGATAGCAGTCTTCCAATATTTGAGGGGCTGCCACAGAGAGGAGGGGGTCAAGAAGGACAGACAAGGAATAATGGATCAAAACTGATCAAGGAGAGCTTCAACCTAGAAATAAGGAGAAACTTCCTGACAGTGAGAACAATCAACCCATGGAACAGAAGTTACCTTCAGAGGTTTTGGGATCTTCATCACTTGAGACTTTCAAGAAGAAATTGGACTGCCATTTGTCAGAAATGGTGTAGGGCAGTGGTGGCGAACCTTTTTTTCCTTGGGTGCCGAAATAGGGCGTGTGCGTGCTATTGCACGCGCGTGCGTGCCCACACCCATAATTCAAAGCCCCTCACTTGCTCCACCCTCCTGCACATGCATGCGCGACCCTCCCACTCCCCCATTTCCCGACTTCCAGGGCCCGGTGGGCCCATTTTTCACCCTCCCCAGGCTCCAGAGGCTTTCTTGGAGCTTGGGGAGGGCAAAAACGCTCCCCCCTGCCACCCTGGAGGCCCTCCGGAGGCCGAAATCGCCCTCCCAGAGCCTCCATGCGAGCCAAAAATCAACTGGTGGGCACACACATGCACACTGGAGCTGAGTTAGGGCAACGGCTCGTGTGCCGGCAGATATGGCTCCGCGTGCCACCTGTGGCACCCGTGCCATAGGTTCGCCATCACTGGTGTAGGGTCTCCTGCTTGAGCAGGGGGTTGGACTAGATGACCTACAAGGTCCCTTCCAACTCTGTTAATCTGTTATTTGTGTTATTATATATGCTCAGGAGAAGTATTGATGCTTTGGCCAACGTAGTGGCTTGCACCACGTTCAGTGGTTTGCAACATGCTTCTAAAAGAGCATCAGCCCACTTTGGTCTTCACAGATACAATTCTTGCATTTGGGGCTGGGTTTTACTGGTTTGGGTGGGGTCTGGGGAGAGAACCAAGGCAAAATTTTGCAAGACCCTCTGGGATTCTTTGGAGTTTGTGGAAATCAAGGAGGTGGATCAGATCTTCAGTACCGATAGAAGAGAATATCTGTAGTGTAGAAAGTTAGCACCCACCCCCCTCCTAGAAGAACGAAATATTTTGAGAAATATTAAAAAGGCAGAATATTATATTTCCCTGGATAAGAAATGGAGAAACATGCTCTTGGAAAGCAGCTCCCACCTTCCTCAATAGCCCACAGCAGATGTCAGCACTTAAGAAATAAAGAGATAGCTAGCTCTATTCATAGGCAAAAATTCCCTGCAGCAAGGTCTAAACAAAGGTAGGATTAGCCCTCAGCCACAATAGGAATTGCCCAACAAGCCCCTTCACTGCATCAGCCAAACTTCAACCAAACGTAGCTCAGACAACCTATAGAGCCAGCTATGACCCATACATAACCCCTACAACAGCCAATAGAATACATTGTTCTTGCGCAGGAACAGGAAACTCAAGTTCAAAGCCTAAGAGAAAGTATAAAAAAAAACCTCACTCTCACCTCCACGTGGTCAGCTGCCCAGGACCTCAAACCCACATGGTTCTGCTTCATCATTAAACCATCTTTCCAATCAGCCTCCATATTTCCAGTGTCTTTCTCCCGGTTTGGAACTTTCTCCTAGATGGATATTTCTTCCAACAGTAGCTCAGGGTTGAACTGTGGGGACTTTGGTGGTCTCTGAGTATGGTTGTTTTCTTGCAGATGTTTTATGAATCAATTAGATAGCATCTTCAGTATGAGAAGGGAGGGGCCTTTGTGGGGGGAAGAGGAGGAGGAGCAAGAATGTGGGATCCTGTGATGTCCTCTCTGAGCTTGGTTGTTTTCTTGCAGATAATTTATTACCAAACTAGGGGACATCATCAGTGCTGGAAAGGAGTGAGGTTTGGGGAGGGGGAGGAGGAAGAAGAAAAATGTGGGGTCCTTGGTGGTCTCTGAGCTGGCTTGCTTTTTGCAGATGTTTCATGACTTAGTTAGGTAACATCTTCAGCGCTCGAAGGGAGGGGATTTGTGGGGAGGAGGAGGAGGAGGAGGAGGAGGAGGAGGAGGAGGAGGAGGAGGAGGAGGAGGAGGAGGAGGAGGAGGAGGAGGAGGAGGAAGGGAACGAGGTCCTTGATGTTCTCCTGAGCTTGATTTTTTTCTTGCAGATGTTTTATTACCCAATCAGGTAGTATCATCAGCAAGCCCCACTCCCTTCTAGCACTGATTATGTTACCTAGCTGGGTAATGAAACATCTTCCCCACCCCCCCACCCCAAAAAAACCCCAAGCTCAGAGGGCACCAAGGACCTCATGGGCCCTCTATGCCATGACTCTGCCATCTGTAAGCTTGCACCTGGCTTAGTTGTGCGGACGGAACAGGTGTGCTAGGCTAGCCTCACGGAAGAGTTCGATCTGACCTAAGTGTAGCTCATAAAATTATCTGCCTCAATGTCTTACCCGTTAACGACTATTTCAGCTTCAACCGCAATAACACATGAGCTCATAATAGATACAAACTTAATGTAAACCGCTCCAGACTTGATTGCAAAAAATTCGACTTCAACAACAGAGTGGTTGAACACAATGCCTGGAACACTTTACCTGACTCAGTAGTTTCTTCCCCAAACCCCAAAAACTTCAACCTCAGATTATCTACCATCAACCTCACCCCATTCCTAAGAGGTCGGTAAGGGGCGTGCATAAGCGCACAATCGTGCCTACCGTTCCTGTCCTAATGCACCCATATATTCATACCTCTTTTACTCTTATTCATGCTTGTACTATTACATATACAGTCAATCATGTTTTTACTGTTTATATTTTGCTTATAATCATATATGCTTGACAAACAAATGTAAACACAAATACAAAGAGTTAATCCTTCTTTAAGGGAGAAAGGGAGGGATGGCTCTCTTGAAGGATGCCATGATGGCAAGTTGCATTTGGATTCCAGCCTAAATTTTAAGGCATTCAGGCTCAGAACTGAGGCCAATATCGCTGATTATTTCACCAGTGTTATACACATAGTCCTCTACTTATAACAGTTCATTTCGTGACTGTTTGAAGTTACAACAGCACTGGAAAAAATGACTTCTGAGCCAGTGGTGAAATCCAATTTTTTTTTTACTACCGGTTCTGTGGCTTGGTGGGCGTGGCAGGGGAAGGATACTGCAAAATCCCCATTCCCACCCCCACTCTGGGGCCAGCCACGGGTGGTATTTGCCATGTCACAATGCATATTTTGATTGTCAGCTGTACTCATATGTCAGACTTTATGACCCAGAGATTTATAGCAAAGTAAACCAGTCACATGAAGTGTGAACTGTGCATATGTACATTCCATTCTCTCCTCCATTACTCTTCTTACGCTATCCTTCATTGGAGAAGGACCTATTCTTAGATCGTCAAAATGTAGTCATTAAGATTTATTGGTTTTGTATTCTTTTTTTACTGAAATAAACATCTTGTTATTTAGACTTTTACTCACGCTTTATTTTGTCAAAGATTAGTTTCTTTTTCAAGGAAAAGATTAATCACCTCTAAGATTCATTTTCTCATCCTAACATGCCGGTTCTCCGAACTACTCAAAATTTCTGCTACCAGAACCTGTCAGAACCTGCTGGATTTCACCCCTGCTTCTGATCAGTTTTCACACAACCGTTGCTGCATCCCCGTGGTCACGTGATCAAAACTCACATACTTGGCAACTGACTCCTATTTATGACGGTTTCAGTGTTCCAGGCTCACGTGATCCCCTTTTACGACCTTCATAAAAACAAAGTGCACGGGGAAGCCGTATTCACTTAACAACTGCGTGACTAACTGGCCCATTCAGTGATTCACTTAACAACTGTCGTAAAAGGAGTCAAAACTCACTTAACAGCTGTCTCACTTAGCAACAGAGATTTTTGGGGTCAGTGGTCGTGAGTCGAGGACTACCTCCACCTAGTGCGATTTTACGGGAAAGAGATTACATATTTTTTCTGGGTTTAATCTGGAAAGTGAGCTAATGAGCTTTGAGATGGCTTTTGTTTGCAATCCCCCTTCTTATGCAAAGACGGAAGCATTCACATGTTTTATCTCGCAGGAGGTCTTAACTGTTCAGTTTAAAAGGACAAAGATGCCTTTTGTGGCCTGCAGAGATTTGAGTGAGAAATTGACATGAATCCCAACAGTCTAGCATCTCTTGGAGAAACCCAAAGGTGTCAAAAATCAGCCCTCCGTTAACTCAGTATCAGGTGGGAGGGCCACCACACATTTCTCAAAATAATGCTCACATTAAGCGATAGGTAATCTGGTCTGAATCAGACTTTATGGTGCCTAGAATGGACCGCCCCGTCTAGAGGAAGCTTTGATTGCCTTCGAATCGAGACCATATTTTGAAATCCTGGGCTGGCTGGCTCCCAAGTCACCTCAATCGATCAGTGGAACAGCTTGTCTCCAGACGTTATGGGTGCTCCATCATTGGAGGCTTTTAAGAATATCCTGGACAGCCATTTGTCTGAAAAGATATAGGGTCTCCTGCTTGAGCAGGGGGTTGGACTAGAAGACCTCCAAGGGCCCTTCCAATTCTGTTATTCTGTTATTCAGTGGGATGACTTGCCTCCAGAAGTTGTGGGCGCTCCATCACTGGAGGTTTTTAAGAAGAGACTGGACAGCCATTTGTCCATAATGGTATAGGATCTTTTACTTGAGAAGTGGGTTGGACTAGAAGACCTTCAAGGTCCCTTCAGAATAACACTGTTATTCTGTTACTATGTAAATAACCAGAAATGGACACAGTATTATACATATGAAAAATGGTTACAGGAATTGGGTATGCTTAGTCTAATGAAAAGAAGAACTGGGGGAGACATCATAGCATTGTTCTAATATTTGAGGGGCTCCTACAAAGATGAGAGGGTCAAACTATTTTCCAAAGCACCAAAACGCAAGATTAGAAACAATGGATGGAAACTAACCAAGGAGAGAAGCAACCCTGAACTAAGGACAAATTTCCTAACGGTGAAAGCAATCGACCAATGGAACAGCTTGCCTTCAGAGGTTGTGGGTGCTCCATCACTGGAGGCTTTCAAAAAGAGAATGGACAATCATTTATCTGAACTGGTATAGGATCTCCTGGGGATTGAATTAGAAGACCTCCACATTGGCTTTTTTGGCAGCTGCAACACACGGCTGGCTCATGATTAAGTGATTGTCCACTAGGACTCCTACATACAGTAGCTACATAGCTACATGGTGTAACTGGCTGGTGAATTCTAGGAATTGAAGTCCACATGCCTTAAATTTGCAAATTTGAGAAAAACCCAACTAGACTGGAGTCACACAATATTCCCAGTAGTTTACATACATACCGTACAGGATGTACAGTATGTATTGCATTAAGTCTTACTTAGTGGCGATACGGGCGGCAAACTGTTCGCATTTTTCCGCCCTTATTGCGTCCGCCGACTCCCGCCCAGCCGCCCTGTTTAGGGTGACTCGCTCCCTTCTAGCCAAGGAGGGAGTTGAAGACCCCTTGCAGGGTAGAGCTGAGGAATTTTCTCAGTTTCTGGCAGACAAAGTCGTTCAGATTCGGACAGACTTGTACTCCATTTGGACAGGGCAAGCCGAGGTGCCGGGGGCGAGTCTTAGTCCTGTTATATGGGAGGAGTTTGAGCCTGTCACTCCTGATGATGTGGACAAGGCCATAGAGCGATGAGCGCCTCCACTTGTTTATTGGACCCGTGTCCCTCCTGGCTGGTTTCGGCCAGCAGGGAGGTGACACGCGGCTGGCTCCAGGCGGTTGTGATCGCATCTTTGAGAGAGGGGTCCATCCCACAGCCCTTAAAAGCTGCGGTGGTGAGGCCCCTTCTCAAGAAGCCTTCCCTGGACCCAGCGGATTTAAAGAACTTCCGTCCAGTCTCCAACTTACCCTTTGTGGGTAAAGTTGTTGAGAAGGTGGTGTCGCTCCAACTCCTGCGGCTATTGGAGGATACTGATTATCTGGATCCCTTTCAGTCGGGTTTCAGGCGCGGCTACAGTACAGAGACTGCTTTGGTCGCGCTGATGGATGATCTCTGGCGAGCCCGGGATGGGGGTTATTCCTCCATCCTGGTGCTACTTGACCTCTCAGCAGCTTTCGATACCATTGACCATGGTATCCTTCTGCGTCATCTTGGGGAGATGGGAGTGGGAGGCACTGTTCTACGGTGGTTCTCCTCCTACCTCTCTGACAGGACGCAGTCGGTGTTGACAGGAGGGCAGAGGTCGGCCCCTAGGCCCCTGACTTGCGGGGTGCCACAGGGTTCGGTCCTCTCGCCCATCCTGTTTAACATTTACATGAAACCGCTGGGTGAGATCATCCGACGACACGGGGTGAGGTATCAGCAGTATGCTGACGATACCCAGTTGTACATCTCCACCCCGTGTCAGTTCAGTGAAGCAGTTGATGTAATGTGCCGCTGCCTGGACGATGTGAGGGTCTGGATGGGAGTGAATAGACTCAAACTCAACCCTGACAAGACTGAGTGGCTGTGGATGTTGCCCCCCAGGGATTTTGTCAACTGCCCCTCCTTGGTTCTCGGGGGAGAAAAATTGACTCCCTCAGAACGGGTTCGCAATTTGCGTGTCCTCCTAGATCCACAGCTAAAATTGGATCAACATCTTTCAGCTGTGGCTAGGGGGACCTTTGCACAGATTCGACTCGTGCACCAATTGCGACCTTACTTGGAGAGGGAGGCTTTGCTCACAGTCACTCATGCCCTTGTCACCTCACAGCTAGACTACTGTAACGCGCTCTACATGGGGCTACCCTTGAAGAGCATCCGGAGACTGCAATTGGTGCAGAATGCAGCTGCGCGAGCTGTGGTGGGTGTACAGAGATACACCCACGTAACACCCATCCTCTGCCAGCTGCACTGGTTGCCCATTAGTCTCGGGTCGCAATTTAAGGTGTTGGTTTTGACCTTTAAAGCCCTACATGGCTCAGGGCCAGGTTACCTTCGGGACCGCATCCTACCACATACCTCCCTACGACCAGTTAGGTCCCACAGAGAGGGCCTCCTCCGGGTCCCGTCAGCCAAACAATGTCGGTTGGCGGGGCCGCGGGGGAGGGCCTTCTCTGTGGGAGCCCCATCTCTCTGGAACCAACTCCCACCAGAGATCCGGACCATCCCCACTCTACTGGCCTTCCGTAAAGCCGTGAAAACATGGCTCTTCCGACAGGCGGGGTGAACAAGGAGATCTGATTCCCCCATGAATGGTGTTTAATGCTTTTATATTGTGTTATTTTAAATTGTTATTGCTTTTAATGTACGTTTCTTATCCATGTTGTACGCCGCCCTGAGTCCTACGGGATTGGGCGGCCTATAAGAGCGTAGAAATAAATAAATAAATAAATGGGTTCCTATTTTTTTTACTACCACTCTGTGGGCGTGGCTTATTTTGTGGGTGTGGCTTGCCAGCCATGTGACTGGGTAGGCATGGCTTGCTGGCCATGTGACCGGGTGGGCGTGGCTTCTCAGACTGCTGAAGGGAGGGGAACTGAGATAGGTCCTGCCACCCATTCCCCCTCCCCTCAGCAGCTCGAGAAGCCTCAAACGTGCGGAAATGCCTGGGATCATCACCGCGTGTTTGTGGCTTCTCGGACTGCTGAAGGGAGGGGAATGGAGATAGCTCCTGCCGTCAATTCTTTCAGCGTCTCACGCGCTCCCTCAGCCATCCTCCCCTGCTTGGACTCACTGTGGGGTAGGAAGGCAGCGCATGCACGGTGCCGGAAGCTCGGCTTCTGGGCATGCGCAGAAGAATTTTTTTTAAAAAATATTTTTTTTAAAAAAATGGCGGCACCTAGGCACTGGAAACCGATTGCACCGGTACTGTGACGTCACCAGTGGGCTGCTACTGGTGCTATAGAGTGGACCGCACCGGTAGGAACCCACCACTGATACCGTAGTTAACATACGATGAACGGTTGCAGGAACTGGGCATGTCTGGTCTACTGAAGAGAAGGACCAAGGGAGACATGATAGCAGTCTTCCAATATTTGAGGGGCTGCCACAGAGAGGAAGGGGTCAAGCTATTCTCCAAAGCACCCGAAGGCCAGACAAGGAATAATGGATGGAAAATGAACAAGGAGAGATTCAACCTGGAAATAAGGAGAAATTTTTTGACAGTGAGGACAATCAAGCAGTGGAACAGAAGTTGCCTTCAAGAAGTTGTGGGAGCTTCATCACTGGAAGCTTTCAAGAAGAGACTGGACGGCCATCTGTCAGAAATGGTGCAGGGTCTCCTGCTTGAACAGGGGGTTGGACTAGAAGACCTCCGAGGTCCCTTCCAACTCTGTTAATCTGTTTCTGTATCTTCCAAATTTTTGTAAGTGTGAAAAAACCAACACTTCCTTCCCTCCTGTTAGAGACAATGCATCTCCGATTGAGGAACTGGCTGGACATTTGATACCTCTGGGCTTAACACCCCATTCCAGAATTACAACTCATTACAAAGACTGAACTTTGAGAAATCAGATACAAAGAGAAGACTGAGCCCATTATCAACATATCCCTGGCACCCAATCCATGACCACCCACCTCCTGCCATTGATATAAAGGGTGGTGCCACTTCTACAGTTCTGGAACCTGGAGAAGGAGGAGGTGAGATGGCTATGAACAGCCTAGAAACCGACTGAAAAGTAGCAGGTCGAAAGCCAAGATTCTCCATTCTCAATTAGCCTGAGAAGTAAAAGCCCAGGTAAAGAAGAGCGGGGTGGCTGGCTGGGTGAAGTTCTTTGGTTTATTTCTTTGATTTATTAATTACATTTTATCTACTGCCCATCCCCTTGATAAGTTGACTTTGAGCAGCTCACCAATCAATCAGAATAGAGCTGGAAGGGACCTTGGAGGTCTTCTAGTCCAACCCCCTGCCCAAGCAGGAGAACCTGTACCATTCCAGACAAGTGGCTGTCCATAAATTCCACTTCATCATAAAAAGGTGAAGAGAAAAAGAGTAGAAATTTTTAAACTATGTAAATTGAAACATTTTTAAACTATGTAGAAAACCAGGAACCAAGAGACGGACAGTAATAGATTTAACAGATTTAACAGAGTTGGGAGGAACCTTGTAGGTCATCTAGTCCAACAGACTCTGACAAAGGGATGAGGTCTTTTTACCCTGTCAATCACCACTTCACCAAACTTTCCCAAATTATAATCTCAAATAATTTCGAGAATTATCGCACCCACATGCAGAAATCCTAATATAGCACAATGTACTTAGCTCAGGCACCATCCGAGACTTCAGAATTACAGACTAACAGAGTTGGAAGGGAACTTGGAGGTCTTCTAGTCCAACCCCCTGCTCAGACAGGAGACCCTACGCCATTCTAGACAAATGACCTGTCCTGTCTCTTCTTGAAAACCTCCAGTGTGGGAGCACCCACAACTTCTGGAACTCAACCCTAAGCAACAAATATTCTATTGGTAGAATGTACTTGAATTCAAATTCAAGTGGCAACCAATCGGTTGTGGGTTTTGTCCTTGACTTGCACTTTTGTGGGGGGGGGATGCAAATGCCCCAGACATGTTAGGACAAGATTAGTTGGGTCAGTGGGCCCCAGATTGGTGCCAGTTGAGTCTTCTTTTTGTTCAGGATTGATAACTTTTAGGAATTGACACAGTCCTACACCAGTTGCGTCCTTTCTTGGATCGGGAGGCACTACTGACAGTCACTCACGCCCTTGTTACCTCACGTCTTGACTATTGCAATGCACTCTACATGGGGCTACCCTTGAAGAACGTTCGCAGACTGCAGCTAGTGCAGAATGCGGCGGTGCGTGTGGTGATGGGTGTCCCTAGATACACCCATGTGACACCCATCCTTCGCGAACTGCACTGGCTGCCCATAGGGCTCCGAGCGCAATTCAAGGTGTTGGTGATTACCTTTAAAGCCCTACATGGCTTAGGACCAGTTTACCTCCGAGACCGCCTTCTCCAACATACCTCCCTAAGACCGATTAGAGCCCACAGAGTTGGTCTGCTGGTGGTCCCGTCAGCCAAACAATGTCGGCTGGCGGGCCCATGAATGAGGGCCTTCTCTGTGGCGGCACCGGCTCTCTGGAATACACTACCTCCCGAGATCTGCATAATTCCCACCCTACCAGCCTTCAGAAAAGCATTAAAAACATGGCTTTGTCGACAGGCCTGGGTCCAATGATTTTAATATAACACCGATTATTCTTGGCCCCATGAGTGCATCGTTGGGTTTTTAAATTGGGGTTTTTTTAAATGCTTTAAAATGTTTTAATTGTTTACATTATTTTAATCTTGTTCTTAAATTTTTAACTGTTTTTTAAGATTTTGTATTTAATATGCTGTGAGCCTCCCAGAGTCCCTTTGGGAGTTGGGAAGCATACAAATCGATTAAATAAATAAATAAATAAATAAATAAATAAATAAATAAATAAATAAATAAATAAATAAATAAATAAATAAATAAATAAATAAATAAATAAATACATACATACATACATACATACATACATACATACATACATACATACATACATACATACATACATAAATACATAAATACATAAATACATAAATACATAAATACATAAATACATAACAATCTTACCTCCTTTTCTCAATTCCTACTGAGAAAGTATATGCTACCAAAAGGTTGATCTACTACCAATTGTAACTCAGTTTCAGGAAAAGGCTCTTAACGGAGGTAAAAAAAAAAACCAGAGGACTTTTCACCAATGGGCCTGATGTTCTTGGCCACAGCAGTGAGGTGGCCAAGGAGTGCTCAGGTGTCCGAGTGTCCGATCTTTCAATGCACAATTTGTTATGTGTCTATGGAGGTTCTCCATCATCCAAGTCATGGTTGTCCCAAAGGTGCTTTTCCAAAAGGCAACTAAACTTTCTTGGGGGTTTTTTTTTCCACTTGAAAACCACTTCTCCTCCAAGAACCTTCTTCAGTTCTGAAGTTCTTCGGTTCTTGGATGAGAAGTGAAATGTTTTCAAGGAAAAACAAAAACAAGGAAGTCCACTTGCCTTATGGAAAAAAAAGCACCTTTGGCACAATTTGCTGTGGTTTGCCACCTCCTGAGACTTCCTGTCTTCCATTCAATCCCAAGGGAAGCTCTCAAGAAGAAGTTCTCCTGGTGGGCTTTTTCAGAAAGATCTTTTTTTCCCTGGAGCTCTTCAAAATTGGTTGGCCAAGTTCCCCTTCAGAGAAATGAGAATAGAATAGAGTAGAGTAGAGTAGAGTAGAGTAGAGTAGAGTAGAGTAGAGTAGAGTAGAGTAGAGTAGAGTAGAGTAGAGTAGACAGAATAGAGTAGAGTAGAGTAGAGTAGAGTAGAGTAGAGTAGAGTAGAGTAGAGTAGAGTAGAGTAGAGTAGAATAGAATAGAATAGACTAGAGTAGACTAGAGTAGACTAGAATAGACTAGAGTAGAGTATAAAGAACAGAATAGAATAGAATAGAATAGAATAGAATAGAATAGAATAGAATAGAATAGAATAGAATAGAATAGAATAGAATAGAATAGAATAGAATAGAATAGAATAGAATAGAATAACAGAGTTGGAAGGGACCTTGGAGGTCTTCTAGTCCAACCCCCTGCTTAGGCAGGAAACCCTACACCACTTCAGACAAATGGTTATCCAACATCTTCCACTCAGTTTCTCTCCCCGCTAATTAGATGGTGAGAAATTTTGAGAGGACGTCTGTACTCAGCTCCAGTTGCATCTCAGCAGGTCCTACCTGACCAAAGATGTTGGCGGCCTGGGGCGTCCTCGTGGTCTGTGCTTTGCTGACTCCCTCCCAAAGTCAACTCCTTCCAACTGACGCGGTCATCCGAGTCAACCAAGGCGTGTTGCATAATGGTAAGTCCCAAGAGAGCAAGCAAGGAACGAAGAGTTCAAATAAGTCGCATTCTATTTATGGGGGAAATCTCAGCTTTAGAAATGACCTCCTCAGGCAAATGAAAGAGAAAAGATGTTGACTTGGTGATCATTAGATGCATGGCTGCTTCCATAATTTAACTCCAGCTAAAAAAAAATTAGGACCTTTGGTAGTAGATCCTCCTCTTTGTGGAGTTCACTACCCCTAGAGGCGCACATGGTCTTGAGTGTTCTGACATTCCAGAAGTCTATGCAGGGTCCTTGGTGGTCTCTGAGCTTGGCTGCTTTCTTGCAGACATTTCATGACCCAACTAGGTAACATCATCAGTGTAAACCCTCCTCCCTCCTAGTACTGACAATGTTACTTAGTTGGGTCATGAAAACTGCCACCTCAGGGAGCACCAAGGACCCATCATTTCAACCCTGAGCTACAAATATTTTACTTTATTGGTATTTAAGGCTATCTTTCTTCAGGATTGCTAAGGGATGAAGATCTGAGTGGACATCCAACTATTAAGCGACCGCCTCCTGTGATTTTAATTGTTTTCTGTACTAGTCTATTGCTCAGGATCTGACTAAGACAAACCAGAACTATGCCAAAACAAATTAAATTAAATTAAAATTAATAAAATTAATAGATTAAAACCATCTCCCTACAACATGACCAAGAAATACGAGTGTTCCTGACATTCCAGAAGACACTTAAAGAACAACTTTCTTCAGGGATGGTCAGGCTTTGAGTGGACATCCAGTTGTTAATGTTCTCATGATTTTAATTGGTTCCTAGACTTGTCTAGAGACGCGGTGGCTAAGACGCTGAGCTTGTCGATCAGAAAGTTCGGCAGTTCAGCAGTTTGAATCCCTAGCGCCGCGTAACGGGGTGAGCTCCCGTTACTTGTCCCAGCCTCTGCCAACCTAGCAGTTCAAAAGCACGTAAAAAATGCAAGTAGAAAAATAGGGACCACCTTTGGTGGGAAGGTAACAGCGTTCCGTGAGCCTTTGGCATTTAGTCATGCCAGCCACATGACCACGGAGACGTCTTTGGACAGTGCTGGCTCTTCAGCTTAGAAACGGAGATGAGCACTGCCCCCTAGAGTCGGGAACGACTAGCACATATGTGCCAGGGGAACCTTTACCCTTTAAGACATGTCTACTGGCTCAGGAACTGAGTAACTGAGACAAACCATAAATATGCTAAAAAAAAAACTGCTCCGGAAGACTGACTTTCTTCAGAGATGGTCAGTGGCAATGGTTTTGAGTGGACATCCAGCTTTTTCATGGACTATTTCCACGTTTTTAATGGTTTCTCTTATTTGGTTTACTGCCCACCACCAAACACTGGATGTTCCGCCACATCAAACTGTTGTTCCATCTAGTACTGTCTACTCTGCTTTACCTAGCACCGATTGATGCAAGCTTGTGGACTGTCAATGGTCTTCAGGAGTAGAGAAGGTCCCTATTTGGAAATGCTGGGGGTTGAACCTGGGATCTTTGCATGTAAAGCAAGTGCTCAACCTCAAAATCACTCTGGTAGGACGTTCCAAGGGATCCATCCAGGACATCCTCCCATTCCTGATCTTTGGGGCAAGAAAGGAAAGAGATGAATAGTGATAGAAGATGTTCGATTTCTCTTGAAATAAAAACTAGGTTTATTTCCAAAAGGACACTTCAGATATGGAACCTGCTAATCCCCAAAGAGCCAAGAAGGAACGGGAGTGAGGTTGTCTTGTCCATCCCCATTGTTATCTGCAACCTCCTTGTTCTTTTGTTTTCCAGCTGTCAGCAACTCGATGGCCCAAAGCAACGCCCTTCAAGGCGCCATGAGAGAAGTGCCCCTTGGCAATGGAGGTGGTGGAGATGGTGGTCTGCTAGGAGGCCTCCTGGGGGGCGGCGGGGGTGGAGGCCTTCTGGGAGGCCTCACTGGAGGCTTACTTGGAGGAGGAGGTGGTGGTGGAGGAGGAGGTCTTCTTGGAGGTGTGCTTGGTGGTGGTGGAGGAGGGGGACTTCTTGGAGGTCTGCTTGGTGGTGGTGGTGGTGGAGGAGGAGGAGGACTTCTTGGAGGTGTGCTTGGTGGTGGTGGAGGAGAAGGAGGTGGTGGTGGTGGAGGAGGAGGAGGAGGACTTCTTGGAGGTGTGCTTGGTGGTGGTGGAGGAGAAGGAGGTGGTGGTGGTGGAGGAGGAGGAGGAGGAGGACTTCTTGGAGGTGTGCTTGGTGGTGGTGGAGGAGAAGGAGGTGGTGGTGGAGGAGGAGGAGGAGGAGGACTTCTTGGAGGTGTGCTTGGTGGTGGTGGAGGAGAAGGAGGTGGAGGAGGAGGAGGAGGAGGACTTCTTGGAGGTGTGCTTGGTGGTGGTGGAGGAGAAGGAGGTGGTGGTGGAGGAGGAGGACTTCTTGGAGGTGTGCCTGGTGGTGGCAGAGGAGAAGGAGGTGGAGGACTTCTTGGAGGTCTGCTTGGTGGTGGTGGAGGAGGAAGAGGAGGAGGAGGAGGACTTCTTGGAGGTCTGCTTGGTGGTGGTGGAGGAGAAGGAGGTGGTGGTGGAGGAGGAGGACTTCTTGGAGGTGTGCTTGGTGGTAGTGGAAGAGGAGGAGGGGGAGGAGGAGGGGGACTTCCTGGAAGTGTGCTTGGTGGTAGAGGAGGAGAAGAAGGAGGTGATGGTGGTGGAGGAGGACTTCTTGGAGGTGTGCCTGGTGGTGGCAGAGGAGAACGAGGTGGAGGACTTCTTGGAGGTGTGCTTGGTGGTGGTGGAGGAGGAGAAGGAGGTGGTGGAGGAGGGGGACTTCTTGGAGGTTTGCTTGGTGGTGGTGGAGGAGGAGAAGGAGGTGGCAGTGGAAGAAGGCTTTCTAGAAGTGTGCTTGGTGGTGGTAGAGGAAGAGGAGGTGGAAGAGGAGAAGGACTTCCTGGAGGTGTGCTTGGTAGCGGTGGTGGTGGTGGAGGAGCAGGAGCAGGAGGAAGGGTACCTCTTGGTGGGATCCCTGGAGGCATGTTTAGAGGGAGGAGCATCAATGCTGCTGCAGGTGGCAATGGTGGAGGTCCAGGTGCAGGAGGTCTGCTGGGCCAAGGAGGCTTGCTGGGTGATGGAGGTCTGCTTGGCACTGCAGGAATTCTTGGTGGCGGTGGGGGCCTCCTCGGCAACGGAGGCCTGCTGGGCAACGGTGGAGTCCTCAGCATCCTTGGGGAAGGAGGTATTCTCAGCACAGTCCAAGGACTCACGGGGTAAGAACGTCTTGTTGATTTATTCTCTTCCTAGGGACCCCAGTTATAGGAATTGTATCCTTGGGCAAGTAATAGACTGATCTTCTGGTGATTGGTCACTGTGACATGCTTCTCAAGTTGGTGATCATCAGATGCGTTGAGACTTCAAATAATTTAACTTGAATTAAGAACACTAGAACTTTTTCTATCAGACTTCCTTGTTGTCTATCCCCAGAGGTACACTTGGTCCTGAGTGTTCCAACATTCCAGAAGATACTTAGGACCATCATCTTCATCAGTTTTGGTCAGAGATGAAGGTTTTGAGTGGACGTTCACCTTTTTATGGACTGTTGTCTGGGTTTTAATTGTTTCCTGTACTGGTCCCTTGCTCGGGAACTGAGTAATTGGGACAAACTATAAACATGATAAAACAAACATATAAATTAAAATGATCTAATTGTAACATGAAACGTAATTTGGGATTGGATGGTGGACATCAAACCTGATGGGCATTTACAATAGCTAGGAGCCTTTCTGATTTCCAGTCTCAACTGGTTCCTCTACAGTTGATGGCTATTGACTCTGTTGTTGCTTCTACTTGCAGATTGCGAATTGTGGAACTGACCCTTCCCAAGATCAGCCTGAAGCTTCTACCTGGCATTGGGGTTCACCTGAATTTGTACACCAGAGTAGCACTTAATGGGAAGAGGTAAACAGAATGTATGGTGAATGGTTGAGAGAGCTACTTTAACATCATCTGTGATAGAAGGAAGTAGAGAGGAGGAGGAGGAGGAGTGGAGAGGAGGAGGAGGAAGGAAGGGAGGGAGGGAGAGAGGGAGGGAGGAAGGGAGGAAGGGAGGAAGGGAGGAAGGGAAGGAGGAGGAGGGACTGTGGGGCCCTTTGTGTTGAGCTTGGTTATTTCATGACCCAAACTAGATAACATCATCAATGCTAGAATGGAGTGGGATTTGTGGAGAGGAAGAGGAAGAGGAGGAGGAGGGGGAGGAGGAGGAGGAGGAGGAGGAGGAAGAAGAGGAGGAGGAGGATTGTCCTTGTTGCTTTCTGAGCTGGGTTGTTTTCTTGTAGATGTTTCATGACCCAACTAGAGAACATAATCAGTGTTAGAAGGGAGTGGGGTTGGGAGGAGGAGGAGGAGGAGGAGGAGGAGGAGGAGGAGGAGGAGGAGGAGGAGGAGGAGGAGGAGGGTGCTCTCTGAGCTTGGTAGCTTTCTTGCAGACATTTCACATGTTGTTCATGAAACACCTATAAGAAAACCACCAAACTCAGAGAGCACCCAGGACCCCACAAACCAAACCATGGGTGACCTGGACAGCGTTTTCTTATCCCTTCTGTTTCAGCCTCCTCGGTTTGCTTGACATTGCAGTAGAGGTGAACATCACAGCCATTGTCCGTCTGACAATGGACGGCATTGGCTACCCTACGTTGGTGATTGATCACTGTGACACGCTCCTGGGAGGCATTAAAATTAGACTTCTTAGAGGGTGAGCATCATCAAAGGGACCCTCAGTCCCTCCTGTGCCATCACTTTCTTGGCCACCTTCATATTTTCATTTGTAACATTTGTATGTGTGTATTATAGCTTGTGATATAAATACAGGTAGACTTCACAACAACCACTCCTTCAGCAATCGTTCAAAATAACAGCAGTGCTGTATGAATGCGATTTGTGTCTGCTCTGCATCGTTGCAGCTGTTGCAGTGTCCCTGCGGTCACCAAATCATAATTTATGCACTCTTTGACCAGCTTGCAATTGCGAAGTTACAGCATTCCACACTCATGTGATTTCCATTTGCGACCTTTCCTGCCAGCTTCCCACAAGCAGAGTCACTGGGGAAGCTGGCGGGAAATCGCAAGTAACAGATCCTCGCTTACAGCAGCTGCTAACCAGCTGCTGTGGCCTAGAGGTGGAGCTCTTGCCTCACAATCAGGAGGTTGTGAGTTTGATCCTAGGTAGAGGCAGATGTAAGGGTCTCCTGCTTGGGCAGAGGGTTGGACTAGATGACCTGCAAGGTCCCTTCCAACTCTGTTAATCTGATCTGGTGATGCACTTAACAAAAATAACTGGGATTGCTGGAACTGCCTTTGCAGTTGTGTGAAGTCATGCTTAATGACCACTGTTTAAACAGTAGAGTTTTCTGTTCCAGCTACCTATAAGGACAATTCCGATTATTTTAGCCAACCCAAAGGCCATCATTTAGGTCTGCCCTTTAATTAGGCCTACTTATTCCTTAAAAAGTCATATATGTGCCAACAATGACTCTTTCTACTGACTTCCTTACCCATCAACACAGAATTAAAAGTGGTTTTGAATTTTTAGCAAGCTCTTGTGTGTTTTCACAGCTTCGTAAAGTGGCATAAAATCAGGGAAAGATTATCTGAAGCGCTCAGTTGGAGAAGGTCTTCTTGGACCACACATGGACAGCTTCCATGTGCCCCTAAAGCTCATGCCCCCTCCAAGAAGGCCTGAAGGCCATCCTCAAGGCTATCTCTCTTGGTTTTTTGAACATCAGGTCCACCATAACTTAGAGGAGGGAAATCAAGAGCCTGGAAACGCTTGTCAATTTGATGTTTCTTTCTTGGGGAGAAGGCTTGAAGGTTTGTGGGAACTAAAATGAGAAGATCTGACTCAATTAGAGTCAGCAGCTATGACAACGGAGATGCCACTTTGTTCCCCAAATGTTCTTCTGCCAATTTGTCAAACTGGAGATGTTTCTCACTGTCACGATGTGAATATTGTCAGTTTGTGCATCTCTATGTTTTCTACTGTTTTCTTGTATTTATGGTCAAGCAGACGTATGATATATTCTACTACGCATGTCTGCATTCCAGAGGTCTCCTCCTTTCTTTCTCTTCGCCATTTCTACAAAGGTAGAAATGATTTATTCATTAGCTGATAAAAATGTAGCTTAATAAGGATTCTTTTTATTATTTTCTACTGAAATAAATATTTTGTTAATTAGATTTGAATCTCGGTTTTATTTTTCTAAGTAAATATGTTTTCAAAAGGGAAGCAACGATCCATCGACCTCCGGAGGATTTATTCCCACTCACACTCACATCCTTGTTTCGTTCTTCTCTGCAGCCTTCTTCCAATTGTGGACAACTTATTAGCCCGTGTTCTTAACAGGCTCCTTCCTGATCTGGTAAGTGAGGTGATCGGTCTGGACAGGCAAGTAGCTCAGAACCATAAACCCAACATGACTTGTGTGGCGACAAAGGCCCCAACAGGACACAAAGGCTCCCAATCACAAAACATAATGTCTATGGAGATTCTCAGCCATCCAGGTCATGGTTGTTCCAAAGGTGCTTTTTCACGAGGCAACTGGACTTTCTTGTTTTCCTTTGAAGACAGATCTTACACTGGGGAAACAAAACAGCCACTTCACAAACGCATGGCACACCATAGGAGAACAAACCCACCAGGACTAGATTCAGCAGTCCATCTGCATTTAAAAGGCAAATGCCACTCTTTTGAAGATAGCAAAGTTCACATTTTGGACAGAGAGGACCACTAGTTTGGAAGAGGGGTCAAAGAGGCCATCTATGTCCAAATTGAACAGTCCTCTCTCAACAGAGGGGGATGTGACATCATCTATCTCCAATCTCCAACAAAGTACTTTCAGCAGTTCCCAGAAGGCTCCACCACACCCATTTGCACTAGTCAGGTGACCCTGAGGACCAGGGGCGGGTTGCACACTTACCGATGCTGGTGTGCTGCATGCGCATCTCCACGTTTCGGGCGCTCGCTACACATGCGCGCCCCCTCACGCAATTTTGCTTCTGAGCATGCACGGAAGAAAAATCTCGCCAAAATCTCGCGCACGCGCGCGTCCCCTCGCAAGATTTCGGCACGATTTTGCTTCCGCATATGCACAGAAGCAAAATCGCCCAAAAATTCTCAGAAAAAAATGGCGATGCGCGCGACAGACCGGCGAAGACGGCTCCAGAGCGGTTGCGCGCAAATTGCGCAATTGGCCGTTCCCTACCGGAGCTACGCACTGGATAGCTCCGGCAGGAACCCACCACTGCTGAGGACAGAGATAAACCTCCAAGTGGTCTCAGTGACCCTCTCAAAGGATGTAAATGACCAGCTGCCTGCAAGGAGTATAAATCCTTCCCTTCCCCACCATCCAGTCAGAGCTGAAGAAGCTTCTTGGATGAGAAGCAAAACGTCTTCAAAGAAAAACCAGAAAGTCCAGTTGCCTCTTGAAAGAAAGAACCTTTGGGAGAATTACAAAACTTGTTCAGGTGTGCCTGTGACCTTGGCTGTCTCCTTCCATACAATGGAGAAACTAGCAAGGACAGAAGAGATGAGATAATCACGAATAGGGTGGTTTCTTTGTTTCTTTTGCCAATTCGTTTCCTGATATTTGCTGCAAGAAAGTTCATGCACATTTTAAATTTTCCAGCTTTGTCCCGTCCTCGACATTGTCCTGGGCCTTGTCAATGACCAGCTTGGACTTGTGAATTGTGAGTTTTTGCTTTCTTGTTTCCATTTATTTGAAAACTCTTCTTCATGGTAGAGAGACTGAAAACAAACCAGGATGCAGGGCAACATTTTTTCTCTGTTCTGTGCAGAAGTGGGTTCCTACCGGTTTGGGCCGGTTCGCCCGAACCGGTAGCAACCCGCTGGTGATGTCATGGTGATGTCACGGAACCGGTTCTGTCGGTGCCGATCCGTGGGCGCCGTCATCTTTTTTTAAAAATTTTTTTAAAAAAAATCTGGGTTTTTTCCTTCTGCGCATGTGCAGAATCCAAGTTTCTGGCACTGCACATGCGTCGCCATCTTGTTTTTGGCTTTTTTGCCCCCACGAGCACAGCCATGTGGTGCGGGAGGAAGCGAACCGGCAGTGAGGTAAGTTAGAACCTACCCCTGCATTCATTGCCATCCTGCACAGCCCGCACAGCAAGAGAGGAAAGGGGGGGGAAGCTGCCACCCCTCTCCATTGCCTCGCTAAGCGTATCAGACCTAAATTGACCCTCCCAGACAAAGCCTCCTGCAGTCTCATCTACATGACAGAATAGAGAGAGAGAAAGAAAGAGAATGAAAGGGGGGGGAGAGAGAGAGAGAATGAAAGAGGGAAAGAGAGAGAGAGAGAAAGAAAGAAAAAGAAAGAAAGAAGAAAAAGAAAGAAAGAAAGAAAAAAAAGAAAAAAAAGAAAAAAAGAAAAAGAAAGAAAGAAAGAAAGAGAAACAAAGAAAAAGAAAAAACATGCCCACCCAATCACATGACCATCAAGCCACACCCACAAATAAGCCACGCCCACAGAACAGGTAATAAGAAAATTAGAACCCACCCCTGATTCTGTCTTTCAAAAATTGGATTCTTCTTCTTCTTCTTCTTCTTCTTCTTCTTCTTCTTCTTCTTCTTCTTCTTCTTCTTCTTCTTCTTCTTCTTCTTCTTCTTCTTCTTCTTCTTCCTCCTCCTCCTCCTCCCCCTCCTCCTCCCCCTCCTCCCCTTTCTTCCCCTTCTTCTCCTTCTCCTTCCTTGTCCTCCTCTTCCTCCTCCTGTCTCCATCTTCCTTCCACCTTCTCCTTCTTCTCTTTCTCTTTCTCTTTCTTTCTCTTTCTCTTTCTCTTTCTCTTTCTCTTTCTCTTTCTCTTTCTCTTTCTCTTTCTCTTTCTCCTCCTCCTCCTCCTCCTCCTCCTCTCCCTCTTCTCTCCCTCTCCTTTCTCCTCCTGTCTCCATCCTCTTTTTCCTTCTCTTTTTTCCTCCTCTTCCTCCTCCTTCCCTTCTTCCTCCTCCTCCACTTCAGAAGAGTATCTATAAATGGCACCTACAAAGGCCAGATCATGTTGCTCTAAGGATAAGCAACCCAATAATGCCTGTATAGGGAGCTGTCAAGTGATGGCACCTGTTCCATGGTACCTGTTGACCTTCTCATTTTCTACAGCTCTGGTTCCTCTGGGCATACTGGGAAGCGTCCAGTATACGGTCTCCAGCCTGCCGTTAGTCACAGGACATTTCCTGGAGATCGATTTAAATGTAAGTCTTAAATGTGAGTTTGCTCTACCGCATTGCTTCATCTGCCTTCTGGTGCCACCAACAAGGCCCAAGAAGAATTGGTCTCATGAATTATCTGAATCAACCCTCATCATGGTTTCAGGGATATTGGGGTCTCTCCATTTTACTCATTAGGTAGCACTTCCAACAGAGAAAATGGCATGATGGTAGTTCTAGTTCCAATAGAATTAGACTACTAGTAGTTCTAGTTCTTTACAACACAGAAAATCATAAAAACAACTAACGCAATGCAACAAAATGTGTGAATGCAATTATGGCCGTAAGTCAAGTATTCCTTGACTTACGACCACAATTGAGCCCAACATTTCGGTTGCTAAGTCAGACAATTCTTAAATGAATTTTGCCCCATTTCATGACCTTCCTCGTCACAGTTGTTAAATGAGTAATTTCAATTGTTAAGTGAGTAACACGGTTATTAAGTTAATCCGGCTTCCCCATTGACCTTGCCGGTCAGAAGGTCGCAAAAGGGGATCGCGTGACCCCAGGGACACTGCGACCGTCATAAATATGAGTCAGTTGCCAAGTGTCTGAATTTGGATCACGTGACCACGGGAGATGCTGCAACGGTCATAAGTGTGAAAAACGGTCATCAGTCATTTTTTTCGGTGCCATTGTAACTTCAAATGGTCACTAAATGAACTGTTGTAAGTCAAGGACTACATGTACTAGATTTCTAACTGGTCCAATTAAGCTGATTGTGCAAATGCAGCAAATGCTGATTGTGCAACTGGCTCAATTAAGCTGATTGTGCAAACTCCTGGGCAAGATTTGCAGATGTGGTGACAATGGCAAAAATCCAACTCTCTGACAAAGATCTCCAAGTAGGATGTCATTGGATTACACCGACGGCAACCACAAGGAAGATTTTTATGTTGATATTTGAGAGAAGGGGAAGCCGTGATAGATAGCGGGAGACAGAAATATTTATTTCCTTTTTTGCAATCCAAAATAGAAGCGAAGATCACATTACTGAGAATGGGGATGTGGCTTGCTCTGGGGAGGGCAAGTGTCCTAAATAAAAATGCCCACCCAGGTGAGCCTCCTCGTCCGATCTCTCCTGCCAGGAAAGCAGCAACTTCACCTTACCGAACAAAATTTCACCAGGAGGATTGTTGCAAATTGGGAAGTCTGGCCGAAGTCTTTCTACTTTTGCAGGGAACATGGGATCTTTTTATTTATTTCTCTGTTGGTTTGGATCCCGCCTTTATTATTTTTAGAAATAACTCAAGGTGGTGAATACAGTCAATGTACCTTCCTACTTCCTACTTCATCCACAACAGATGAACCCTGTGAGGTGGGTTGGGTTGAGAGAGAGGGACAGGCCCAGAGTCACCCAGCCGGCTTTCATGAAAAGCCGGCTGGGTGACTCTAGAACTCACCATCTCCTGGTGATTGGCACAAAGACTCTAGAACTCCCCGTCTCCTGGCGATTGGCCCAAAGTCACCCAGCCGGCTTTCATGGTTAAGGCGGGACTAGAACTCACGGTCTCCTGGTGATTGGCCCAGAGTCACCCAGCTACCTTTCATGTCTAAGGCGGGACTAGAACTCACGGTCTCCTAGTGATTGTCCCAAAGTCCCCCAGTTGACTTTCATGCCTAAGGCGGGACTAGAACTCCCCGTCTCCTGGCGATTGGCCCAAAGTCACCCAGACGGCTTTCATGGCTAAGGTGGGACTAGAACTCACGGTCTCCTAGTGATTGGCTCAAAGTCACCCAGCCGGCTTTCATGCAAACGTGGGACTAGAACTCTTCACCTCCTGGTAAAGGCCATCAGAGCAACCGTCGGAACTCGGAATCAGGGAGGTCCGCTGTAACTTTGAACAGTCGCTAAGTGAGCAGTCATACATCAAGGACCACCCATATTGTGAGTTGTGTGGGTTTGGTCAGAGTAATGCAAAAAAGAACCAAATGTGTATAATAAATATATGTAATTTTTTTTTAAAAAAAAACTGTGTTTAAATCAATCCTGGTTTAACGCATCTGTCATCTTCACTGTGGTTTTCACCATGACGTCAATAAGACCAAAGGAGAGAATAAGGTAGTCCTTGAATTACGACCGCAACTGAGCCCCAAATTTCTGTTGCTAAGTTTAAGTTTTAAGTTTAAGTTTAATTAAATTTATATACCGCCCTTCTCCAGGGGACTCAGGGCAGTGAACAGCCAAGTAAAAAACATTAAAATACATTTAAGCCAAGTAAAAAACATTAAAATACATTTAAAATAAAATATTCAATGTGGCCCTAATTTAATACAATTAAAATTTAGTAAAATCTTAAAATTTTAAAAACCCCTAAAAACTTTTTCACGCCAGCCCGGCTTGATAAAAATCCCCACCCTACTGGCCTTCCGTAATGCAATAAAAACATGGCTCTTGATAAGTGAGACAGTTGTTAAATAAATTCCCCCAATTTTATGACCTTTCTTGCTGTGGTTGCTAAGTGAATCACTGCAGTTGTGAAGTTAGTCCCACGGTTGTTAAGTGAATCTGGCTTCCCCATTGGCTTTGCTTGTTAGAAGGTCGCAAAAGGGGATCACGTGACCCCGGGACGCTGAGACCGTCATAAATATGAGTCGGTTGCCAAGCATCTAAATTTTGATTACGTGATCATGGAGAGGCAACAGTTGTAAGTGTGAAATATGATCCTGTCACCTTTTTTCAGTGCCATTGTCACTAAATGAACCGTTGTAAGTCGAGGACTACCTGTAACATGGAAATGCTTCTCCCTCGTTTTCTGGGGTTCACCACTGTTTGATCTCTTCCTCCTAGACTGTGGTTGGGAACGTCGCCGGCCCCCTCATCGACTACCCCCTGGGCAAGCCGGAATCCCCCCCTATGCCACCGAGGGTGCCCATGCCACCTATGCCACCCATGGAAGACACAACCAACTCTCAGCTGGGGCTGTCGGTCAACTTCCTCAGCTCCGTGTTGGGTGTCCTGCAGAAACAAAAGGTCCTGAACCTTGACATCATGGATGGGATGGTGAGTTCACTTGGCTATCGGTGTATTTCAAGAATCGATAGGGCAGCCTTTATCAACGCTGTTGGTCCGGAAGTCCAAGATCTTGGTAGCCTTCAAGCTGGCCACAGAAGAAGGTGGCTTCTCAGAGCGTTGAGAAATCCAGAACTTCAGCCAACTGGATTCCTAAAGAGGGGATGTTTGTGGACCTTCTCAGTCATCCAGGTCATGGTTGTCCCAAAGGCAACTGGACTTTCCGGTTTTTCTTTGAAGACGTTTCATTTCTCAGCCAAGAAGCTTCTTGGATAAGGTGACCAGACGTCCCGATTTTGGCGGGACAGACCCGCTTTTTCATCATTTGTCCCGCGTCCCGCCCGTCCTCTAAAAAGTCCCGATTTTTTGAAAGAATGCACGACTAGGGCATTCTTTCAAAAAATCGGCCTGAAAGGCAGCAGGCCTCTCAGCTCGGGCCGGCCGTGGGCGGCGGGCGGGCGTCCCGCGTTGTTGACTCCTCCGGCGGCGGCTGGAAGCTGGGGGGAGGGGGAAGGGAGGCTGCTCCTCCTCTCCTTCCCCCGCCCCATCCCTAGCCCCGCCCTCGGAGGCGCCGCTGCTGTTGGGAGGGGTGAGGGACGAGGAGCCGTCGCCGCTTTGAGTTTACGAGCGGCGCAAACAGCCCTTCCTCGTCCCCCTCCCCTTTCTTCCCCCCGTCGCCTCGCTGCCGCCGTTGCCCTGGGGCCGGGCGGGCGACCGGGAGACCGCGGCGCTTGGATGCTTGGAGCAGGTAAGCTGCCGGCTGCCTCCTTTCCCCGTCTCCCGCCTCCCGTTCGTTGCTTGCCAGCCCGGCTGAAGGGAAGGCGGGAGGCGAGGAAAGGCCTCCCGAAAGGGAGGCGGGCTCCCGAAGGGTTTTCCCGAGGCCTTTCTTTGCCTCCCGCCTTCCCTTCGGCCGGGCTGGCAAGCAACGAACGGGAGGCGGGAGACGGGGAAAGGAGGCAGCCGGCAGCTTACCTGTCGCGAGCTGCAGGCATCCAAGCGCCCTCCCGCCTCCCCCCCCCCTCTCCCCCCACCTCACCTGGACGCCGACATTTGCTGTTTTGCCCTCTGCGCATGTGCAGCGTTCTGCGCATGCGCAGAGGGCAAAACAAATGGCGGCGCCCAGGCGCCCCCCCCCGTCCCGCTTAAAAATAAAAAAATCTGGTCACTTTGTTCTTGGATGAGAAGCGAGATTGTTGCCTCTTGAAAAGCACGTATAATATTTTATTGGAATTAGATTCAGAAACAGAACTAGTTAAGGATTGTATGATAAAATGGGCTCAAAATATTGGAGAACCTATAATGATGGAAACATGGGGAAAGATATGGGTTAGAAATGTTAAATTTACACAGGCTCAAAATTTAAGAGAAAATTTTTATAAAATGTTTTATAGATGGCATTTAGACCCCAAAAAACTAGCTTGTATGTTCCCAAATTTACATCCTAAATGTTGGAGATGCGAATGTGAGGATGCTACATATTTTCATATATGGTGGACTTGCAAAAAAATTAAGGCCTTTTGGATAAAAATTTGGTGGATTATACAAAATATTTTAAAGAGAAAGATTAAGTTCACACCACAGTTTTTTTTGCTGGGAATAATTACGGACTGTTCTGTTATAGAGACTAAGTTGGCTTTGAACTTTATAACTGCTGCCAGGTTATTGGTGGCACAATACTGGAAGAAGGAAGACATACCTACAATAGAAGAATGGACATTGAAAGTGACACATCTGGCTGAAATGGCCAAGATCTCATCATATCTTAAGGATCACTCAAATGAAAGATATATATTGGAATGGAGTAGGTGGACTGAATATATTCAGAAAAAGTATCAGATTAAGATAACCCAAACAGTTTATTAATGTTAGTCGTTTGAGAAATTTTAGATTATACTTTCAAGTCTTTGGAGTAACAAAGAGTTAAGAATGGAAAGGATATTTTTGAATTAATAATTTGTTTTAGTATTTTGTAGCTTTATACTTTTCATTTTGAAATTATACTTTGTGCTTTTTCTGGGAAGTCCGGGGGGGGGGGGTGGATGGGGAAGAGGGTGAGTAGGGGGGGAAGGGTGGAGGGTGGAAGGGGGGGGGGGAGAAAAAGAGAAAAATGCATGTACTTTGTACTTTTAAAACTTTTCAATAAAAAAAGAAAGAAAAGCACGTTTAGGATTAAAGAGGGGATCTTCTGAAGACCTCTTTATCCTGTAATCTGGATGCCACTTTGCTTAGCTCCAAATAGTTGGGTATGTCTAGTCTAACGAAGAGAAGGACCAGGGGTGACAGGATAGCATCTTCCAAGAAGAGGGAGAGTCAACCTATTCCCCAGAGCCCCTGAAGGCAGGACAAGAAACAATGGATGGAAACCAATCAAGGAGAGAAGCAACCTAGAACTTCCTGACAGTGAGAACAATTAACCAGTGGAACTGCTTGCCTCCAGAAGTTGTGGATGCTCCATCACTGGAGGCTTTCAAAAAGAAACAGCCATTTGTCTGAAATGGTGGAGGGCAGTGATGGTGTACATGCGCAGCACCGAGTGCCAAAAAGGGAGCACTTTATGCGCGTGCTCGTCTGGGACATGACCAGGAAGAGAAGTTGCCCAGGGGGCATGCGCATGCTGAAAAATTTACTTCCGGTTTCTGGCGCGCACATGCATGCTGGCTGGCAAGTCTTCCAGTTACTGCTGCGCATGCACACACGCCAATCAGCTGGCCAGCGCTCATGCTCACAGAACAGCTCTTCTGGTTTCCAGCACTGCTGCACGCACAAAGGCCAGCTGATTGTCTCATGCGCATGCATGCCAGAAACCCAGAAGAGGAACGGCCAAAGCCACGCTTGCCAGGCAACATGGCTCTGTGTGCCACTTCGGGCACGCGTGCCATAGGTTCGCCATCACAGGTTTAGGGTCTCCTTCTAGAGCAGGGGGTTGGACTAGAAGACCTCCAAGGTCCCTTCCAATCCTATGACTCTATGATTCTGCCTCTGGTAGAGAAGGTTCCTCAGAGGGGATTAATTCTAAAATATTACACTCCTCACTCTTCTGTCCCAAAGCAAAAAAGCTGGTAATTAAATATGCAAAATGTTCTAGCTAATTTATGAGCAACAAGACAAGGGACATTCGCCCTGAATCCACCACTCAGTGGTGGGTTCCTATCGGTGCGGTCCACTCTGTAGCACCGGTAGCGGCCCGCTGGTGACGTCACAGTACCGGTACTGTCGGTTGCCGGTGCCTGGGCGCTGCCATTTTTTTAAAAAAAATTTTTTTAAATTTTTAAAAAAATTTTCTTCTGCACATGCCCAGAAGCCAAGCTTCCGGCACTGCGCATGCACTGCCTTCCTACCCCACAGTGAGTCCAAGCATGGGAGGATGGCTGAGGGAGCGTGTGAGATGCTGAAAGAACGGGCGGCAGGACCTATCTCCATTCCCCTCCCTTCAGCAGTCCGAGAAGCCACGAACGCGCGGTGATGATCCCAGGCATTTTTGAACGTTCGAGGCTTCTTGAGCTGCTGAGGGGAAGGGGAACGGGCGGCAGAAGCCTAGGATCATCGAATGGGGAGAAGCATTCAGGCCGGACGGAGCCTCCTAGAAGAACCTCTGCGGCGGTCTTGCTGCTCCCACTGCGGGGGGGCTGCGTTATGAGTGGGCAATGCCCCCCCTCTTCTCCGGTCGCTGCCAAGCTCCCAAGGCCCACACCCACCCGGTCACATGGCTGGCAAACCACACCCACAAAATAAGCCACACCCACAGAGTGGTAGTAAAAAAATTAGGAACCCGCCCCTGCCACCACTGGTCTGGTTGAGTTCCTGGATAAGGCTATCCGGTAATCTCCCTGGAATTTTAGGGAAGGATGTGAGTCCCAAAGAAAAAGCATTTAAAAGCAAAATGAAAGGTATTTTTGGTTTTTTTTTTTACCGAAATGATGGTTCTTTGGCTAAAATGAGCTCTACCAGTCTTCCAATAGGTTCTACCCTGAGCCTTATCAGAGGAAAGGGGCTAAATTTTGGAAGACTTTGATGGAGCCCAAAAGCCCTTGTAGCAAGGAATAAATAACACAACACAATTATTTATTGACACTGATAGCTTATTGGGTTTCCTTCTGCCAGTATCCTGAGCTTCCTCCGCTGATGACCTCGACTCTCGGGGCGCTGATTCCGGCGGTAAGTCTCCTCGGCTTTGGGAAATAAATAAATCAAACGATGCTTTTCAGAACTCGGCTGAGCACTGATGTGCATGAATAGCTTGCACTCAGTGTCCTTCCTAGTGTACCTCTGGCTCAGCAGCTGCGCCTGTGAGAGGGATCGAGCTGTCCTGCACACAAGAGGCTTCCCCTGAGCGTGTTGGTGGGGGTTGGGGTGCTTGGTATTGGGCACTGGGATATATAAACAGAGAGTAGACCCCTTCCCTTCCCTTCTAGAACGAATGATGTTACTTAGTTGGGTCATGAAACGTCTGTGAGAAAATAATGAAGCTCCTCCTCCTCCCAACCCTCCCTCCCTTCTTGCGCTGATGTTGTTACCCAGTTCGGTAATGAAAGGTCTGCAAGACAAGCTCACAATTCTTTCCTCCTCCTCCTCCTCCTCTTCTTCCTCCTCCTCCTCCCCTCTGCAATCCCCTCCCTTCTAGCACTGATGATGATATTTGTATCATCTGATATTTGTATCATCTGCAAGAAAACCCCACAATCCTCCTCCTCTTCCTCCCCCCTTCCTTTCCCCGACCTCCTCTTCCTCCTCCTCCTCCCACCCTTCCTTTCCCCGACCTCCTCCTCCTCCTCCTCCCACCCTTCATTTCCCCAACCTCCTCTTCCTCCTCCTCCCACCCTTCCTTTCCCCGACCTCCTCCTCCTCCTCCTCCTCCCAAATTCCCCTCCCTTCTGACACTGATGTTATCTAGTTGGGTATTGAAACGTATGCAAGAAAACCCCACAATCCTTCTCCTCTTCTTCTTCCTCCTCCTCCTTCTCCTCTCCGCAACACCCCCTCCCTTCCAGCACTGATGATGTTACCTATCTGGATCATGAAACGTCTGCCAGAAACCTGCCAAGCTCAGGGAGCACCCAGGACCCCAGATTCGATCCCGAGTTGCAAAGATCCTCTCCTAATCTTATATCTTTTCTCTGGGTGGATCCCTAGATCTTCCAGAAGTTCCCCGAGCCTCGGCCCCTCCTGCTGAAGGTCTCGGTCCCCAAAGCTCCAAGCGTGAAGCTGCAGAAAGACATGGGCTTGATTCAGATTCAAGCCAATGCAGAAATCTTGGCCACGGAGCCTGATGGCGCAGAGAAGTCTCTCTGCGTCGTGAACATTGTGAGTAAAAAACTGTGACGGTCACATTCTACAAACCGTTTTTCCTGATGTGGGAGTGGAGTGGCAGGCAGAATATTTCATCCCGGATCATAACTAGTTGACCTTCAATCGTCTGAGTCATGTTCCAGGTAGTCCTCGACTTATGACGGTTTGTTTAGTGACCGCTCAAAGCTCTAATGGATCTACTTGGGGAATGCTTACAACCAGGAGTCAAAGAGCTTGTTCTGTCCCCACGAAGCACACAGCCACACGAACAGGTTTAAAGCAATACTTTTACTAATAAAACTGTTATCAGTAAAGAATGCACACACCAATATTACAAACAGTCTTGGTTGGCAAACAACCAGCTACTAATTATTTCATTAATAGCTGGGATTAGTTCAAAGAGTTCTCAAACAATGACAAGCCAATTAAGTTCAGTTAGCTTAGCGTTGGCAAAGTTCCTAGTTATCAGTCTCTGATAACAAGACCACGACAGAGAAACATAAAACAGGTATCTCGAAACAAACTATGATTCAGACGGATTCTTCCCAAGTTGTTCTCTGCAGCTTTCCAGCTGCATTGATGCTTCTTAAATAGACTAGGTGAGTGGCCAATTAGCCCCAATTCTTACTCTCGAGTAGACCTTTCTGTCTCTTGGCAGCCCTGCGTGCTCTTGCATTCAGGAAAGGAGTAGTAGCCCCTCCTTTCTCAGCACTGCCAAGAGCACTGAAGGTTCCAAAGGCCCAGGCTGCACATGCTGCGGACAGGCCACAACAGAGCTAGTGGTCAGGCCTCTCCCCCACATAGTCATATGACTGTAATCTGGGCACTGCATTTACATCTCTGTGCAGCATCCTGGAGTCATGTGACTGCATTTTACAACATATTCTTTATAAAATCAATTTTTTATCAAATTTATGGGCTGCCCATCTTACCCCAGGGTCATACAATATTATTCAGGTTTTTTTTGTTGAAAACAAAACGTAAAGATCTCGGCACTTGTTTAAAGGATTGCTACAAAAAATTAAAATTAAAATGTATGAGCATCATGAGTTATGACCGTGATGGGCAGACTCCATTACGGCCATAACATGAGGACTAGTACAGCATTCTGGTCTGCCTGAATTTGATGCTAGACTGATCATCACCCAAAGCCTTGCTTCTGTGTATAACTGGTCCTCGACTTATGACTAGAATTGAGTCCAAAATCTCTGTGGCTAAGTGAGACAGTTACTAAATGAATTTTGCCCCATTGTAGGACTTTTCTCGCCACGGTTGTTAAGTGAATTGCTACAGTGGTTAAGTTAGTCACATAGTCGTTAAGCGAATCTGGCTTTCTCCATTTGACTTGGCTTGCCAGATGGTCACAAAAGGGGATCACGTGACACTGCGACCTTCGTAAATATGAGTCAGTTGCCAACAGGGATGGGTTCTGGTTTTCTTCACTGCAGTTCTCTCAGGGACACGCCGCACGGGTGCACACGCATGTACAGTGCTAAAACAAAGCTTCTGAACATGCGCAGAAGCAAAAACAAGATGGCGGCCCCATAGGCGCCATCGAGAGAATCAGCTCGGGGCCGTGGCAGGCCTGGGTCGCTGCCGGTTCCTGTGACCCGGGCCACCAAGTTACTACCGGTTCTATAGAACCGGTCCGAACCGGTCTGAACCCACCTCTGGTTGCCAAGTGTCTCAATTTTGATCACGTGCTGCAATGGTCGTAAGTGTGAAAAACGGTCCTAAGTCCCTTTCTTCCGTGCCATTGCAACTTTGAACGGTCACTGAACGAAGGACTACCTGGATAGCTTATTCCTGCACACTGAGGCCAAAATTGCAAGGGGGGGGGGGGACACACAATAAAGGTGTTTTTTTTTTGGAAAAAAGCACTTTTGCGATATTGTGAGGATGGGTTCGGATTTTGTCATTCTAGGATGCCTCTTTGCTGGCCAAATTTTCTGTCGAAGACAACAAGCTCAAAATCAGCGCTCGGCTAGACAAGTAAGTCACAACATTTATTATTTCCCGTTCTCTATGCCATTTTTTTTTAAAAATCCAGTGGTTTTAATTGCATTTTCTCTGGCAGCTGTTTTAACCGTGAGCTTCTTTTTCATAAAATAGTGGCCCCTCCGAGGATGACTTTGAGGGAGGGGGTCCAGCTTCTCCCCTTCCCCATTACTTTTAGGTTGGAGAGAAGCAACCTGGAACTCAGGAAAAACTTCCTAACAGGGAGGACAATTAACCAGTGGAACAGCTTGCCACCAGAAGTTGTGGGTGCTCCATCACTGGAGGATTTTAAGAGGAGATTGGACAGCCATTTGTCTGAAATGGTAGGGGGTCTCCTGCTCAGGCAGGGGGTTAGACTAGAAGACCTCCGAGGTCCCTTTCAGCCCTATGATTCTATTATAATCACTGGAAGGGTTTGCCTTCAGAGGTTGTGGGCGCTCCATCACTGGAGGTTTTTAAGAAGAGACTGGATAGCCATTGGTCTAAAATGGTGTAGGTGTTCCTTCTTGAACAGGGGGTTGGACTAGAAGACCTCCAAGGTCCCTTCCAAGTCTGTTATTCTAGTTCTGGCATATAAAAGTTCTTAAGTATGCAATGCAGGTACTCCTTGACTTCCCACGGTTCGTTTAGTGACCGTTCAAAGTTACAACGGTACTGAAAAAAAGGGACTTATATGACCCTTTTTAACACTTATGACCGTGGCAGTATCTTCATGGTCACATGATCAAAATTCAGCCACTTGGCAACTGACTCACATTTATGACGGTTGCAAGCATCTTGGAGTCACGGGATCCCCTTTTGCGATCTTCTGACAAGCAAAGCCCATGGGGAAGCCGGATTCACTCAACAACCATCTTACTAACTTAACAACTGCAGGCTCAAAACTCACTTAACCCATGTCTCACTTTCTGGCCTCAGTTGTGGTCCTAAGTCCACAATTTGGGGTTCAGCTGTGGTCGTAAGTTGAGGACTGTCTGTATTTGGAGATGGATCTGCCATGAAAGGAGCCCACGTGGAACTACATCCCTGGAGGCTTTCAAGAAGAGACTGGACTGCCATCTGTCAGAAATGGTGTAGGGTCTCCTGCTTGAGCAGGGGGCTGGACTAGATGACCTCCAAGGTCCCTTCCAACTCTGTTCATCTGAACTTTCTCTATAGCGCCGTTCAAAGATCAGGAGTGGACCACGAGAAACGTTTCGTGGCATTTTGCAGGATGTCATCCACTGCTCTGGGACAAGGTTCACGTCATGAAACCTTTCATAAAATCTGCCAGTTTTCCAAACTCAACCCCAGGGGAGTCCGGCTGCCCGATTTTGGGGGCCTTTTCTAAGTTGGTCCATTGGAGGAATTTTGCTTGAAAAAGTGTTGCCCTAAAATGCACCATTCTGTCCAGTTAAAGATTACAGACAAAAATTTTACAATAACATTTTACTAATATATAAGTGCACATAGAAGACTTAATTTCTCCCTACCTTCCTTCTCGGCCTCCTTCCTTCTCTCTCACCCTTCACCTTACTTCCTTTCCTCCATGTTATTTCCTTCCTTCCTTCCTTCCTTCCTTCCTTCCCTCCTTCCTTCCTTCCTACTACCTACTTACCTTCCTTCCTTCCAACTACCTACTTACCTTCCTTTGTTTCCTTTCTATCCTCCCTCCCTCCCTTCCTATTTTGTCTCTATCTTCCTTCCTTCCTTCCTTCCTTCCTATTTTGACTCTATCTTCCTTCCTTCCTACCTACCTTCCTTCCTTCCCTCCTTCCTTTCTTCCAACTACCTACTTACCTTCCTTTGTTTCCTTTCTATCCTCCCTCCCTCCCTCCCTTCCTATTTCGTCTCTATCTTCCTTCCTTCTTTCCTTCCTTTCTATTTTGTCTCTATCTTCTTTCCTTCCTTCCTTCCTTCCTACCTTCCTTCCCTCTCTCCCTCCCTCCCTCCTTCCTTCCTTCCTTCCAACTACCTACTTACCTTCCTTTGTTTCCTTTCTATCCTCCCTCCCTTCCTATTTTGTCTCTATCTGCCTGCCTGCCTGCCTGCCTGCCTGCCTGCCTGCCTGCCTGCCTGCCTGCCTGCCTGCCTTCCAACTACCTACTTATCTTCCTTCATTTCCTTTCCCTCCTTCCTTTCCTTCCTTCCTTCCTTCCTTCCTTCCTTCCTTCCTTCCTTCCTTCCTTCCTTCCAACTACCTACTTACCTTCCTTTGTTTCCTTTCTATCCTCCCTCCCTTCCTATTTTGTCTCTATCTGCCTGCCTGCCTGCCTGCCTGCCTGCCTGCCTGCCTTCCTTCCTTCCAACTACCTACTTATCTTCCTTCATTTCCTTTCCCTCCTTCCTTTCCTTCCTTCCTTCCTTCCTTCCAACTACCTACTTACCTTCCTTTGTTTCCTTTCTATCCTCCCTCCCTCCCTCCCTTCCTATTTTGTCTCTATCTTCCTTCCTTCCTTCCTTCCTTCCTTCCTTCCTTCCTTCCTTCCTTCCTTCCTTCCTTCCTTCCTTCCTTCCAACTACCTACTTATCTTCCTTCATTTCCTTTCCATCCTCCCTTCCTCCCAGTCCAACCATCTCACAGGTTGCCTGTAGATCCCTCCGCCTTCTCATCCCCCTTTTCTGTTGTCCCTGCAGGTCCCGTGTTAAGCTGGTTTCCTCCAACGTTGGGAAATTTGACGTAAGAATAAACTTTGGCTCTTTGCCCAGGGGTGGGAAAGGCAGTGCCTCTTTCGGGGAGAAGTAGGATGGAAGAGGCCAACTCAACCTTCATCCTTGATGAGAGCTCTGGAGACATGATCAGAGGTTGCCCTCTGCTGGGTCTTGAGGTCAACCATCCTCTGCTACCATGTTAGATAAGAATTACTCTCATCAGAGGCGAAATAGATCTTTTCCTGAAACTCTGACATTATAGAAAGAAAACCGCAGTTTAAATACTAAGGTATAAAATATTTATTTCGGTACAAAAACAAATAAATCACATCCTGGCTATAAAAAAGGTCTTGCTCCTTACAGAAGCAGAAGAAGAAGGGAAGGAACAAAGAAAGGAATGTACACATGCGTACTAGGAACATATTAATCACGTGCTCAGGAATAAACCATTATATTTGATAGGGATGCATCTCCCCTGCATATACATGTAACAGGCAACATAAAATCACTGCCTGACAGGCCCTTTGTCCTCTGGGCCTTCTGCCAGGGCTCCGCTTAAAGGCTCTCCAACCATTCTTGAGTCGGCAGAAAGCCCACGCTGGCACGACAGGCTCTGCTGCCCCATTGCCAGTTTAATAACCGTTAAAAACTCAACAGGGAAGCGAAGTTGACTTAACAACCATTTGTAAAGGAAGACTAATCAATCATCCAGGCCAAAAATATCTAAAAAGACTTTCTGACTCTCGGCCTAACTAAAATGTTGATTTTGACCGAAGACGTTGCTTGGATGAGTAACGAAACTCTGAGTTTAATAAACTTTGGTTCTAGTTGCCATGATTTCACTAAGAAACATCCTTTCTTAGACGTTATGAAGGTAAATGTTGGATTCTAGGAATGTTTGCTAGCAAAAGTCCTTTCTGTGTTAAGTTCAACAATGAAAAGGTGGGCTCATAAATCAAGGGGTATCTCAATTGTCTCCAACCCCCCTTGGATGAGTTGAGGGTGTTAAAATGTTTATCGTCTGCATGCAGGTCTCCCTGATGGAGGGACTGGTGGGCAAGATCTTTGAAGTGGCCTTTCTTCCTGCCATGAACGGTAAGAGAATTCCAGAACTTCTTGGAGAGGCTTCAACTCAGCATTTCTCAATCTGGACAACTGCCAGAGGTGTGGACTTCAACTCCCAGAATTCTCTGCGACAGCAAATGTGGCTAGAGAATTCTGGGAGCAGATGTCCACACCTCTGGAAGCTACCCAGGTTGACCAGCAGGGTTCTGGATACTTTGTGGACAATGGAGGGATAATAGTCTAGTGAAGAGAAGGACCAGGGAAGACATGATAGCAGTCTTCCAATATTTGAGAGGAGGGGGTCAACCTGTTTTCCAAAGCACCCAAAGGCAGGACAAGAAGCAATGGATGGAAACTCATCAAGGAGAGAAGCAACCTAGAACCAAGGAGAAATTTTCTGACAGTGAGAGCAATCAACCCATGGAACAGAAGTTGCCTTCAGAGGTTGTGGGAGCTTCATCACTGGAGGCTTTCAAGGAGAGACTGGACTGCCATCTGTCAGAAATGGTGCAGGGTCTCCTGCTTGGGCAGGGGGTTGGACTAGATGACCTACAAGGTCCCTTCCAACTCTGTTATTCTGTATTGTTCTGTTTGCACCAGGCTAGATGCTAGATGATGAACACAACAGGCCATGTTGCTCACAAAAGGTCTGTTCTCTGTGCCTGTGCCTCTCACTCCAAACAATATATGGTTGAATTTAAGAAAAGGTCCCATTAAAATGGCTAAAAAAATAATAATAAACCAATAGAAGAGAATATTCGTAACTGAGGGTTAATTCTTGGTGGTGTCTGAGCGTGATTGTCTTCTTGCAGATGTTTCATGACCCAGCTAGGGGTCATCATCAGTGCTAGAAGGGAGAGGGGTTTGTGGAGTGGAGGAGGAGGAGGAGGAGGAGGAGGAGGAGGAGGAGGAGGAGGAGGAGGAGGAGGAGGAGGAGGAGGAAAGAAGATGGAGACAGCAGGAGGAGGAAGAGGAGGAGGAAGGGGAAGGAGAAGGAAGACAGCAGGAGGAGGAGGAGGATGGGGTCCTTGGTGCTCTCTAAGCTTGGTTGTTTTCTTGCTGACATTTCATGACCCAACTAAGTAACATCACCAGTGCTAGAAGAGTTTGGGGTATGTGCACTGTTTATGTACAAGTGGCTTGCTCTATCGGTGTTGGTGAAAGTATTCTTGGTGGTTCCTTGGTTGAGGTTTAACACCAAGATTAATACTAGCCCAACAATCAAGAAGAAAACAATACCCCAATCAAGCAAGTACCAACTCAGACCAACAAGTTAACAATAAACAACCTAATCAAGAAATCACCAAGAAGAAGAAGACAACACTCCCACCAACACTGACATAAGAAACCACTTGAATATGAATACAGAGTAAACCCCACACCCTTCAACCACTGATGATGTCACCTACTTGGGTTGTGAAACGCCTGCAAGGAAACCACCCAGCTCAGAGAGCATCAAGGACCCCACAGTTCTCCTCCTCTTCCTCTCCTCCTCCTCTCCTCCTCCTCCTTCTCCTCTTCCTCCTCTCTGCAAACCCCACTCACTTCTACCACTGATGTTACCTAGTTGGGTTGTGAAACGCCTGCAAGAAAACCACCCAGCTTAGAGAACATCAAGGAGCCCACAGTCCTCCTCCTCCTCTTTTCTCCTCCTCCTCCTCCTCCTCCTCCTCCTCCTCCTCCTCCTCCTCCTCCTCCTCCTCCTCCTCCTCCTCCTCTCTGCAAACCCCTCTCCCTTCTACAACTGATGATGTTACCTAGTTGGATCATGAAACGCCTGCAAGAAAACCACCGAGCTCGGAGGGCACCAAGGACCCCCAATAATAATCTAATTGAATGGACCCTACATGAACTTACCTATATCAAAATGTCTTCAGGTGAAGAGAAGGGCCCAAGCTGGACCTTTAAGGACTTTATGTTGTGTTGGTTGCTTTCCTGAGCTTCCTGGAAAGAGCAGAAAAACAAGATTTAAAATCCCCTGTTCTGGAAACATAAATTTCAGCCGTTAAGGCTGAAGCTCTTGCCGTCTTTCTAAGATACATAAATCCTTTGGCTGATAGAAAATAAGAAGGGGATCCAGACAGTGAAGGCTGGAGATTATTATTAATGTTCAATAGGTAGCAAAGTCGTGACATTTCTCCCTGGGGAAAGGACCTTCCATTGATGGGCCTTCGAGAGGACCACAACAGCTGCGATTTTCAGGTTGCAAAGGAAAGTGGGGAGAACCGCCCCAGACCTCGCCCATGGGGCCAAATGAAAACCTGGTTTGTTTGCCACACAAGATATTGCAAAAGGCAGATTTATTTATGGGAACAGCAGAAACGGGGGTGGTGGGGGTGAAGAGAAGGAAGCAAAAACTCCTTAATTTGCCTTTGAGCTTAGAAACCTGATCCGTTTTTGTTTCTGGCTGCAGAAGTCTTAGGCGGAGGAGTACCTCTCCCCAAATTGCTGAACATCGATTTCACCAACGCTTCGGTCGATGTCATCGAAGTAAGTGCTGCAGAAGGAAGTTGGTAATGTATACGTAGGAGAGAGGGGGGAGGGAGGGAGAGGGAGAGAGAGAGAGAGAAAGGGAGGGAGAGAGGAGGGAGGGAGAGGAGGAGGGAGGGAGGGAGAGAGAGAAGAAGTGAGTGGTGGGGAGAGTTAGAGAGTCAAGATGTCCCTTTGTTAAGACGTTTTAATTCTTTCTGGAAGACTTAATTGGGCAAAGGTCTTGGTGCATTTTGGCCACTATCATTGGTCCATTTGTGGTCACCATTATTGGTGCAGTGGCCTAGAGGTGGAGCTCTCACCTCACAATGAAGAGGCTGTGAGTTCGATCCTAGGTAGAGGCAGATATTTCTCTCTCTCTGGGCACACTGAGAATATATCTGCTGAACAAAACTCCGCATTGGCAACAGGAAGGGCATCCGGCCATTAAAACACTCCGCTAGCTCCATTCAGTTGCCCAGACTCCACCCCTCAAGGGATTATGGGGTCGTTAAATGAAGATGATTATTGGTGCACTTTGTGGTTGCCACTAATGGTGCTTTGTGGTCATCACTCTTGGTGCATTTGTGGCCACCATTATTGGTGCATTTTTTGTCACCATTATTGGTACATTTTGTGGCCACCAGTATTAGTGCATTTGTGGGCACCACCATTGGTTCACTTGTGGTTGGCGTCAATGGGGGAAGCTTAAAAATCACGTGATTCACTTAACTTCAGTGATTCACTGAACAACTGGGGGGAGGGGGAAGTGAAAAATCAGGTGTGCCTCATTTAACGACTGCCTTGCTTAGTGATGGAAACTCTGGTCCCAATCGTAGGCATCCGTTAAGGGCTACCTATACTCTCAGCATTGCTCAATAAGCAAGGAAGTCCACACATGTTTTGAGCCAATCTGCTGAACTTTTCGTGGAATGGCATAGCAGACTGGTAGGATCATAAACCCCAAGTTCTTGAGATCCTTCCCAGATTTTGGTGATGTGGGTGCAGCGGGAAAGGATCGCAAACATCCCGCGTGGCATCGGAAGACCATTCCTCCAAATTTCTAGGCAGGATGATATCCCCACCCCGTAAAAGTTGCAAAAAGAAGGGGGACCACCGTACGGGAATTCATAAATCGGGTCTGTTTTGAATTCAGGATCTGCTGGTGTTGTCTGCCTAAGAGAAGACTTCAGTGGAGGACAACGATGGAGAAGAAGAAGAAGAAGAAGAAGAAGAAGCAAGTTTCTTGTAGCAGGCTCCGTCCTTCCCCTTCCTCATCACACACAGCTTTGAGTTTCTCCTTCTTTCTGGACAAAAGAAAAGCCACACAAGTCCTAACTTCCTACGCAGGAAGACAAGGAATCGGTTCTCCAGAAAGGACAATGGTGGCCTTTTGAGCCATCCTCACCAGGCTCCCATACAGCTTTGTCGTTTCCAAGCGGGTGTGAACCAGGCCCTGCCTGCACCAACACACACACACACACACACACACACACACACACACACACACACACACACACAGAGCCAACAAAGTTGCGTTTCTCGCCTGACCCGTTTTAATAAAAGCTTCTGATTTCATTGCACTTTGAGTCTGTTAGACTGCAAAAGATCGTTGGCCGTTTGGAAAGAGGGTGGAGAAAATGCAGGTTTAGATTATTAGATTAGATTATTATTAGAGTTGGAAGGGACCTTGTAGGTCATCTAGACCAACCCCCCACTCAAGCAGGAGTCCCTACACCAGTAGCAAACACCCCAGAGGACAAACTCAAAATCCAGAGGGACCTCGACAGACTTGAACACTGGGCCCAAACCAATAAAATGAAATTTAACACAGAGAAAAGTAAAATTCTGCACCTAGTCAAGAAGAATCAAAAATACACATACAAACTGGGCGAAACCACACTCAATAGCAGCGATTGTGAGAGGGACCTCGGAGTCCTGGTAGACAGCCAACTAAATATGAGCCAGCATTGTGCAACAGTAGCCAAAAAGGCCAACGCAGTTCTGAGCTGCATAAATAGAGGGATATAATCAAGGACCAGAGAGGTACTAGTACCACTCTATAAAGCCTTGGTCAGACCACACCTAGAGTACTGCATCCAGTTTTGGTCACCACACTACAAAAAAGACATTGAAGCCCTAGAGAAAGTGCAGAAGAGAGCAACCAGGATGATAAAGGGTCTGGAAAATAAAACATACGAAGAGCGGTTGCAGGAACTGAGCTTGGCCAGTCTAGCGAAGAGAAGAACCAGGGGTGACATGATAGCAGTGTTCCAATACTTGAGGGGATGCCACAGAGAGGAGGGGAGCAGGCTGTTCTCTATAGCACCAGAAAGACAAACAAGGAATAATGGATGGAAACTGACCAAGGAGAGATTCAACCTGGAAGTGAGGAGAAACTTTCTGACAGTGAGAGCGATCAACCAGTGGAACAGCTTGCCAGCGGAGGTTGTGAGAGCCCCAACACTTGCGACCTTCAAGGGGAGACTGGACTGCCATCTGTCTCAAGTGGTGTAGGAACTCCTGCTTGAGCAGGGGGTTGGACTAGATGACCTACAAGGTCCCTTCCAACTCTAATATAAATCTAAATCTAAATCAGTAGCGGCGGCAGCGCAAGGCTCCGCCCACCCGCCCGGACGTCGCCATTTTCTTTTTTTTAACCCTCTCAGTATGCGCAGAGGGTAAAAATGCATGTGTGACAGTGGCGCTTGCTTGCTTGCTTGCTTCCAAACAAGTAGAGAAGATAAGTAGATTTTACCACTGAATACATGTAATAAATAGGTAGAAGAAAGAGAGAGAGAGAGACAGAGAGACAGAAACAGAGTGTGAGAAAGAATAATTCATTTTCAGTCAAGGACTACCTGTAAATCTAAGAAACTACATTGTTCTTCCTTCTTCAGAACAAGACTACTCCGTTGTCCCAAAGGTGCTTTTTTCAGGAGGCAACTGGACTTTCTTGCTTTTTCTTTGAAGACGAGAAGCGAAACGTCTTCAGAGAAGGAAAAAAAACCAGAAAGTCCAGTTGCCTCCTGAAAAAAAGCACCTTTGGGACAGCCAGGACCTGGATGGCTGAGGATCTCTACAGACTACTCTAATGGCAGCCAAAGGGCCTGTGTACCCTATTTACATCAATTAGCTTAAAAAGGACAGATCGAAGAGCAAACACGGCTGCACATTAGTTCTGCTCCAGTTTCTAGGAGGAAGGAACAGAGCCTTCCCAGCCCTGATGCCAACTTCTGATGTCTTTTCTGAAACTCGGCACCAAATCAAACAAAGGAAAGATTCAAGCCTTTCCCACCAAACTCCTTTTGTGGCCTTACGTGGAATTTTTGGGGCCATACAAGAATCCTCTTGACTTTTGCATTTTCTTCCGCTTCCTGAGAACAGGGCGGCGAGGTTTTGTTCTGCCTTAATTGTCTCTGTGTCCTTTGAGAGATCAAATATTTGCCCACATATCTTTGTCTTCTCAAGAGGGTTTGTACCTGACTCCCAGAGTTGCATCAGAGCAACTTTCAACTTGGAACAGAGTTGTGGGTTGACTCTCTAAGGCCCCGGGGTTTAAGACGAGGTCAATCAGAATAGAGCTGGAAGGGGCCTTGGAGGTCTTCTAGTCCAACCCCCTGCTCAAGCAGGAGACCCTATACAATTTGAGACAAATGGCTGTCCAGTCTCTTCTTGAAAGCCACCACTGTTGGAGTACCCACAACCTCTGGTGGCAAGCTGTTCCACGGGTTAATTTCCAATAACCTGGGTGGCTAGTACCAGAGTTTTTACCTTGTCTGTCTGAGAAAACTCTGAGAACAATACTTTTACAAGGGACCTTAGAGGTCTTGTAGTCCAGCCAATGTTCCTTCTAACATTCCTCCTTCCTTCCTTCCTTTTAACTTTCTTTCTTTCTTTCTTTCTTTCTTTCTTTCTTTCTTTCTTTCTTTCTTTCTTTCTTTCTTTCTTTCTTTCTTTCTTTCTTTCTTTCTTTCTTGACCAAGTGTGTTTAGACACACAAGGAAGTTGTTTCCCCCACATAAATTCACAGTGTGCCTATAAACATCAGGTAAATCGGACATAGATCATAAATCATCGTTGCAATCATTAATCATAAGTTACGAGAACGATTGTAACTTACAATTAATGATTAATGTACATTTGCTAAATCAAAAGAAACCAACAGGAGAAGGTAGTAGGAAAGATGAGAAGATGAGAAAAGATGAGAAATGAAACAGTGCTGTGGGAATTAGTTGTTCAGCAGAGTGATGTGAAGGGTCCGTAGATATTTTCTCAGCCCTCTTTCTGGCCCATGCAGTATACAGGTGCTCAGTGGTAGGCAGGCTGCAGTCCTAACTATCCCTTGAAGTCTGGGTCTGTCTTGTTGGGTTGCAGAGCCAAACCAGACAGTTATAGAGGTGCAGATGACAGACTCAATAATGAAATGCATTTGAATAAAATTCTACAGACTCAATAATTCCTCTGTAGAACTGGGTCAGTAGATCCTTTGGCAGTTTGAGCTTTCTGAGTTGACACAGGAAGAACATTCTTTGTTGTGCCTTTTTAACAATGGTTCTAATGTTAGTTGTCCATTTCAAGTCCTGGGAGATTATAGAACCTAGAAGCGTGAAGGTCTCTACTGTTGATCCCATGTTGCCTTTTAAGGATCAGCTTGAGGTCACCAGATGAGCAGTGATGTTCATGTCCAGAATAACACTCCAAAACAAGAGCATGTGGAAGAAGGAGGAGGAGGAGGAGGAGGAGGAGGAGAAGAAGAAGGAGGAGGAGGAGGAGGAGGAGGAGGAGGAGGAGGAGGAGGAGGAGGAGGAGGAGGAGGAGGAGGAGGAGGAGGAGGAAGAAGAAGAAGAAGAAGAAGAAGAAGAAGAAGAAGAAGAAGAAGAAGAAGAAGAAGAAGAAGAAGAAGAAGAAGAAGAAGAAGAAGAAGAAGAGGTTGTGATGTTGAAAAGCCAGATCCCAGGATTCCTAGTCCTTTCCTGGTACACCATTCTGCACATTACAGAGTTGGAAGGGACCTTGGAGGTCTTCTAGTCCAACCCTCTGCCCAAGCAGGAAAGCCTGTACCATTCTGAACAAATGGCTGTCCAGTCTCTTCTTGAAAGCCTCCAGTGATGGAGCACCTAAAAGTTTTGGAGGCAAGCCGTTCCACTGATTATAGCCTTCTCCAAGTCGACTACTGTTGATGGATTGAATAGAATAGAATAGAATTCTTTATTGGCCAAGTGTGATTGGACACACAAGGAATTTGTCTTTGGTGCCTATGCTCTCAGTGTACATAAAAGAAAAGATACATTTGTCAAGAATGGTTGTCACAGGGTTCAAGTAAGCAATCAGGAAACAATCAATATTAATATAAATTGCTTTCATGGCTTCTGAGTATCTGAAGAGGCCCTTGAACCTTTGTCTTTTGAATCTTCAAAATCCATTTCAAAACCCAACCTCACACATATTTCTGAGATGACAACACCAATGTTGCTTGAGAACTTGGAATTCCTGCATCCAGCATTGGTCGCCAGAATGTAAAAAAGATGTGGAGACTCTATAAAGAGTGCAGAGAAGAGCACCAAAGATGATTAGGGGACTGGAGGCTAAAACATATGAAGAACGGTTGCAGGAACTGGGTATGTCTAGTTTAATGAAAAGAAGGACCAGGGGAGACATGATAGCAGTCTTCCAATATCTCAGGGGTTGCCACAAAGAAGAGGGGGTCAAGCTATTCTCCAAAGCACCTGAAGGTAGAACAAGAAGCAATGGGTGGAAACTAATCAAGGAGAGAAGCAACTTAGAACTAAGGAGAAATTTCCTGACAGTGAGGACAATTAACCAGTGGAACAACTTCCCTCCAGAAGTTGTCGGTGATCCATCACTGGAGGTCTTCAAGAAGAGACTGGACAACCATTTTCCTGTCTGAGCAGGGGGTTGAACTAGAAGATCTCCAAGGTCCCTTCCAACTCTGTGACTCTGTTCTGTTCTCTACTGAGATACTTCAGACGGGACCTAAATTACATGGGAAGTTCTTCTGCTGTTATCTCAGCCTCCTTCCCTATTCCTTCCTGCCCCAAAAGGTTGGGTTCCTATTACGGTTGTTGGATTAGACTTAGAATAACTTTATTGTCACTTTGAATACACACCAATCGACATCCATTAAAATGAAATCACGTTGCATACAGCTCTCAAAGGGTCTCCACCTCTAATATACACTTAAACAGGACAAGATAAATAAATAAATAAATAAATAAATACATACATACATACATACATACATACATACATACATACCGTGTTTCCCCAAAAATAAGATCCTGACTTATATTTTTTTGAATCCTGAAATAAGCACTTGGCCTTATTGCCATGCACTCAAAAGCCCGATTGGGCTTATTATCAGGGGATGTCTTATTTTGGGAGAAACAGGGTACATACTTATCCATGTGTGATTCTTGGCCACCATGTTGCTTCCTCAATGGAAACGGCCCCCTCTGCACCAGTGAGAGAGTTGGGGATAAGCCCAGCTGCCACCCAGCCCAATTCTCAGCCCAGGATTGTGACTAAGTGGATAGACAGAGAGAGAGGGAGGGAAGGCTTTGGAGTTAGAATCCACCTCTTTCCTTCTCACCCATTTTACTGATCACAGTCCATCAGCAGAAGGTCTCCCAAGGTAATCTTCCCTACCTTAAATGCATCTGTCAGCCCTGAAGCTATCTTTTGGGAGCATCTAACATCCCTTTGATTTTCTCTTGCAGGAGTCCTCCTCAACTGAGGGGGGGCAGCCTGTCAGCCCTGAAGCCATCTTTTGGGAGCATCTAACCTCCCTTTGATTTTCTCTTGCAGGAGGTCCTCCTCAACTGAGGGGAGGCAGCCTGTCAGCACTGAAGCCATCTTTTGGGAGCATCTAACCTCCCTTTGATTTTCTCTTGCAGGAGGTCCTCCTCAACTGAGGGGGGGCAGCCTGTCAGCCCTGAAGCCATCTTTTGGGAGCATCTTCAGGGCTGCCACAGTGAGGCCGGGTGGAGCTGTGGGAACTTAAGGGGGGAGATAGAGATAGCTGGGGGATGTGTAGCCAAAATAACATTCTTTCTTGTGGGAGCCAAGGCCGCTCTACCAGGTGTTGGAAGGGTGTGGACCAAAGCCAGTCAGATGATGGACATATGACCTGTGTGGGGCAAGAACTTTGAGTTTTGATTCGGGTGGGGAACACCCTGGGTCCTTCAGTGTCGGGTTTTCACCAGCTGTGCCAATATGGCATCCAAAATAAAATTATGCTTTGAGGAAGCCTCAGGGTTTTGATTGCTTTGGGGTTATTACTTGGAACCTTGACAGCATTTCCTAATTTAAAAAAAAAATCTCCCACTTGCTTGATTGGCCAATGTATACGTAGCACTGAATATTCCAGCACAGAATGTTCCAGAAGTCATTGAAGTCATTCAAGTTGAGCCATCCAGAAATATCAATGACTGGGCGTGCCAACCAAGAGAGGGTGTTTCCATCCATCCATGGCTTCTTCTCCTGCCTTCTTATGGACTTAGAGAGATACATTTGAGTGTGCTGGTGATGCGTCTTCTCCAGTCTTGTCCCCCCATACTTTAGTGGCTTCTCTGGTGAAGCCCCCTCATCTGGTGGCATCTGCATTGCATTGGCACAGCACCAGAGGCTGCTTGGAAGAGCCACTCACTGTGAGTTCAGGAGGACCGAGACGAAGTCCAAGTCTAACGGTGTGAGAATCATATAACTCAAAATTTAAAACAACATTACTTCATCCTTGGTAAGTGCTCCTGTGATTGCAATTTCATTTCAGAATGTCTGGCTTAGTTTAATGCAAAACTTTGTTTTACATATTACAGATTAACAGAGTTGGAAGGGACCTTGTAGGTTATCTAGTCCAACCCCGCCCCTGCCCAAGCAGGAGACCCTACACCATTGCAAATTTAGTAAATTCCCCTTCTATTCCCTCATCTAAGTCGGTTAGGAAGATATTGAAGAGTACTGGGCCTAAGACAGAAACTTGTGGTACCCCACTACTTACTTCCCTCCAGACGTAGACGTAGACCCATTAAGGACTACTCGTTGAGTATGGTTTGTCAGCCAGTCACGAATCCATCTGGTGGTGATGCTATCTATCCCACTTTTTTCTAGCTTACCAAGAAGTAGATTGTGGTCTACTTTGTCGAATGCCTTGATGAAGTCTAAGTATATTATGTCCACAGTATTTCGCTGGTCTACTAATTTAGTCATTGTGTTGCAGTTGTCTTTCGCAGTGCTTTTTTAACATTTGGATACTGTCCTATTTGTAAGGAAATTGCTAGTCTACCTGGACAGATTGCTAGAATTCCCCAATCTTTCCACCTATGTGGACCGGCGTGGGGAGGGGCAGAAGGAATGGTTCCATGCAAGTGGCAAGCAAGTGTACGCACACACCTCCATTTGCACGAGCGGCAGGAATGTGTACCCACTGCTCGCACAAATGGAGCACAAGCACTTGCTCGCTGCCCAAAGTGGGGATGCACACATGTGCTCACCCACCACTTCTGCGGCCCGGTTCCGAACAGCTCAAGCCCCGGTAATGGACTGTGGACCTGGGGGTTGGGAATCTAGACCCCTGATCTAGAGTCTCTAATCTGTGGTCTCCAGGCTGAAATTAGTTGTCCAGCTCAGCCCTTCTGTTCCATGGAGATGTCCCACTATGCACCCACTCCACCACAAAGATCCTGCAGGACAAGGACAGCAAGGACATCTCCAGGGTGAGAGCTGTGAACCACAAACACAAAGCTTTTGGTGTGTCCCTGCCTAAGAGATATAGAGCCCTTGCTGACCTTAATCAAGATACTGAGTGGACAGGTCCAGTTGTTTGCAATGATGACGATAACTCACCTGAGCAGGAAATTGTGGTCCGAGAGGAAGAAGGTTGTTTTGGATAGGAGAAGATGTCAAACTGTGGTGACTCCCCATGGACGCTTCCCCAGATCCCTCTCCAGATGTCAATTTGCAGAAGGATGAACCAGTCCCAGGCACGTCTGGAGGGGAGTTGGTCAATGGCTTTGAGCAGCCGTCTGAGAGGGATTTGGCTGAAGTGCAGCTGCGGCAGGACATCCCTGAAGCTTTAGGCGAGGAAAGCACGCAGCTGCAGCCGGTCAGCAATGAGGAGGAGGAACTGCCTTCTGCACTTGATCCGAGAACACATAGGGCAGAGAAAAGGCAGGAGCAGAGAAGGTGAGCCCAATTACTGGCAAAGAGGCAGCTTCTTCCCTCTTGCTGGGCTGCACCAGAAGCTGGTTATTTAGCACAGCAGACAGATGGAGGCGATGCTGGGAACAAGGCGTTCGTTTCCTAGCTGTGTGTTTTCTGGTTGTTGTGGTTCCCTGCCTTGCTTTCGACTGACACCGTGCCTTGACTTGGATCGTGCATTGTGAACCCTCTTGCGTTGTGGATTTAGTTTTGCCTGGTGGATTTGTCTTCTTTGGGAAATTTTCAAGTGCCTTGTGGACTCACTGGCCATTGCTCTGTGGACTAGCAACAGTCTGCTTTTGTCTGGACTTCATTGGGACAGGCCTGGGGTTTTGGTGAAGGGGATTGCTGGGAAATATTAATAAACTCACCAAACCACCATTATCTGTGCAGTGAAGAGCCGAGGTGGCGCAGTGGTTAAATGCAGCACTGCAGGCTATTGCTAGTTCAGCAGTTCAGCTGTTGAAATCTCACCAGGCTCAAGGTTGACTCAGCCTTCCATCCTTCCGAGGTGGGTAAAATTTATTTATTTATTTATTTATTTATAAGAGTTCTTATAGGCCGCCCAATCCCGTAGGACTCAGGGCGGCTTACAACAGAGATTAGAACTACACATTAAAATGATATCTAAAAACATCGTATTAGAATTTAAAAACCATTCATACATGGGGGAGTCATCTCTTCACCCCGCCTGCCGGAAAAGCCATGTTTTTACTGCCTTGCGGAAGGCCAGTAGGGTGGGCATAGTCCGGATCTCTGGTGGGAGTTGGTTCCAGAGAGATGGGGCACCCACAGAGAAAGCCCTCCCCCGTGGGCCCGCCAGCTGGCATTGTTTGGCAGACGGGACCCGGAGGAGGCCCTCTCTGTGGGACCTCACTGGTCGTAGGGAGGAATGTGGCAGGATGCGGTCCCGAAGGTAACCTGGCCCTGAGCCATGTAGGGCTTTAAAGGTCAAAACCAACACCTTGAATTGCGACCGGAGACCGATGGGCAGCCAATGCAGCTGGCGGAGAATGGGTGTTACGTGGGTGTATCTCGGTACACCCACCACAGCTCGCGCAGCTGCATTCTGTACCAATTGTAGTCTCCGGATGCGGAGAACCCAGATTGTTGGGGGCAATATGCTGAACTCTGTAAACCGCTTAGAGAGGGCTGTAAAGCACTATGAAGCGGTATATAAGTTTAAGTGCTATTGCTATTGGTATGTGAGTGAGCCGAACAGCACAGAATCAGGTATTGTACATCAGTCAGGTGAGCTGAGCAAAGTATGTAAAAAGAGAAGCCACTTTCTGGTTGGTGACTCAATTCTTAGATATGTCAATTTAGGAAAGGACGTGGACGTTTGGGAAAAGGTGAGGTGTCTGCCAGGTACTACTGCCAGCAAAGACAAGAGGTGTGTTTTTAAGGTAGTCAAGAATGCCAGTAAGGACTGTGATGTTGATGCTGTTGTACATCTGGGCACCAATGACCCCTCTGAAAAAAATTGACTTTCTGCGCAGAAAGATTTCCAGAGTTTGAGGTGGGAACTTATCAGGATGGCTGTAGTCTTTCACTTTTTCAGAGGGTTTTTACCTGTATTTAAGGAGCAAAAAGGAAAAGGCCAAATATTGGACAAACATTTGTTTGAAATGGTATAGAAGCAAGGGGTTGGACTAGAAGATCTCCCAAGATCCCTTCCAACTCTGTTCTGTTATTTTGTTATTCCATACCAGTGAGAAAACTCCGTCTTCCCAGAGAACCTTCTTCAGATGTTCTTCAAACAGAACAAAAATAGGCCTCAGTAGCATAAGACTATAACATTAATCATATCCACCTCATTTAAGCTCTCAGCAGTGAGTCCCACATCTGGGACAGGTAAAAAGATCTCACATCCTTTCAAAAAAAAAGTCCAGGCAACATTTGTATGATGTCTATTAAGAAATGTGTTTATCTTCTTTTGGCATTAGGTTATATAAGCCAGATCATTGAAAAGGAAAGCCAGCCAGAAATTCTGACCTTGACAGGACCAGGGGAAACCCAGTTGGCTTCTTGAGGTCAACTGACCAAGACCTGTAGGGCTGCTCCTGGCCACCTACAATGGTGGTGTTGGATGACATCCAAGAAAACTTTCTACATGGAAGCTGATGCCCAGGTCCATCAGCCAGAGAAATTAGTAACGGAACAACAGATTTGGAAAGGACCTTGGAGGTCTTTTGGTCCAAGTCCCTGCTTAGGCAGAAGATCCTATACCATTTCAGATAAATGATTGTGGATTCTCTTTTTGAAAGCCTCCAGTGTTGGAGCATTCACAACTTCTGGAGGCAAGCTGTTCCACTGGTTAATTGTTCTAACTGTCAGGAAATTTCTCCTTAGTTCTAAGTTGCTTCTCTCCTTGTTTAGTTTCCACCCATTGCTTCTTGTTCTACCCCCCAGGTGCCTTGGAGAATAGTTTGACTCCCTCTTCTTTGGGGCAGCCCCTGAGATGTTGGAACACTGCTATCATGTCTCCCCTAGTCCTTCTTTTCATTAAACTAGACATCCCCAGTTCCTGCAACCGTTCTTCCTATGTTTCAAACTCCAGTCCCCTAATCATCTTTGTTGCTCTTCTCTGCACTCTTTCTAGAGTCTCAACTCAGGGGTGAAATTTAATTTAATTTAATTTAATTTAATGGATTTCTATGCCGCCCACTCCCTGGGGACTCTGGGCGGCTCACAACATGTTAGATTCCATTACAGAGTAAAATGCAATAATTAAAATATATAACAATATCAAATACAATAATTAAAAAATACAAAAAATACAAAAGTTAAAAAGAGTATCTCATTACCATCATGGGGGGAGACCCTTATTTAATCTAGTTGGTCTCACTTTCACCCCGCCTGCCGGAAGAGCCAAGTTTTTATTGCTTTCCGGAAGGCCAGTAGGGTGGGGATGGTCCTGATCTCCGGGGGAAGCTGGTTCCACAGGGAGGGAGCTCCCACAGAGAAGGCCCTCCCCCTCGGCCCCGCCAGCCGACATTGTTTGGTCGATGGGACCTGGAGGAGACCAACTCTGTGGGACCTACCCAGTCGTAGGGAGGTATGCGGCAGGATGCGGTCCCGAAGGTAACCTGGCCCTGAGCCATGTAGGGCTTTAAAGGTAACGACCAACACCTTAAATTGGATCCGGAGACTAATGGGCAGCCAATGCAGCTGGCGGAGGATCGGTGTTACGTGAGAACCGAATTTTGCACACTTACAGAAAGCCACTGGAGGAGGAAACAATCCTGCTGAGAGGTTTCAAATTCAACCCTTCTTCCCCTTCTACCTGCCCACGGCTTGCTTATATAAGAAAGGTGGCAAGGAAACCCTACTTGCCAAAGCTGAAGACTCTCAGGTAAGAGCATTCGGTTTCTTCTCCTAGGACCATACAGAGCAGAAGGTGGATGGCAAGAAGCAGGCAGGAGAGTTAGTTTTCAGTGGGGGTTCTGAGGACCAAAGCTCTAGAGTAGTGTTTCCCAACCTTGGCAACTTGAAGATGTCTGGACTTCAACTCCCAGAATTCCCCAGCCAGCATTCACTGGCTGAGGAATTCTGGGAGTTGAAGTCCAGACATCTTCAAGTTGCCAAGGTTGGGAAACACTGCTCTAGAGAATGTAGAATAACAGGGTTGGAAGGGATCTTGGAGGTCTTCTAGTCCAACCCCCTGCCCAAGCAGACAGACCTATACCATTCCAGACTAATGGAGCTCTTCTTGAAGATCTCCAGTGCTGGAGCATCCACAACTTCTGGAGGCAGGTTGTTCCACTGAATAACAGAATAACAGAGTTGGGACCTTGGAGGTCTTCTAGTCCAACCCTCTGCCCAAGCAGGAGACCATATGCCATTTCAGACAAATGGTTGTCCAATCTCTTCTTGAAGACCTCCAGTGCTGGAGCACCCACAACTTTTGGAGGCAAGTCATTCCTCTAATTGTTCTCACTGTCAGGAAGTTTCTCCTTAATTCCAGATTGCTTCTCTCCTTGATAAGTCTCCATCCATTGTTTCTTGTCGTGTCTTCCGGTGGCTTTGGAGAATAGGTTGACCTCCTCTTCTTTGGGGCAGCCCCTCAAATATTGGAACACTGCTATCCTGGGCCTTCTTTTCATGAGATGGACAGACCCAATTCCTACAACCATTCTTCATGTGCTTTAGCCTCCAGTCCCCTAAAAGTCTTCAATGGTCAACTCCATGTTTCAGCCCATTCTAAAAGGGGCACAGCCTATAAGGAAAACCTTTACAAAATGTTTTACTGTTGGCATTTACCTCCAGCGAGATTGGCCAAAATGCACCCAAACTGTTCACCTGAATGCTGGAGATGTGGGTATAAACAGGGTACCTTCTACCATATGTGGTGGACATGCCCTAAAGGTAGGAAGTATTGGCATAAAATAAGGGATTGGCTGGAAGAAATTACTGAACAAAAAATAGAAATGAAACTCGAATTATTCCTATTAGGTATTTTAGAGGGGAAAATGGATAAAAAATTTCAATATAAAATATTGCATATATTAACGGCAACCAGAATCATTCTCGCGCAAAATTTGAAACAGGTCGATAGTCCTTCAGAGGCAATGATTATAAGAAAAATACTTGAGTGTGCAGAGATGGATAGGTTGACAATGGAGTTGAAAGAGAGAGAAGAATCAGAGTACTATCAAGTTTGGAGTAGATGGTATACCTGGCTAGAGAATAGAACTACAACTACTGTATAAGAATTATGTAATATTGATCATAATACCATATGATTGTATTGTACATGTGTGTAAGTAGTATTATAATTCAAATGACTGTTTATAGGATAGTGAACTACAAGAAGTTTAGAATTTTGATGATATGTAAAATTAGTATAATTTAAATGATTGTTTAATATAGCATAGTGAATTACAGAAATAGAATATATGAATGTTATGGATGATATTGATACCGATACGGAACGGCTGTAATGAGAGAAAATTTGTGTTTTGTGTTTTTTTTAAAGGTTGGAAATGTTCAATAAAAACTATTTAAAAATAAAATAAAATAAAAGGGGCACAGCTCAGGGGTGCCTGGGGCTTCTTTCCCCCTTTCAGAGACCCCGGAGACAGGCCTACTGGAAGACATCAACCATCTCAACCAAATCACAAGGTTGAGTGGACAAGGATCCATAAGTCAATTACGGCTGTAAGCTTCTCATAAGGGCAAATGAATTTTTGATTCGTGGGTCACGTCCATGCAACTCACACAGGGGGCTGTGACTGAATGGATCTTTCTATGGGGGGGGAATTCTGACCCATCAAACCCCCCACCCTCCCCAAAGGAGCTGAGTTTCCATAAAAACCAGAGCCAGAAAGAAACAAGTCCAGTTTAATCATCTCCAAGCTTACAAAGGCAGATGGAGAGGATGCAACTGTGAAGTGTTGATTAAACGTTCTGTCTGAACTGAAATTTTGAGTAAATGTGACACATTAATTCGAAAGGCGTTCGTGAATTAATAACCGAAAGGATTACAAATGGAAAGTTGATGGAAAAAAATACCGTTGGTTTAAATTAAATAGTGGGGCATCGAAACGTCTCGGAAATTATCTTCCTCTCCGACTTTAAAAGGCTTTTAATTAACCCGCTGGAGACCCCTACGAAAATGAGAGGAACTGTTAAATATTCTGCACCAGCCATGATTAGCTGGACTGCCTGATCTTGGGAAGCTAAGTAGGACTGGACCTGCTTAGGACTTAGAAAGAAGACCACTAGGAGATCCCAAGGCTGCAGGCTAAAACTGGGAAACTGAAAGAAAATTCTGGAAAAAGACAATGGCCGATGGAGCTCGCCTTGGGGGGGGGGTGTCTTTATCTTTTGGTAGGGAAAGGCCTTCCCAGAAAATGCCCCCTTTTGGCCCTTCCCCTTGGGGAAACTTCAGCAGGTAGTTGGCTAATTGAAGTTAATCAGATAGTATTCTACTATCTGCCCTTACTGTTGAGACAATTATAACAGAATAATTTATTTATTTTAGTGTTCTTAGTGTTCTTAGTGTTCTTATATGCCGCCCTACTCCCTGGGGAATTAGATGGAATTAGAGAATAACAGAATGAATTTCAATGGAGAGTTAGAAGAAGAGAATTTGAATTCTCACTGACTGGTCAACCAGCACAGAATATCAATCATAGAATAACTGGGTTGGAAGGGACTTTGGAGGTCTTGTAGTCCAACCCCGTGCCCAAGGCAGGAGACTCTCTACCATGCTGGACAAAAGGTTCTCCGGTCTATTTTTGAAAACCTCCAGCGGTGGAGCACCCACAATTCTGGGTGGCAAGTTGTTCCATCAATTCATAATCAGGAAATTCCTACTTGTTTCCAGGTTGGATCTGTCTTTAATGAGCTTCCACCCATTACTTCTTGTCCTGCCAACAGAACAGAACAGAACAGAACAGAACAGAACAGGATAAGAGCAGAGCAGAGCAGGATAAGAGCAGAGCAGTACAGAACAGAATAGAACAGGATAAGAGCAGAGCAGTACAGAACAGAACAGAACAGAACAGGAGAAGAACAGAACAGAACAGAACAGAACAGAACAACGGAGTTGGGAGGGAAAACCTTGGAGGTTTTCTAATCCAACCCCCTACTCAAGCAGGAGACCCTGGACCATTCTGGACAAATGGCTAATCCAGCCTCTTTTTGAAGACTTCCAATGATGGAGCACCCATCACTCTACGACATCTCAGTAGCCAGCTGTGTCCAATTTTCCAAACCTCCCCAACTTCCTTAATTGAGCAGAAAGGATGACTCCTGATTTCGACATGGTTTTGAAGTTGAGCCCAGAACTTAGAAGTTCTTAAAGGGAGCCATTCATTCGGATCAATGGATGCCAACCGGTGGCTTTGATTTTGCTCTGCTCCTTCTTTATAAGCCCTGGGCTCAGCGTCGAACCATGGTTTTTCTTAGATGTTTTGCTTCTCATCCGAGAAGCTTCTTCAACTCTGACTGGATGGTGGGGAATGGAAGGATTTATATTCCTTGCAGACAGCTGGTCATTTGCATCCTTTTAGAGGGACGTTGAGGCCACTTGGAGGTTTTTCCTCAGGGTCACCTGAACACTACAAATGGGTGTGGAGCTTTCTGCTGAAAGGACTGTGTTGTAGTTGCACCCATTTGCACCACTCAGGTGACCCTGAGGACACAGAGAAACCTCCAAGTGGCCTCAACGACTCTCTAAACGGATGCAAATGACCAGCTGTCTGCAAGGAGTATAAATCCTTCCATTCCCCTCCATCCTGTCAGAGCTGAAGAAGCTTCTTGGATGAGAAGCGAAACATCTTGAAAGAAAAAAACAGAAAGTCCAGTTGCCTCTTGAAAAAAAGGACCTTTGGGACAGCCGTGACCTGGATGATGGAGAATCTCTGTAGACGTCCCAAGGAATTCAAATGCTGAGAACCCATCCAGATCATCTCCATCTGTTCTTTTCTTCCTTCTCTTTCAGGATGTCCACCTTGACCATGGCTGAGGTCATCTGCATGGCCCTCCTCTGCTGTTTGCTAGGACCAACGCTTGGGCTCAGCAGCCTCCAAGATTTAAACTCTGGGAGAACTCGAAGGGGTAAGTTAAATGTTCAGGGAATCCCCTGAAATGGCATTTTTCTCCTTTGGGCAGATTCCATCAGACTAAAACCATGATTGAACAATGGTTCATCCTGGCAAGAATGCTACCTAGAGGGTCTTTGCATCCATGGGTATATCTGGATAAGGACATCAAGTCTAAGTATCTCCCACCCTGGTGTTTTCAGAAAAAAGTTTACAAAGAAACTAAGGTTGCAGCTATAACTATATTTAAGCAAGAAACAATTTCTTCCAAAACATGAAAGCATACATTCTAAACTGCATAAGGCAGTGATGGCGAACCTATGGCATGGGTGCCACAGGTGGCACGCGGAGCTATATCTGCCGGCACGCGAGCCGTTGCCCTAGCTCAGCTCCAGCGCACATGTGCGTTCATGGCAGCTGATTTTTGGCTCGCGCGGAGGCTCTGGGAGGATGATTTTGGCCTCCGGCGGTCCTCTGGGATGGCGGGGAGGAGCGTTTTCGCCCTCCCCAAGTTCCAAGAAAGCCTCTGGAACCTGGGGAGGGCATAAAATGGGTCTACTGGGCCCACTGGAAGTCGGGAAATGGGGGAGTGGGGGGGGTCACGCACGCATGCATGGGGGGATGGGGCAAGTGGGGGGCTTTGAATTATGGGTGTGGGCACGCACGAGCGTGCAATAGCGCCTGCACGCACTATTTTGGCACCCAAGGAAAAAAAGGTTCGCCATCACTGGCATAAGGCTTGTAAATACAGTATATATAAAAAAACTAAAGTTACAATCTAGATAGGTTTCTTAATCTCAGCAAATTGAGGATGTGTGGACTTCAACTCCCAGAATTCCCCAGACAGCCATGCTGGGGAGTTGAAGTCCACAAGTTGGAAAGTTCTGAAGTTTGGAGACCTTGATCTAATGGTTAAGACACCAGACTAGAAAGTGGGGATTATGAGTTCTAGTCCCGCTTTAGGCATGAAAGCCAGCTGGGTGACTTTGGGCCTATCACCAGGAGATGGTGAATTCTAGTCTAGCTTTTGTTTTTGTTTTTTATATATATAAAATAATCTTTATTAATTATGTAAAAAAGACAAACAAACATACAAACAAACATAAAAACATGTATAAACATATGTATATATAAGTAGAGTAAGAAATATCTTTGAGTATAGAAAACATTGAACATTGAACATACATGTCAACCATCTCGTCGACACTATCCTTTTACAGCCTAGTGATACAAAAACATGTTTATTCTTTATAGTTATTATTTACATCATTATCTTTCTTATATCTTCCAATATTTTCCTTATTCTTTTCTCTTGTTATATTATGTTCAGTCTATTATCATTACAATAAAACAATTTCCCCTTTTTCAACAATGGTTCTTTTGTTCAGCTTGTTTAAGTCTAGCTTTTGGTATGAAAGCTAACTGGGTGACTTTGGGCCAATCACCAAGAGACGGTGAGTTCTAGTCCTGCCTTAGACATGAAAGCTGATTGGGTGACTTTGGGTCAATCACGCCAGGAGAGAGTGAGTTCTAGCCAGCTGGCTGATTTGGGGCCAATCAATCTCTCTCAACCCAACCCACCATGAAGGAATATTGTGATGGGGAACATCAGAGGTGTGGTTGGATATGTTTGCCATCTTGAGCTGTTATAAAAATAAAAAAAATATTATAAAAGGTGGAATGCCAGTATAATAAAACAAACAAACAGACATACACACATACATACATAGAAAGATACATGCTTACATGCATGCATACTGTTAAGGTATATGCAAAGTAACCCTTGAATAACAAGGATATGCACATGGAAACATTTATGAGAGTAGTTATGAATAATTATTCAGCCACACACAGATACACTAACTTGAGTTAAAGTTTACTTTAAGAAATAGCACAATCCAATAAACAGGTCATACACGTAATAGTCAGAATAACAGTACAAAGAATATCCAATTACAAAGCCTTCTTACCAGTTGCCTTTGTCATGCACAGTGAACAAAGATATCAAGGTATAAACACAGCTTAGATCAGTGATGGCGAACCTTTTTTTGGTTCGCGTGCCAAAAAGGGGGAGGGATGCGGGGGATCACGTGTGTGCGTGCCCACACCCATAATTCCATGCACCCCGCGCATGCGCGCATGGCCCCCCCACTCCCAGCATGCAATGGCACGCCCATTTTTTGCTCTCTCCAGGCTTTAGAGCCTTTCTAGGAGCCTGGGGAGGGCGAAAACGGCCTTCCCCACCCCCTCTGGAGGCTGGAAACAGCCTGTTTCCTGACTCCCAGTGGGTCCAGAAGGCCTGAAAATCAGCCGGCCGGAGCGCACATGCGCGCCGGACCTGAGCTCGCGTGCCCACCGATATGGCTCCGCGTGCCACTTGTGGCACCTGTGCCATAGGTTCGCCATCACGGGCTTAGATACAACAGAGAACAGAATGTCAAAGAAAGCATGTCAGAGAGAGAAGCTATGATCTCTAGCTCCCTCTTATGGCAACCTGCAACACAATCAACCAATCAGAAATAGCATACAGTTAAAGCTACATACATCAACACAGTTAAACCTACAGACATACATGGTTGGTTTATATATTGCCAACCCAACTGATTGGACAGTGTCCTAACATTCTCCCCTTTGGGTAGGTCAATATATAATACCTTACATCATTAAACCATAATTCTCACAACACTCTTTGTTTAATTGCACCTTGCGCTTTTGTGAAATGATCTGCAATATTATGTTCAGTAATGCAGCATTCTAACTGAATCAATTTATTTTGAACACACTGTCTAACATTCAAATATCTCAAATCAGTATGTTTAGACCTTGTTTTAATAGCTAAATTAGTAGTCATACTAATTGCGGATTGATTGTCCTCATAAACAATAAACGGCTCATGTAGAGTAATTCCAATATCCTTCAACAATTGTTTATAATATACCAATTCTGTACATATTAATGATAAACATGAGGATTCCGTTTCCATAGTGGATAAACTAATATGTTGTTGCTTAATACATTTCCATCCTATTGATCATTACCCAACATTACCACTATACCTGATGTTGACTTACGAGTCATTATATCAGTAGCAAAACTTGCATCAGCATATGCAGTTAATACTAGTTCAGTACTTGGTTCTAAATATAATGAATAATGGATTGTATGTTTTAAATACCTAATTATTCGCTTAGCTGCTTGCCAATACCTTTCATTTGGTTCAGCGTTATACCTAGCTAATTGGTTTACACTGTAAGATATTTCTGGTCTAGACCAATTACCAAGATATGATAGACTACCGATTAAGGATTGATATATTTCCTTATCAAACATAGGACTTTTAATATCACTATGTGTAAATTCCTGACTCATTGGTGTCTTAACAGATTTACAATGCTCCATGTTATAGTGTTTTAATAATTGGCTAATCTTTTTGGTTTGCGAAATTTTAAAACTTTTATTCGTTTTCACTATATCAAGACCCAAATAATGCTTAATCTCCCCTAAATCTCTAATTCTGAACTTTTTCTGTAATCTAGAAACAATATCATTTGCTTCTTGTTTAGTTTTAGTTATAATTGCTATATCATCCGTAAATAACAGTAATAGAGAAATTAAATCTTTTTCTCTTCGAAATAAACAAGGATCAACTATACCAGCTTCAAAACCTATTGAAACTAATTCCTTTACAATACACTTATTCCATTCATAACCTGATTGCTTTAAACCATAAAGACTTTTCTTTAATTTCCAATAATCAGTTTTTCCATCATCCTTTAAACCTAATGGCTTTTTCATATAGATGGTATGTTGTAAAGGTGCATGTAGATATGCAGTTTCAACATCTACATGGTTTATTTTACATTTATTCTTAGCTGCCCAAACTAATGCTCCTCTCAATTTATTTGCTCTCAGACTAGGTGCAAATACTTCATCATAGTCCTCATCTGACTGAGCAAATCCCTGAGCAACTAATCTTGCTTTATGGGTAACAGTCCCATCCACAGCAGTCTTTATCTTATACACCCATTTGCAACCTATTGCATGCTCACCTGGTGGTAACTTTACATCCTCATACATCTCTAAATCCTTTAACGATTTTAATTCCCTATTCATAGCTTCCTGCCAAGCTATCTGATCCTTTGTAGGATACAGCTTAATTTCATTGAAATTAGATGGTTCTGTATTAACATGACATACAATGCTTGCTTGAAATCTGTCAGGTGGACGTCTCTCCCTAGTTGACCTCCTAGGCAACTCAGTACATGTTGTTGGCATGTCCTCTTCCTTTACCTTCCCTATCGAATCCTCTTCTTCTACAGTCATAGAGGGTTCTTCTATTGAGGATTCCTCCATTGAGGATTCCTCCACTATCTTATCATCAATACTTTTAGCATCAGGATTATCGGTAAACAATGGAGTCTCAACAACAACACTATCTTGTACCTTATTATATTCCTGTTCAAGCTTTCTCCAGCCAACATGCTCCAGAAATTTAGCACTTGCACTGCAATATACTCTAGTAGTACCTAGCTCAAAGAATCTAAATGATCTATGATTAGCTTCATAACCTACAAAATATAATTGTCTTGCTCTATGTTGTCCCTTTGCCTTACTTGCGTGGGAATATGAACCCATGCTTTGGCTCCAAATGTATGTAAATAAGTCAGATCTGGCTTCTTCCCATTCCAACGAGTAAATGGTAATTCACCAGTTGTTGAATTTACTACATAATTCAGAACATGGTTAGCACACATTATAACTTCACCCCAAAGCATCTCTGGTAAACCAGAATCCGAAATCATAGTTCTAGCCATAGCCTGTAATGTCTGTCCTGTACGCTCAATATATGTATTATGTTGTGGTCTATAAGGTGCAGAATGCTTATGTTCAATGCCAGCTTTCTGTAACATGGCTTCAAATTTCTTATTGGTAAATTCAGTACCATTATCTGTTACTAAGCTAATAACTTTCTGTTTCTGTTTCCTTTCAGCAAATTTTAGCCAGTTTGCAAAATGCTGGTATGTTTCTGCCTTTGTTTTCATTAAATAACAGAAACCATATCTTGTAAAATGATCAACTATACTTAATATGTAACAGGCTCCACCTAAACTAGGTTTCTTAAGTCCAATAATATCAGCAAATACAACCTCCAATGGTTCACTGGTTTTGAATCCATTAACCCTGTTTGCAGAAGTTACCTTGCTTTTTTCTTGATTGCAAGCATTGCAATTTAAATACTTTGTACAAGGTTTTAATTTTATGCCATTAGATAACTCAACAGTTTTCTTTAGAATTTTGAAATTCATATGTCCCATACATCTATGGAGCAGATGAATACATTCATCATGAGGCTTTCTATTCTCATAAACTGAGTTAGCCTTGATTAATGGATTATCATGTATAATATATAAACCATTATCCAATCTTGCAGTAGCTCTTTTACCCTGTTTTTCAATTAAACATTTATCTCCCTGAAAGGTTACAACAAATCCTGCTTTTACCATTACTCTTACAGATAGCAAGTTAAATATCAGTGTAGGTACATATAACATTGGTAAACGGTCATTAATACATGAACAATATGCATTACCTTCTCCAGATGCTCTCAATTTCCATCCATTAGCTAATGATACATGCTGGTTACTCTTTGTCATGTTAATAAACCTCTCTTTACTTTTAGTTATACACTGTGATGCTCCACTGTCAACTACCCATATGTCATGGTTTACAGTTGTAGTTGTACTTGATATGGCTAAATTAACATCTTTATAAGCTCTCTGTATATTACTAGCATTCTGTTTCTTACCTTTTTTACAGAATCTGGCTATATGACCCTTAGCCCCACAAGAAAAACATTTTTTAACAATATAGGCAGTTGAAGACAGATTTTCTTCCTGCGGTTGTCTTTCTCTCAGTTGATTTCTATCTTGCCTTCTTCTAGACTAATAGTCTTCCAATTATGCCAGTCAATGTCAGTTCATCTCTGGTTAAAACTTCCAGTGAAGACACATAATCATCATAAGTTTCATCCAAAGAAGAAAGAATGATGTAAACTTGATGCAACTCCGAGAAAATCAGCTCCTTTTCCTGTAGCTCTTGTAAAGTCCTTTTCATAAACTCCAAATGAGCTAACATATCGCCACCTTTTAGAAGACGGGCTCTAAACAGTTTACGTGTAAGGTGTATGTGTGCACCCACACTATCTCGAACATAAATCCTTTTCAAAATGTCCCAACACCTGGCAGCAGATTCTTCGCCACGAATATGGACTAGCTGCTGATCACTCAGTGTCAGTCCAATTATACTAAGAGCATTTTCATTATCCCGGTTAAAGTCAGCTATTTTCTTTTTATCTTCATCATAATGGGTCCCAAGCTGTTACATCCAGTGGATTATTAACTACAGTCCATAATCCGTCTTTACGCAGAGGTAGGCTGCACTTTATAGACCAGGAAACATAGTTTGTTCCATCCAACCTCGTTATCAGGTATATGCTGGTTGACTGTTCTTGTGCCATTGTTAGTTTAACAATAAACCATAAATCAGCTGTCTAAATATGAAACTGTATATTCACACTAACTCCCGCCCATGACAGTTGGGCGGCCTATAAAAACAATAAATAAATAAATAAATAAATAAATAAATAAATAAATAAATAAATAAATAAATAAATAAATAAATAAGTAAGTAAGTAAGTAAGTAAGTAAGTAAGTAAGTAAGTAAGTAAGTAAGTAAGTAAATAAGTAAATAAATAAAATATTTATCTGGGCCCATAACCAGTGTTAAGGTATATGCAAAGTAACCCTTGAATAACAAGGATATGCACATGGAAACGTTTATGAGAGTAGTTATGAATAATTATTCAGCCACACACAGATACACTAACTTGAATTAAAGTTTACTTTAAGAAATAGGACAATCCAATAAACACAATCCAGCCACACACAGATACACTAACTTGAATTAAAGTTTACTTTAAGAAATAGCACAATCCAATAAAGAAATGTGCTATTCCTGAAAGTTTACTTTAAGAAATAGCACAATCCAATAAACAGGTCATACACGTAATAGTCAGAATAACAGTACAAAGAATATCCAATTACAAAGTCTTCTTACCAGTTGCCTTTGTCATGCACAGTAAACAAAGATATCAAGGTATAAACACAGCTTAGATACAACAGAGAACAGAATGTCAAAGAAAGCATGTCAGAGAGAGAAGCTATGATCTCTAGCTCCCTCTTATGGCAACCTGCAACACAATCAACCAATCAGAAATAGCATACAGTTAAAGCTACATACATCAACACAGTTAAACCTACAGACATACATGGTTGGTTTATAGATTGCTGATTGGACAGAGTCCTAACACATGCATACACACTCAAATAGGTAATAGCATTGGTGCTAGGCTGTAGAGTGGTGTGGCGGCCTAGAGGTGGAGCTCTCGCATCACAATCGGGAGGCTGTGAGTTTGATCCTAGGTAGAGGCAGATATTTCTCTCTCTGGCCACAATGAGAATATCGATGCTGAACAAAACTCCACATTGGCGACAGGAAGGGCATCCGCCCAGTAAACACTCTGCTAGCTCCATTCAGTTTCCCAGACTCCACCCCGCAAGGGATTATGGGGTTGTTAAAATGGGATGATGATTGGTGTTAGGCTGTAGGAGCAAAGCAGATTGTGGAAGTACCACCTGGTACAGCATGAAAATTGAGTTCAAGCTGCTATGAGAACCGAACTAAAGAGAAAAGGAAGCAGTAAAACTTTCCTTGCTGAGAGGAACACGAGGAAGACTTTGAGCCAGAAGGTCTGATCAAGTCCCGTTGATAGTGAAAAACCTAATGGGAACCATTCTCTTCTCAATACAGGCTTGTTTGGAACAGGAGGAGGACTGCTTGGTGGTCTCCTTGGAGGTGGAGACACAGGCGGTGGAGGAGGACTGCTTAGTGGTGTTCTTGGAGGTGGAGTCAAAGGCGGTGGAGGAGGACTGCTTGGTGGTGTCCTTGGTGGTGGAGACACAGGCGGTAGAGGAGGACTGCTTGGTGATGTCCTTGGTGGGGATGGAGGCAAAGGAGGTCTTCTCGGGGGTGTCGGAGGTCTTCTCAACAATGCAACCAATGGTGTCCTTGGTGGTGGAGACACAGGCGGTGGAGGAGGACTGCTTGGTGGTGTCCTTGGTGGGGATGGAGGAAAAGGAGGTCTTCTCGGGGGTGTCGGAGGTCTTCTCAACAATGCAACCAATGGTGTCCTTGGAGGTGGAGACACAGGCAGTGGAGGAGGACTGCTTAGTGGTGTCCTTGGTGGTGGAGACACAGGCGGTGGAGGAGGACTGCTTGGTGGTGTCCTTGGAGGAAAAGGAGGTCTTCTCGGGGGTGTTGGAGGTCTTCTCAACAATGCAACCAATGGAGTCTTACCTGGAGTTGGCGGTCTCCTGAATGGGGTTCTGAATCAGACACAACTTGTCGATCTCCTTACGGGTCGGAACGGTCTTCTTGGACTGACAGATGTCCTCGGCTTACTCGGTCTGGGATATGAAGGACCTCAAGAGCCATTCCAGTGGTGAGTGGATAAGGACCAAGGGGCCGACGCCTCACCTGTCCCTCCAAATGTAGCTCCAGGGATATCCCTCAGTGTCCCTATCTGCTCATGCAGGCACAGGTAGTCCTTGATGTTCAAGCACAATTGAGCCCCAAAGCAAGACAGTTGTTAAGTGAGATTTCCCTCATTTTACGACCTTTCTTGCCACACTTGGGAAGTGAATCACTGCAGTTCTTAATCAATCAGAATAGAACTGGAGGGGACCTTGGAGGTCTTCTAGTCCAACCCCCTGCTCAAGCAGGATACCCTATACCATGTCAGACAGGTAGCTGTCCAGTCTCTTCTTAAAAGCCTCCAGTGATGGAGCACCCACAACTTCTGGAGTCAAGCAGTTCCATCCATCCATCCATCCATCTCTCTGTCTGTCTGTCCTATCTATCATCCATCTATCCATCTATCCATCTTTCCATCCTATCCTATCCTATCCTATCCTATCCTATCCTATCCTATCCTATCCTATCCTATCCTATCCATATCTATCTGGCCATCCTCTCTCTCTCTCTCTCCCTCTCCCTCTCTCTCTCTCTCTCTCTCTCTCTCTCTCTCTCTCTCTCTCTCTCTCTCTCTCTCTCTCTCTCTCTCTCTCTCTCTCTCTCTCTCTCTCTTTCTCTCTCTCCCTCCCTCCCTCCCTCTCTCTCTCTCTCTCTCTCTCCATCCTAGGGGCCTGATGGGAGCTTGAAGGTCTTCTAGTCCAATCCTCTGCTCAAGCAGGAGAACCTATACCAGTGATGGCGAACTTATGGCACGCGTGCCATAGGTGGCACGCGGAGCCATATCTGCGGGCACGCGAGCCGTTACCCTAGCTTAGCTCCAACTCACATATGCACGCCAGCCAGCTGGTTTTTGGCTCACGTGGAGGCTCTGGGAGGGCATTTTCAGCTTCCGGAGGGCCTCTGGGGGCGGGGGCAGCGGGAGAGGGCGTTTTCGTCCTCCCCAGATTCCAGGGAAGCCTACTGGGCCCAGCGGAAGTCAGGAAATGGGCCATTTCTGGCCTCCAGAGGGCTTCCGGGAAGGGCGGGGAGGCAATTTTTATACTCCCCAGGCATTGAATTATGGGTGTGGGCACTCGCGCGTGTGCAATAGCGTGTGTGCACGCGCTTTCGGCACCCAAGGGGAAAAAGGTTCGCCATCACTGTCCTATACCATTTCAGACAAGTGGCTATCCAGTCTCTTCTTAAAGACGTCCAGTAAGGAAGCACCCACAACTTCTGAAGACGAGCTCTTGAGTTAATAGCATGGCTGTTAAGTGAATCCAGCTTCCCCATTGACTTCGCTTGTCAGAAGGTCACAAAAGGGGATCCCGTGACCCCTGGATGCTACATCCATCATAAATATGCCAAGCATCTGGATTTTGATCACATGACCATGGTAATGTTGCACTGGTTAGAGTTCAGTTAAACAAATGGTTGTAAATTCAGGATTACCTGTTTATTCTTGGTCTCTTCCCTCTTGAAGTCCCATAGAAACCTGAATTTCAGCTCCTTGGATTCTTGCTGGCTGGGGATTCCCAAAACATCAGGAGAAGGTCTACTTGAGAAGGTTGAAGTTATTGCAGGGGAGAGACAGGAGAAAGTTATGGGAAGCGTATTTCAATATATGGTTCGGAACGGCTTTGTGTTTTTTTTCTTCATTGAAAAATATCCTTTGCGTTTGAGCTAGGAAAAATAAATCAGATTATGGTGGGTGAGAAGATGCCTGACGCTTTCATGCAGACCTAATCCCTCACCTAGAAAGTTTGCGTGTCGAGATATAGACCGGGAGATGCAGGTGAGCAAAGCACCATCAATTTCTCTCCAGATAAAGCAGATTATTTTGAGATAATTCACAGCGCAGGACGAACCAACTGATTCTCCGCGCCGAGTGGAGCTTCATTATTCACGTCGGCCTCATGGTGGCCGCTGTGAATGTGAGGTTAAAAAAAAGGAAAAGAATCACAGATGCTTCAACTTATCACAGTTCATTTAATGACCGTTCGAAGTTACAACCATCATCTTCTTTGAACAACCCCATAATCCCTTGTGGGGTGGAGTCTGGGCAACGGATGGAGCTAGCAGAGTGTTTTAATGGCCGGATGCCCTTCCTGTCGCCAATGCGGAGTTTCGTTCAGCAGATATATTCTCATTGGGCCCAGAGAGAGAAATATCTGCCTCTACCTAGGATCGAACTCACAGCCTCCTGATTTTGAGTGAATCTCTAGGCCACTGCACCATTGTTCAAAGTTACAATGATATGAAAAAAGATGACATGACCATTTTTCACCCGACGGTTGCAGTATTGCCGTGGTCACGTGATGAAAATTCAGGTGCTTGGCAACCGGCATGTACTTATGACGGTTGCAATATCCCACGGTCACATGATCCCCTCTTGCAATCTTCTGACAAGCAAAGTCAATAGGGAGGCCAGATTCACTTAGCGACCATGTGACTGACTTAACAACTGCAGTGATTCACTTAACAGCTGTGGCAACGAAGGTAGTAAAATGAGCCAAAACTCACTTAATAACTTTCCATTGGTGAGCAATGGAAATTTGAGGCTCAACTGCGGTCGTAAGTCGAAGAATACCTGTAAGTGAGAAGCTTTGGAGGACTGTTGCGACCTTCTGACAAGCCACATCAATGGAGAAGCCAGATTCACTTAACAACTGTGTTACTAACTTATCAGCTGAGGAGATTCGCTTAGCAACTGGGGTGAGAAAGGTCGTAAAATGGGGCAAAACTCACTTAGCAGACATCTTGCTTAGCAGCAGAAATTTGGCGCTCTATTGTGGTCATAAGTCGGAGGACTACCTGTAGATGGGAAGACCTCTCCAGGAGGCAAGGGAGATTCTGATTGAAAGATGAGTTTGATAGATCACTTCCCTTATTGCGCAAAATGGATCCCTTGGCAGATAGTAAGAGAAAAGAGGGGGGCCGGTGAAGGCAACTTGAAAAGCCAATGGCAATTTTGGGGTGACCCCTTCCCTTTACTCTCTTTATTTCATTCACTTCATAGGCACGAAATTTTGAACCTTCAGTTTATCAGAGGATCTTGGAAGATCGTAAATGGAACGGAGTTAATCCTCAACTTGCAATCAAAGATCATCATGAAATTGCCAGGGTGAGTCATTAGGTGAACTTTTTTGAGGGCGAGAGGGGTTGTGTCAGACCTGCCCCAATCTGGGAAAGAAAAACCCTCGACTCCATTTGGTTAAAGCTAGTAAAGTTCTTTTACTAGGGATGTTGGTTGCAGTAAACTTGAGCCGCTTCTAAAATCTCCTGTGCTCGCTAGATACAAAAATAAGGGGTAGGTTTTCTCCCCGCCCATCCCCCCCCCCCATGAGCAGTCTGTTTCCAGCCAATCGCAGTTCGCCAAGATGTTTTGAGAACTCTGAAATATTTGTTTTTTTTTATTTAGGATTCTTATATGCCGCCCTACTCCCTGGGGACTCAGGGCGGCGTACAACATTTGAAGAACCACTAAACAATATCATATAAAACAATTTAAAATACATTTTAAAAAGCATACACAATCTTACATACATGGGGGAGACCAAGATGGAATTATCTCAAACCCCCGCCTGCAGGAAGAGCCATGTCTTAATAGTTTTCCAGAAGGCCAGCAAGGTGGGAATAATTCGTATCTCTGGGGGTAGTTGGTTCCAGAGAACAGGGGCTCCCACAGAGAAGGCCCTCCCACTAGGCCCCGCCAGTTAGCATTGTTTAGCTGACGGTACCTGGAGGAGACCCACTCTGTGGGACCTGACCGGTCGAAGGGAAGTATGAGGTAGAATGCGGTCCCGGAGATAACCTGGTCCTAAGCCATGTAGGGCTTTAAAGATGATGATCAGCACCTTGAATTGTACCCGGAGACCAATGGGCAGCCAATGCAACTGGCGGAGTATGGGTGTTACGTGGGTGTATCTTGAAACACCCACCACAGCACGCGCAGCTGCATTTGGGGGTAACCTGCATATTTCTCAGGGTGCCTGGCCGTGGGATGCTGGTGCAAACAGGATCTTTATCACCTGTGATTCCCTCTTCCCAATTTCCTATGACGTACACACAAACCTTTATTGCCCTTTCATCCTTCCCCCTTTCTTCCTCCTTTCAGCCTCCCCCCCCTTCTTTCCCCGTCCAGTTTTTGATGGCAGGATGCCTGTGAGGCGCCAAGCCGAAGTAGCGAGGAAGGGTCTGCACTTGAAGGGGGAGAGACCCAGATTTTGTTCCCTTGATAGATATGAAATCTCCTTGGTGACTATTTGTAATAGCTAGCTCTTCATCTCTACTCAAGACTCAATAAGGAGATGTGAAGAAGGGGAACTAGACCAATTGAGGAGAGACATAGGACATTAAAAAAATAGAATAGAATAGAATAAGGTTGGAAAGTCTTCTAGTCCGAATCTCTGCCCATGGCAGGAGACCCTAATATAATAACACAGTTGGAAGGGATCTTGGAGGTCTTCTAGTCCAACCCTTGGTATACCAATCTGGACAAATGGCTGTCCAGGATCTTCCTGAGAACCTCAAGTGATGGAGCACCCACAACACCTGGAAGGAATCCCCTTATTTTCCTATTAAATATGCACATATATTCATAATTGTTAAATTCAGATTCTCAAGCAATATTTCAGGAATATATAACGGTTAGGGTTAGGGTACATGGTAGACAGTCTAAGGTTAAAGTTTTGGGGGTTTGGGGAAGAAACTACAGAGTCAGGTGGTGCATTCCAGGCATTGATCACTCTGTTGCTGAAGTCGAATTTTCTGCAGTCACGTTTGGAGCGCTTTACCTTAAGTTTGTATCTGTTGTTTGCTCATGTATTGTTGTGGTTGAAGCTGAAGTAGTCATTGACAGGTAGGACATTGTTGCAGATAATTTTATGTACTACGCTTAGGTCAGACCGAAGGCGGCGTAGTTCTAAGTTGTCTAAGCCCAAAATTTCAAGTCTAGTGGCATAAGGTATTTTATTGCGGGTAGAGGAATGGAGGACTCTTCTCGTGAAATATCTCTGTACTCTCTCAATTGTATTAATGTCCGATATGCAGTGCGGGTTCCAGATAGATGAGCTGTATTCGAGAATTGGTCTAGCAAATGTTTTGTATGCTCTAGTTAAAAGTACAATATTACCAGAGAAGAAGCTACGCAAGATTAGATTAACAACTTTTAATGCCTTTTTGGCAATGTTGTTACAGTGGGCTCTGGCACTTAGGTCATTAGAGATTAGTACTCCAGGGTCCTTGACAGAGTGTGGGTCGTCTACAAGATCATGTCCATCTCTGTGTAAGACAGAGCATTTGTTGGTTGAGATTTGAAGTTGCCACTTGTTTGACCATTCTGACACATAGTCAAGGTCTTTTTGAAGGGTAGCAGCATTGTTGGTGGTGTTGAATAGTTTTACACCATCAGTGAATGCAGTTGCTTTTAATATGATCACAAAGGTCATTTATATAAAATATAAAGTGTGTTGGTCCTAGAATGCTGCCTTGCGGGACATCACTGTGAACAGGTGCAGGATTTGATAGAGCGCTTCCTATTTTGACCACTTGTTGCCTGTTTGACAGGAAGGTGGCTATCCATTTACGTAGAAGTCCAGAAATGCCATAAGATTTCAGTTTTAGAAGTAGTTTGTTGTGTAACACCGAATCAAAGGCTTTACAGAAGTCTATGTAAATTGTGTCTATTGCTTTGCCCTGATCGAGTTGGGTAGTCCATATGTTTTTGCAGTGTAGGAGTTGCAGATTACAGGATAATTTTTTCCTGAAACCAAATTGTTCGTTGGAGAGTAGGTTGTTTGTTTCTAGGTGGAGGGTAATAGATATAGATACAATATAATATAATAGATATACCTGAGGTTCAGCTTTGAAATGGGTTTTGAAGATTCAAAAAAAAACAACACAGACGTTTCAATTGCCTCTTCAGACGTATTCTGAAGCCATGAAGCATCCCATCAACAGTAGTCCTCTTGGAGAAGACTATAATCAGTGGAACAGCCCTTCCTCCAGAGGTTGTGGGTGCTCCATCACTTGAGGTTTTAAAGAAGAGACTGTCAATCCTGAAGCCGACCTGACCGAAGCCGTCTTGGAGCTTCAGCGTTGCCGCACTGGAACTGAGAGATAGGGAGGGGGGAATAGAGATAGCTGGGGTTTTGTAGCCAAAACAAAATACTTTCTCCTGGGAACCAAGGACATTCTTACACCTGGTCAGAGAGAGGAGGAGTGATGTTACCCAGCAACCGAACAGCACCTTGATTGGACCATGTGACTGATTGTTTGGGGAAAGGGAAAAAAACTTTTACTTTTAATTAGGTGAAAACTGCGGGAATATTCAGAGTCGGTTTTCACCAGTCTGTGCCAATATGATATATCCAAATAAACTATTCTTTGAGGAATCTACCTGCCTCAGAGTTATGTTTGCTATGAGTGTATTACTTGGAACCCTGACAGAGACTGGACAGTGGTTTGTCCGGAATGCTTGAGCAGGTGGTTGGAATAGAAGACCTCCAAGGTCCCTTCCAAGTTTGTTATTCTGCTATGTCCAGAATGGTGGACCAGGAAAGGACCAGGGGGCCTGGGTCTGGATTTCCAACATCACCTCCCTTTCCTATTTGTCTTCAACAGGATGCTGTTTCGGACCGTCACTGTGGATGTGGACATCATTGCAGACCTGGCCATCACCCAAGACAAACCTGGTGACCTCAAGTTGGTCCTTAAAAATTGCCGAAACCTTGTGGCTGGTTTTTCCGTCAAGCTGCCTCCAGGGTAGGCTGGCATAAAGGAGGAGAGAGAGGTGGGGTCTGTCTTCTAAGGGTCCATCCATGGGACCCAGAAGCTGCCTCTGCACAATATTCTTAACCAGGCCATCTTGAGACCCAGCGGTGTTGTCTAGACAGACCAGGTTTGGGGTGTTGTAGTAGTTTAGTTGGGTGTGCTCAGACCATGGTCATTTATGATAGAGAGATCGAGATAGAGACAAGAGATACTGTAGATTAATGTAGTTCTGTAGATAGAGGGGGGAGGTAGACAGATAGATGGACAGACAGACATATGGAAATGATAGATTAGAGAGAGAGAGATGTGATCTGATACTGATTCAGGATCAGTGAGGCGAACCTTTTTTTGCTCGGGTACCAAAAGGGTGCACGCGCGTGCCCACACCCATAATGCAATGCCCTCCCCCCGCGCATGCATGCACAACCCCCCATCACTGTCCCGTCCCCCCCACATGCACGCAGGCCTCACTGAAGCCTCCAGACTTCCTCTAGGCCCGTTGGGTCCATTTTTCACCATCCACAGGCTCCGCAGGCTTTCCTGAAGCCTGGGGAGGGTGAAAACGACCTCCCCCCCCATCCTCCGGAAGGCTGAAAATCAGCTGGCCAGCATGCACATGCGTGTTGGAGCCGACATCAAGGCAATAGATGATAGAGATAGACAGATAGACACAGAGATAATAGATGTAGGTAGGTAGGTATGTAGACAGACTGTTATAGATTAGATAGAAATAGAAAGATAGGATAGATAGACAAATAGATAGACAGATAGATAGATAGATAGATAGATAGATAGATAGATAGATAGATGATAGATAGATAGATAGATAGATAGATAGATAGATAGATAGATAGATAGATAGATAGAGATGATAGAGAGAGAGAGAGAGAGAGATAGATAGATAGATAGATAGATAGATAGATAGATAGATAGATAGATAGATAGATAGATAGAGATGATAGAGAGAGATAGATAGATAGATAGATAGATAGATAGATAGATAGATAGATAGATAGACAGACAGACAGACAGACAGACAGACAGACAGACAGACAGACAGACAGACGAGAGAGAGAGAGAGAGAGAGAGAGAGAGAGAGAGAGAGAGAGAGAGAGAGAGAGAGAGAGAGAGAGAGAGAGAGAGAGAGAGAGAGAGACTGTAGATACATAAATAGAACCCATAGATGGACAGACGGACAGACAGACAGAGAGCGAGCAAAAGTAAATAGTAAATGCTGCAAAGGAAAGACTGTAGAGGACTCTCACAAGAGGTGCAGCTTTCTTTCTTTGCATTCTTCCCCCCACTTGAACATTTGAGCCTCGTTGCTGGGGCTGATCCCTTCCCCTCCCCCAGGGGAGCCGAAGCGCCTCTCAGTTCCTCACTGCGATTCTCTGGTTTCCTTTTCTCCACAGCCTGCTTGCCTTGCTGGTCAGCAACGTGATCAACTCGGCCATTCGGAACACCCTGCCCTCGGTGGTGAGTGACCACCAGATACCCACCAAGGGGGGGAGGAAAGCTGGAAGAATAGATTACAGATGAACAGAGTTGGAAGGGACCTTGTAGGTCATCTAGTCCAACCCGCCTGCAGGCAGGTCTTCTAGCTCACCTGCTGCTCGGGGCCCCGCCTCCAGCCCACAGATCTGGAAGAATCACAGAACAGAGAATCCTAGGGGCTGCGAGGGGACTTTGAAGGTCATCTAGTCCATCCCCCTGCTTGAATAGAAAAACGTATACCAATGGTTCTCAACCTGTGGCCCATTTATGTCATCACAGGGGGTCCAGGAAAGCTTGAAGAAATATTATGATTTAAATCTTAAGTCTTGAAGGAAAGGTTGAAAAGAGAGACAGTTGCTAAGCGAATTTTGCCCCGTTTTACGACCTTTCTTGCCACCATTGTTAACTGAATCACTGCCGTCGTTAAACTACCATTTCCCCGAAAACAAGACCCTGTCGTATATATTTTTGAACCCTGAAATAAGCGCTTGGCCTTATTGCCATGCACTCAAAAGCCCGGTTGGGCTTATTATCAGGGGAGGTCTTATTTTGGGGGGGAAACAGGGTACTAACACGGTCATTAAGTGAATCTCGCTTCCTGCATTGACTTTGCTGGTCAGAAGGTCGCCAAAAGGGATTGTGTGACCCCCAGACACTGCAACCGTCATAAATATGAGTCAGTGGCCACGTGTCTGAATTTTGATCACGTGATCACGGGGAGGCTGCAATAGTCATAAGTGCGAAAATGGTCACAAGTCCACCTTTTTCAGTACTGTTGTAACTTCAAACGGTCACTAAATGAACTGTTGTAAGTCAAGGACTCTCTGTACATGCCAATTGCCAAACACACAAATTTTGATCACCTGACCACGGGGATGCTGCAACGGTCATAAGTGAGGGAAACGGTCACTTTTTTCACAGCCGTTATAACTTCGAACCATCACTAAATGAACTGTTGTAAGTCGAGGCCTGCCTGTAACAGGAGTCAAAAGGGACCTTGGAGGTCTTCCAGCACCACATTCCACAAAAAGAATGGTCCAAGAACTATTACACCATCTGAACTGAGTTGCTTCCTCATCCTCCTCCTTCCTTCTGGGAATCCAGACTACATTCCACCCCACATCACCAGATCTCCCAACTTAGAATAGAAAAGAATAGAATAGAATTCTTTATTGGCCAAGTGTGATTGGACACACAAGGAATTTGTCTTTGGTGCATATGCTCTCTGTGTACATAAAAGAAAAGATACATTTGTCAAGAATGGTTGTCATAGGGTTCAAGTAAGCAATCAGGAAACAATCCATATGAATATAAATCGTAAGGATACAAGCAACAAGTTACAGTCATACAGTCATAAGTGGGAGGAGATGGGTGATAGGAACGATGAGAAAAACTAATAGTAATAGTAATGCAGCCTTAGTGAATAGTTTGACAGTGGTGAGGGAATTATTTGTTTAGCAGAGTGATGGCGTTCGGGGAAAAACTGTTCTTGTGTCTAGTTGTCTTGGTGTGCAGTGCTCTATAGCGACGTTTTGAGGGTAGGAGTTGAAGCAATTTATGTCCAGGATGCGAGGGGTCAGTAAATATTTTCACGGCCCTCTTTTTGACTCGTGCAGTATACAGGTCCTCAATGGAAGGCAGGTTGGCAGTAATTGTTTTTTCTGCAGTTCTGATTATCCTCTGAAGTCTGTGTCTGTCTTGTTGGGTTGCAGAACCAAAACAGACAGTTATAGAGGTGCAGATGACAGACTCAATGATTCCTCTGTAGAACTGTAGAACTTTAAAAGAGTAACAGAATAACAGAGTTGGGAAGGACTTTAGAGGTCTTATAGTCCAACCCCCTGCCCAAGCAGGAGACCCTAGACCAGGTGTGTCAAACTCAATGCCTGTGGGCCAAATCTGACCCACGGGGTGCTTAGATCTGGCCCGTGGGGCTGCCCTGGAAACAGCGAAGGTCCAGCCCGCAGTGCCCCTGCCAGCGATAACAGAGCTTGGGGGTGGGGGAGCACAAACATCCCTTTTCGCTGGTAGAGGGCTGCAGGAGGCCGTTGTGGCTGAAAACGGAGCTCATGAGCTCTGCGTTTCTCTGGCAGAGTGCTAGCAAAACAAATGACTAGCAAAAGTGGCCTTTGATCACAAGGCAAGGAGGCATCAAGAAATGTTTCTTCCCCTTTTGCATTTGAGCATGCAAGAAGGGACAGGAAAGGAGAAAGGGAAAGAGGAAAGGCAAAGAAAAAGAAGGGAAGATGGGAAGAGAGCCAGGAAGGAAAAATAAGGGGAGTGGGGAAGGAAGAAGAAAAGAGAAGGAAGAGGGAAGGAAAAAGAAGAGAAGGGAAGGGAAGGGAGGGAGACAGGGAGGAAGGAAGGATGGAAGGAAGGAAGGGAGGAAGGAAGGAAAGAAGGAAGGAAAGAAAGGGAAGGAAGTCCTGCCTTAGCACTTGGCCACCAGCAGCCCTGCTGCCCTATCGCCATCCCCTTGTCTCCTGCTCCTGACCTCTCCTGGTGGTCTCCCATCCTATCACTGAGGAAGCTTTGGTTACAAAGCTGGGTCTCCTCGCGGGGGAAGGGAGTGGGCCTCCCTCTGACCCACACACTTTGTCCTCCCGCCACACCATGAGCAACCTGGCCAAGGAGAGCGAGCACAGCAGCAGCATCCTTGAGGAGGAGGTAAGCGCAGCTGCGCACCCACTCGGGGGAGCAGGGCTGGGCTGGGCTGTGGGGTCCTGGTGCCCTGGGAGTTCAAGGGCCGGGCGGGGCACTTGTCCTCCACTGCCTAGGGCTCTGGACAGCCTGCACCACCATCCGGGGGTCCTCCGCGTGGCCTGAGCGGGACGGCGAGGCTCCTCTGGATGACCAGGGTTTGGAGCTCTCCCTGGTCTCGCCTTCCTCCGCTGGAGACAATGGATTCCCCCCCAGTCCCACCCAGGCCACGACAGGTGCCCCCCGACACAAGTGACAATGAGCTAGCCATGCCCCCCCCCGGCCCCTCCGAGGTCAAACACAACCCTGTGGCCCTTCATGAAATCGAGTTTGACACCCCTGCCCTAGAGCATTCTGGACAAATGGCTGCAATGATCAAATCATTATGCCAGGCACCCCGACACTGGCCAGCTTTAAATTAGCCTCTTGCTATGATTTTCCAATTTTTTAAAAAAACTTGTCCCTGGAATAAGGTGACCAGACGTCCCACTTTTGGCGGAACAGTCCCGCTTTTTAATAATTTGTCCCGCGTCCCGCGGCGTTTCAAAAAAGTCCCGCTTTTTAAATTTGAATTTGCCCTGCACACCCCTCTGCCTCCTGCCTCGCCTGCCTCCTCCTGCCAGGCGGGGAGGGAGGGCAGTGAGAGGGGCAGCGGTGGTCTTGCCTGTTCGTCGCCACAGAGCCGAAGAAGCTGGTGGCATTCGTGGCGTGGGGCTACCCCCGCCTGCTTTCCCCGGCCTCCGCCATTTGCGTTCTTTTGCCCTCTGTGCAAGCAGAACACTTTGCGCATGTGCAGAGGGCAAAAGAACGCAAATGGCGGAGTCCCGGCGGCCGGGGAAAGCGGGCGGGGGAAAACCCGCGCCGCGAACGCCACCAGCTTCTTCGGCTCTGCGGCGACGAACAGGTAAGCCTGCGCCGGTAGGAACCCACCCCTGGCTGCGATGAAGGGGGGGTGTTTGGGGGGGGTGCACAAGCTGCAGGATAAGAGAGACGGACCCCTCCCATCTTGCTCCCCTAGAAATCCCCCCCCCCATAATGGTGTCCCGCTTTACAAAAAATAAAATCTGGTCACCTTACCCTGGAAACAAGGACCCATTTTGAAGGGGGAAAGAAACGTGCAAACACAAAGAGAGGACATTTGACACGGTGCATTTGCAGACAGTAAACAGATCGGTTCATGTGGTTTCCGAAGTCTTCTTCCAGAAGATTTCATTTCACATCATGTTCTCAGCCCACACCCATCAGTGCATACAATATTGTGATGTCCTCATTTTAAATTTTAACTCTAACAGGTGATATCTGGCTATTTGCCAGCCATGCCCTGCCTGGTAGGTTTTTGGTGATAAATGAGAGGAGGCAAAGAGATCAGGCTGCTGGCCTTGATGCTTGATCAGAATCACATGACACATGTTGTGATTCCTATTAAAAAGAGATGGAGATTTGATCTCACGGCTGACCTCCCTTGACCTAAGCGCATGACATTGGGCCTCTGCAGGCCACAATTTCGGTGGGTCAACCTATTCTCCAAAGCACCTGAAGGCAGGACAAGAAGCAATGGATGGAAACTAACCAAGGAGAGAAGCAACCTGGAATTAAGGAGGAATTTCCTAAGGGTGAGAACAATTAACCAGTGGAACAGCTTGCCACCAGAAGCTGTGGGTGCTCCATCACTGGAAGTTTTTAAGAAGAGATTAGACAGCCATTTGGTTGTAATGGTATAGGGTTTTCAGCCTGAGCGGAGGGTTGGACTAGAAGACCTCCAAGGTCCCTTCCAACTCTTGTTATTCTGTTACTCTTCTAAAGTTGGTAGATCTGATGATGCGGTGGAACGTAGCCTGGATTCCCAGGAGGGAGGGGCTGCATTCCAGAGGAGGAAGAGCCAGCACAATTTAGAGTGTGTGTGAAAAAGAGGGTGAAGACAGTTCCTCCCTAATAGCTCCCAGAGTATACTTTTTGTGGTCCCAGGAGCCTCCTTTAGTTTGGGCAGAACAGTAAAGGAAACTACTTAGAGAAGGACCTCAGTGGGTCTTAGGCAGAATTAGGCAGAACTTGGCAAAGGGATTAACTCCAAAGGGCCAGGGGTTCTTTCACCCCTTTGGAAGAAGTTCTACTTCAGGGCTCCTATGCCTTCACCTCTCAGGTGGACATCTTCTCCCAAGCAGAAGAGGAGGACAGTCTCCAAAATCCCTGTGCTCAAGGTCTCTAGAACTTCATAGGTTAAAGGATCTTTGGAGATCTATTGGAAGCCAATGCAGTGTCCACAGTGGAGATGTTACGCTGGGTCACACCAGTGGTGGGATTCAATTTTTTTTACTACCGGTTCTGTGGGCGTGGCTTGGTGGGCGTGGCTTGGTGGGCGTGGCAGGGGAAGGTTACTGCAAAATCCCCATTTCCTCAGGATCAGCTGGGAATTCGGGAGGCAGAGAATAGATAGGGGCGGGGCCAGTCAGAGGTGGTATTTGCCGGTTCTCCGAACTATTCAAAAGTTCCGCTACCGGTTCTCCAGAACTGGTCAGAACCTGCTGAAACCCACCTCTGGGTCACACCCATCAATGTGTAGACACCAACTGAAGTTTCCAGACAATCTCCAAGGACGGACCCAAGAAGACCCATGAGCTGGGAATTGTCCAGATGGTTCTTCTCTGATTCCTTCAGCTCTTAGATGAAGGTGTGCTGGTCCCATTGTGGCCTTTTCTGTTTGTATCTCTCTCTCTCTCTCTCTCTCAGCTTCCAAATTTCTGCTCTGTTCTAGTTCTGTCCCGTATTTCAAGTCGGGATCAACTTTGTCAATCAGCAACTCCAAACTCTCAACAGTAAGTTTTCTTTGTCTGCATAGGCGCACCTTGGGGTCCTTGGGCGAACTTGACTCTGAGGGGTCTCTTGAGCTTGGTAGTTTTCTTGCAGACGTTTCATGACCCAACTAGGGAACATTACCAGCGCTAGAAGGGAAGGGGGTTACAGGGAGGAGGAGGAGGAAGAGGAGTGGGGGGTCCTTGCTGCTCTCTGAGCTTGGATGTTTTTCTTGCAATGTTTCATTACCAAACTAAGGTACATCATCAGTGTTGGAAGGGAGTGGGGTATGGGGGGAGGAGGAGGAGGAGGAGGAAAAAGGGGAAGGAGGAGGAAGAGGAGGACTGTAGGGTTCTTGGTGCTCTCTGAGCCTGAATGTTCTTTTTGCAGACATTTCATTACCAAACTAGGGAACATCATCAATGTGAGAAGGGAGTGTGGTTTGGAGGAGGGGAAGGAAGGGAGGGAGGGAGGGAGGGAGGAAGGAAGGAGAGGGAGGGAGGGAGGGAGGGAAGAGGAGGAGGAGGAGGAGGAGGAGGTGGAGGAGGAGGAGGAGGCGGGGAGGAGGAGGAGGAGAACGAGGACAACTGTGGGATGCTTGGTGCTCTCTGAGCTTGGTTGTTTTCCTGTAGATGTTTCATTACCAAGCTAAGTATCGTCATCAATGCTAGAAGGGAGTGGGGAATACAGAGGGGAGCAGGAGGGGAGGGATGACTATGGGGTCCTTGGTCCACTTGGGGCATGGCTCCCAGTTGGACCAAGGGAAGGCAGAAATAACACAACAGCAACCGAGTTGGAAGGGGCATTGGAGGTCTTCATAAACCAGGAGGAAGTGGATCTCCAACCCCGTGTAGGGCAAGGGGTGGGTGGGGAGCCACAGCTGTCCCCTTCTCCTCAGGGGGGCTGGACAAGAAAAGGTGGCAACTGGGGGGGGGGAGAGACAAAGGGACAGGATGGAGGGCCGCATTTAACCCTCTCCTTTGCCCCCCACCCACCCCGGTTTTTTTTTTCCAGACTACGTCTTCTTTGGGCTTCTCGGCAAAATCCACACGGCCCTTTCCAACGTGCCAATTTCAAGCGGACATTTTTCTGAGCTGGATTTCAAGGTGAGTCATGACTCGCTGGGGTCTTCCGCTTGGTCCTTCCTGTTTCCCCCCACTCTCCATTGTCGCCCATCCCCCCAAGCTGGGAATCCTGCTTCTGCTAAAAAAAAAAGTGCATCTTCTTTGGAGACCCCCTAGTGAAGGGAATCTTGCGCCAAGCAGGGGGTTGGACTAAATGACCTCGTGATGCTTCTGGTGAGCCAGAGCTACCCGTTCTCAGCAGAAATAGAGCTAGTCCTTGACTTACGACAGTTACGGCATCCCCGCAGTTGTGTGATTAAAATTCGGGTGCTGGGCAACCTAGCGTACAGATAGTCCTCGACTTCCAACAGTTTTAGTTTAGTGACGGTTCAAACTTTAAAAAGTGACTTATGACCGTTTTTCACACTTGCAACCATTGCATCTCCATGGTCACAGGTCAGGGGTGAAATGCTCCCAGTTCGCTCGTGCCCGTCGGTCGTTGGAGAGCCAATCGCGAAGGCAGTGCGCGGCCCTGCCTACCCGCCTGGACGCCATTTGGGTTCTTTTACCCTCTGCGCATGCGCAAAGCATTCTGTGCATGCGCAGAGGGTAAAAGAACCCAAATGGCGGCGTCCAGGCGGGTAGGCAGAGCTGCGCACTGCCTTCGCGATCAGCTCTCCAACGACCGACAGGCACGAGCGAACCGGGAGCATTTCACCCCTGTCACAGGTAGATGTGACCGGCAAGAGACGGTCCCTCAGAAAACCTGGTCCCAAGGCATGAAGGGCTTGAAAGGGCACAACCAGCACCTTGAATTGCACCCAGAAGCAAATCGGCCGCCAATGCAGCTCCCGCAGGAGAGGTGGTATATGTGCACACCGGGGCCTGCACAAAACCATGCGGGCCGCTGCATTTTGCACCAACTGGAGCTCTTCAAGGGCAACTCCGTGTTGTTATTAGTATTGTGTATAAAGTAAATTGACCCAGACAATAGATAGTTCACTAAGCACTTATGTATGTCAAAGAAAAAACTATAAATAAACTATAAATAATGTTTTCTGAGGTTTTCGCGGGTGTTTGTATGTAGGTCTTTGGGTATTCGGGTTTTCTCCCGCGTGAAATTGGAAGTGTCTTGGCGACGTTTCGATGAAGTCTCATTCATCATCTTCAGGCTGGTGTCTTCTGCTTCCTGCTTCTAGGAGCAATGTGAGATTGCTGCTGTTTCTTCCTTTTAACTGCCAGTTAAACAGCCGTTTAACAGCCAAGCCCCCAACAAATCAGAACACACCTCCACCCAATCAGAACACAGCCAAGCTCCCACCCTATCAGTTCAAACCCCCAGTGGCAGTTAAAAGGAAGAAACAGCTGCAATCTCACATTGCTCCTAGAAGCAGCAAGCTGAAGACTCCAGCCTGATGATGACGAATGAGACTTCATCGAAACGTCGCAAAGACACTTCCAATTTCACGCGGGAGAAAACCCGAATACCCAAAGACCTACATACAAACACCCGCGAAAACCTCAGAAAATATATATATATATATATATATATATATATATATATATATATATATATATATATATATATATATATATATATATATATATATATATATATATATATATATATATATATATATATATATATATATATATATATATATATATATATATATATATATATATAATCAAGGACCGCCCGCAAGGATGAAAAATTGCTGAGGAAAATAAAAAGACACAAAAGCCAACAATTTGCCAGGTGTCGACAAATCCCCAAGAGAACCGTTTCTGTCTTTCTGTCTCCAGGACAAGCCGTTCCCAGGCTTCTTCCTCAAGTGGCTCCTCAGCCGTAAGTTCTCCGTGGTCTCATCTCCCTTCCACATCCGGGCTTCCCAAAGGAGTTGGACTACAACTCCCATCATCCCCAAGAAGCAAGCAGATGGAGAGGAGAGGGAGCCCTCTCTTCTCACTCACAAAAAGCTTTTTATTTTGGGGGGTGGTTAAAAAAAATGCTGCTCCCTTGGTGCACAAAACAGCACAGTTGGGGGAATGGGTGTCTTCTTGCCAACTTCGGCGGGATACAGGAATGTCTGTCTGTCTGCCTTTCTTTCTTCTTCCTTCCTTCCTTCCTTTTTTCTCTCTGTCTGTCTCTGTTTTTTTTCCTGTCTGTTTGTCTGTTTCTTTCTTTTTTCTGTCTTTTTCTTTCTTTCTTTCTTTCTTTCTTTTCTTTCTCTTTCTTTGTGTGTCCCTGCTTCTCTCTTTTTTCTGTCTGTGTCTGTCTTTTTTTTCTGTCTGTTTATATCACTCTTTCTATCTCTTTGTTTCTTTTTTCTGTGTGTCTCTCTTTTATTCTGCTGTTTCTTTCTTTCTCTTTCTCTGTTTTTTTCTGTCTGTTTCTGTCTTCTTTCTTCTTTCTCTCTCTCTCTCTGTGTCGATCTGTTTCTGTTTTTTCTGTCTGTCTCTCCGTCTGTTTTTTCTTTCTGTGTGTCTGTCTGTTTCTTTTTTTCTGTATGTCTGTTTCTGTTTCCTTCTTTTTTCTGTCGTTTTCTTTCTGTTTCTTTTTTCTGTTTGTCTCTCTGTTTCTGTCTCTGTCTCTCTGTCTCTCTCTCCCCCCCCCCGTCTCTCTCTTTCTCTCTGTGTGTGTTTGTGTGACTGTGACTGCATGAATAAAAGGGGCATGACTTCAACTGCAGGGAAGCAAACAGGCAACCAGTGCGGTTTACACAACAGTGGAGCAAATAACACCACCTGAGAGGCCTCCAGAACTCTGCATGCCCCTTCATTCTTTACCACTTGTGGCTTCCAAATACCCTTCAAGGGCAGCCCCATGTACAGCACATTGCAGTAGTCCAACCAAGACATGACCAGGGCATGAACTACTGTCTTCCTTCTCTGCAGATGCAAAGCTCAACCCAGGGATTGCCTGAGATGCTCCAGCAAGCCACTGGTGAGGTAAAAAATATACAAAAATGGAGTCTTGTGGTATCTTCAGAGCCAATCCGTTGATTCTATGCTCCCACCTTGCTTGAAAGTCACACGTCTTCCTGTAACTCATGCGCCACGTGGGGCTCCCGTGCGTGGGGCTCTCTTTCATCCCCCTCCCCCCTCCCCGTTGCCTTTCTCTGCCACAGAGGCTGCCCACCCTGGATGCTGAACTCCTGAGCATCGTACAAGGGGCGCCATTCCTAAGGAGCCTGGGTGGACCTCGCCTGTACGTGGAAGCCTCAAACTGCCAACATCTGGAATGAATTTCTGTCCCAGCTGTTAACTCTCTTTGTAAACTGACCTGGGAGGCGATCGTTGAAACGCACCTAAGGCAAAATAAATGCATAAATTTTAAAAAATGCATAAATTGCTTCAATGGGACGACGGTTTGATGGGTGCAAGCACCTAATCCAAGGATGTCAAACTCAATTTCATTGAGGGCCGCATCAGGGTTGTGTTTGACCACTGGAGGGGGGGAGATGGGGTGTGGCCATGGTGGGCGTAGCCAGTTCGACATCACTCGTTGGGGGCACCTGTGATGGCCAAGTGCTATCCCTCAGCACTTCCCTCAGACCCTCCCTCCCTCCCTCCCTCTCCCTTCCTTCCTTCCTTGCTCTCTTCCCATCTTCCCTCCCTTTTGTCTTTCCTCTTTCCCTTTCTCCTTTCCTGGCCCTTCTTGCATGCTCAAATGCAAAAGGGGAAACATTTCTCCGTTTTTGTTTTGTTTTGCTAGCCCTCTGCCAGTGAAAAGAGCCCGGGGGGGGGGCACGTGCAGCCCCTCCCGAGCTCCGATTTCGTTGGCAGAGGCATGCGGGCCGGTCCTTCGCTGTTTCCACGGAGGCCCCACGGGCCAAATCTAAGCATCCTGTGGGCCAGATTCGGCCCCCGGGCCTTGAGTTTGACACCCCTGGCCAAATCAGTTAGCAAAATCCTATTTATGGCCGCTCTGTGGTTTGAACGAGAATGGATGATTTGCGCAGCATTTCAATGTGTTACCCAGTACATTTAGCACTTAACCTAGTTGTGATACTCACACCACAAGCGAAGGATGCCTCTTGTGATGCAGCTAATCCTTGACTTACCATTCGGATGGAATTTCCGTTGCTAAACGAGGGGACTTGAACCGAGACCAATTTTGCCATTTTTTCTTCTTCTTTGCTAACGGTTGTTAAGCGAATCGTAAGTCTGCCAGCCTGCTTCTAGATGCTTTAAGGCAGGGGTCTCCAACCTTGGCAACTTTAAGACATGTGGACTTCAACTCCCAGAATTCCTCACCCAGCTTTGAAGTCCACAAGTCTTAAAGTTCCCAAGGTTGGAGACCCCTGATTTAAGGAGCCTACGTTTCCACTTCTAGCTTTGGGTGTTCAGATATACCCTGCCTAATCATGGAGGCTCACCGTGGGTCTCACAACCTAATAGTTAAACTAAGCGTTTTCAGTCTTCCAGATGCGCTGGAATTTCTACCATGGCATAACTTTACAGGCCCGTTGTGTAACGGCGCAGAAGTGATTGAAGACTGATCCTCGCACTTATGACTGTTGGGAGATGCTACACCAGTCGTAAGTGCGAGGACCAGCCATAAATCAGTTCACTGGATTGATGGCCACAGGATCAAAATACGGGTGGTTGGAAACCCACATGTACTTACAACAGCGCCCTGCGGCCCTGTGACCATAACTATTTACAAGTTATGTAACGATTCCGGGCTCAGTTGTGGTCGTAAGTTGAGGAACTCCCTGGGTTGATTCTCCCAGCCCTGGAGGACAAATGTTGCCTTAAATGGCAGCAAAATCAAATAAGGAAATCCTTGAAACGTATTTTTGCAAACATTAATTTATTTAGTCCACTGCTTCCCATCCCAACCCCCGTTGATGAATTCCAGCAGCTTCCACAACCACAACTCCCATCATCCTTAAAGAGCCAAAAGCCTGCTCGGGAGAGGAGAGCCCCCCCCGCCCCAAAGGTTCTTCACACAATTTGATACACAACTTGAGCCCTCCCAAATATTGCAAGAGGAAGGTGGGCTGCTGTCCGGCCTTATCAAGGCCACCAGCTCTCATCCCCTAGAGCCGTGATGGCGAACCTTTTTTTCCTTGGGTGCCGAAAGTGCATGCGCGTGTGCTATCGCACATGTGTGAGTGCCCACACCCATAATTCACTGCCTGGGGAAGGCAAAAATGTTTGCCCCGCCCCCGCCGGAGGCCCTCTGGAGGCCGGAAATGGCCGGTTTCCCAACTTCTGGTGGGCCCGGTAGGCCCATTTTTCGCCCTCCCCAGGCTCCAGAGGTTTCCCTGGAGCCTGGGGAGGGCAAAAATGCCCTCCCTTGTCCCCCCGGAGGCCCTCCAGAGCCAAAAACGCCCTCCCAGAGCCTCCATGCGAGCCAAAAATCAGTTGGCCGGCGCGCACATGCGTGCAGGAGCTGAGCTAGAGCAACGGCTCACGTGCCGGCAGATATGGCTCCGCGTGCCACCTGTGGCACGCGTGCCATAGGTTCGCCATCACTGCCCTAGAGTCTGTTGGGTCTGAAGCCAACGGACGCACGTCTGAGACGAAGGGGGAAGCGTCCAGGAGAATGGAAGTGTCCACTTGTGAACCATCCCTGGGAGAGAAGTGGACAACTGTCAGGAACACCCTGCACGTCTGAATGCATCCTCTGAGGGACAAAATATGGACTCCTCGTTTCCAAGGCTTTTTGTCCAGCCACGTAGCTTGTCTTTCACTGCCTCTGCTTCGGATAACGACGCCGGACGGCTGGGTTGGACAAACAGACTCTCGCCAAGGGGTGCCAGGCCGGGTGCAGCCGTTGGCGTCCAAGGTGCTCGCTGGTCATCAGTCCTTGGCTTCTCCTTGCTGTCTTGAGGGCGCCGAAAATCCTCCCCTTGCACTCGGGGCTGCTCTGCAGGCGGCCTCTGCCAAGGCTGGGGATGAGCTGCCTCTGAGGGTGGTTCGGCAGAGGGGGGTGCCCTTCAGGATCAGGGGGGAGGACGAGGAGATCTGGGACGGGGAAGAAAGAAGGTGGAAGCAGTCATTCACCAGGAGACAGGGAGTTCTAGTCCTCCGTTAGGCATGAAAGCCTAACGTCACCCTAAGGGTGACGTTGAGCCAATGACCAGGAGACGGTGAGTTCTAGTCAAGCCTTAGGTGTGAAAGCCAGATAGGTGACTTTGGGCCTATCACCAGGAGATGGAGAGTTCTAGTTTTGCCTCAGGCATGAAAGCTTGCAGGGTGACTTTGGGGCCAATCACCAGGAGACGGTGAGTTCTAGTCCCCCCTTAGGCACAAAAGCTGGTTGGGTGAATTTGGACCAATCACCAGGAGACGGTGAGTTCTAGTCCCGCCTTAGGCACAAAAGCTGGTTGGGTGAATTTGGACCAATCACCAGGAGACGGTGAGTTCTAGTCCCCCCCTTAGGCACAAAAGCTGGTTGGGTGAATTTGGTTCTGCCTTAGCCATGGAAGCCGTCTGGGTGATTTGGTCCAATCAACAGGAGACCTTAAACATGAAAGCACGCTGGGTGGGCCAATGCCTAGGAGATGGTGAATTCTAGTCCTGCTGCCGGCTGGGTGACTTTGAGCCAGTCCCTCTCTCTCTCTCTCTCAGCCCAATCCACCTCACAGGGCTGTTGTACTGAAAACCGGAGGAGGAAGCATTATTAGGTGTGTTCGGCCGCCTTGAATTGCTTGCATAGTAAAGGCAGGGTTAAAAATCTTCATCAAGAAATAAAACGGTCCCGCCTCCCCTTCTCCATGGAGAGACATCCACCCCGAGCAAACCCTGATCTGTTTTGAAGAAAGGAGGGTCTATGAGAAAAGCAACTCAGTGGGAACCCCCCTCCTGGCAGCAGAGGCCAGTCGCCTCCCCTTTGCCCTCAGATGTCTGCAATGCCCAACTTCCACCTGCCCATCCTCAGAGCTCTGTCCTGCCAGGGCCAGCCGGCCCTCCTTCCTTGCTTCAGGGCTCTGCAAGCCATGAATGGAGGGCCCCAAGGGGAAAATTTCTGGCCTGCAGGCTTTGCTCTGCCAGCTGGATCGAGCCTTTCTCTTACAAGATCCGTTTCGTGGTCCCTGGTGGACAATACGGGGGGTCCTCGACTTACGACCACGATGGAGCCCAACGTGTCTGTGGCTGAGCGAGGCAGTTCTCAAGTGAACCTTACCCCCATTTTAACGACCTCTCTCGCCACAGTTCTTAAGTGAATCACTGCGGTTGACAAGTCAGTAACCCGGTTGTTAAGTAAATCACATGGTCGTTAAGAGAACCTGGCTTTCCCCATGGACTCGGCAGGTCAGAAGACCGCAAAAGGGGATTACCTCACCCCCCCCCCACAACACTGAAGCAGTCATAAATGTGAGTCAGTTGCCAAGTGTACAAATTTTGACCAAGTGGTCACGGGGATGCCACAACCGTCATAAATGTGAGTCAGTTGTTAAGCGTCCAGATTGTGATCATGTGATCACGGGGAGGCTGCAACGGTCAGTGTGAAAAACGATCCTAAGCTGCTTTTTTTGGTGCCATTGTAACTTTGAACGGTCACTGAGCAAACGGTCGTAAGTCGAGGACTATCTGTAAGACAATTTTTGGGGGGAAATAAGAGGCCGTTTCATGATCAGGGATCACGCGGTCAGCATCCTGGGCATTTTGGGGAACTGACCATCCAGAAGGCAGAGAAAGCTCCATTCCTGGGATCCGAGAGGGATTTCCTCATGCTAGCAGTGCCAGAGTAGTGGCCACGCGTGACTCACCTCCACCAGGACGTAATCTCCGGGTTGGGCTCGGACAGCCGACGGCCCCTCGCTCATCTCCACGTCCGGGAAGATGACCTTGACTCCGCCGTCATTCCTGCCCCACAGATCCAGAGGGGAGCGCTTGCTGGGCTAGGAGGGCCAAGAGACGGGGGGGGGGGTTGGGTTAGGGGGGGATGGAAACGGACGTCAAGAGACGAGGCAGCCACGGCATGCCAGCTGCTCCAGGGCGCCTATCGCATCCCACTGTTCTCGGGGCAGCGACTTGGGATGTGGGAAGACGACTCACAACTTGGGACTGTCGTGCATGGCCCCTCCCCCCCCTTGCCAAAATCAAAATCAAATTGAACAACTGGAACCCTTGAGTGGAACCGTTGAGTCCTACCTGGAGATCTCTCTGTCTGTCTGTCTCTCTCCCTATATCTATCTATCTATCTATCATCTATTTCTATCATCTATTTCTATCATCTATCTATCTGTCTATCTATCTATCTATCATCTATCTCTATCTATCATCTATCTATGTATCTATCTATCTCTATCTCTGTCTATCATCTATCTATCTCTCTATCTCTCTATCATCTATCTATCTATCTATCTGTCTGTCTGTCTGTCCATATCATCTATCTATCTATCTATCTATCTATCTATCTATCTATCTATCTATCTATCTATCTATCTATCTATCTATCTATCTATCTATCTATCTATCTATCTATCTAATCTATCTCTATCTATCATCTATCTATGTATCTATCTATCTCTATCTCTGTCTATCATCTATCTATCTCTCTATCTCTCTATTATCTATCTATCTATCTATCTGTCTGTCTGTCTGTCCATATCATCTATCTATCTATCTATCTATCTATCTATCTATCTATCTATCTATCTATCTATCTATCTATCTAATCTATCTCTATCTATCTATCTATCTATCTATCTATCTATCTATCTATCTATCTATCTATCTATCTATCTATCTATCTATCTATCTATCTATCTAATCTATCTCTATCTATCATCTATCTATGTATCTATCTATCTCTATCTCTGTCTATCATCTATCTATCTCTCTATCTCTCTATTATCTATCTATCTATCTATCTGTCTGTCTGTCTGTCCATATCATCTATCTATCTATCTATCTATCTATCTATCTATCTATCTATCTATCTATCTATCTATCTATCTATCTAATCTATCTCTATCTATCTATCTATCTATCTATCTATCTATCTATCTATCTATCTATCTATCTATCTATCTATCTAATCTATCTCTATCTATCATCTATCTATGTATCTATCTATCTCTATCTCTGTCTATCATCTATCTATCTCTCTATCTCTCTATTATCTATCTATCTATCTATCTGTCTGTCTGTCTGTCCATATCATCTATCTATCTATCTATCTATCTATCTATCTATCTATCTATCTATCTATCTATCTATCTAATCTATCTCTATCTATCATCTATCTATGTATCTATCTATCTCTATCTCTGTCTATCATCTATCTATCTCTCTATCTCTCTATTATCTATCTATCTATCTATCTGTCTGTCTGTCTGTCCATATCATCTATCTATCTATCTATCTATCTATCTATCTATCTATCTATCTATCTGTCTGTCTGTCTGTCTGTCCATATCATCTATCTATCTATCTATCTATCTATCTATCTATCTATCTATCTATCTATCTATCTATCTATCTATCTATCTATCTATCTAATCTATCTCTATCTATCATCTATCTATGTATCTATCTATCTCTATCTCTGTCTATCATCTATCTATCTCTCTATCTCTCTATTATCTATCTATCTATCTATCTGTCTGTCTGTCTGTCCATATCATCTATCTATCTATCTATCTATCTATCTATCTATCTATCTATCTATCTATCTATCTATCTATCTATCTAATCTATCTCTATCTATCTATCTATCTATCTATCTATCTATCTATCTATCTATCTATCTATCTATCTATCTATCTATCTATCTAATCTATCTCTATCTATCATCTATCTATGTATCTATCTATCTCTATCTCTGTCTATCATCTATCTATCTCTCTATCTCTCTATTATCTATCTATCTATCTATCTGTCTGTCTGTCTGTCCATATCATCTATCTATCTATCTATCTATCTATCTATCTATCTATCTATCTATCTATCTATCTATCTATCTATCTATCTATCTATCTAATCTATCTCTATCTATCTATCTATCTATTTCTATCTCTCTCTATCATCTATCTATCTATCTATCTATCTACAGTATCATCTACCTACCTACCCACCTCTTAAGAAAATATTGGCCAAGCATTTGTTGCGATGGTATAATGTTTCCTGCCTTGGGCTGCAGGTTGGATTAGAAGACCTTCAAGTCCCCTTCCAACCCTATCCTTATTCTTGTCATCCCTATCCCTATTCTGCTTATTATATTCTATTGCTATCCATTTCTTTTTCTTTCTTTCTTTCCTTTTCTTTTCTTTCTTTCCTTTTTTTCTTTTTCTTTCTTTTTCTTTTTTCTTTCTTTTCTTTTCCCTCCTTCCTTCCCTTCCTTGCTCCCTATCCATCATCTCTATCACCTCTCTCTTCTTCCCCTCCTTCCCTCCCTATCCATCATCTCCATCCCCTCCCTCCCTCTCAAATTTCCATGCCATTCACTTCCCTCTCCCAAGTGACTGGGGGGGGTGGGGGGTGGATCAATGACCTCCAGGTGGAATCCCAGGTGTTCTCATCTCACCTCACCTGCCCTGAAACCCTGGGGATACCAGGAAGCGTCTCCCCCTGACCAGCCAGAGCCGGCTGGCCCCGCGGCACACTCACCCCTTCCACCAGCACCACTTGTGTCTGGCCCACGGCCGCCGCGTGGAGGCGGGAAGCCTCTTCCCGGAAGACGACGTTCAGCTCCTCCAGCCGACGGTGCTTCACTTCAGGCGGGACATCGTCCGGCAGCCGGTGAAACGCCCGGGTTTTCTGGGGAGAAGAGCGACGGAGAGCTGGAGGTCAGGACTAGTGAAGGCAGGAAGCAGGACTTCATCCAGGGGCTGACCGAGCAGCTGACCAATCAAAGAATGACCAGGACAGGACAGCCCCTGGCTGATGCCTCTGCACTGGTCAGCCCTGTAGGGTAGACCAGACTAAGAAACGAATGCCATGTGGGTCTCTAGAATTACAGGTACTTTTCCACTTACGACCCAAATTGAACCCAAAATTTCCGTTTCTGAGACATTTCTTGTGAATTTTCTCTCGTTTTACGATGTTTCTTGCCACAGTTCTTTAAGTGAATCACTGCAGATGTTAGGTTACTATCACGGTTGTTAAATGATAAGTTCTAGTCCCGCCTTAGGCATGAAAGCCGGCTGGGTGATTTTGGGCCAATCACCAGGAGATGGTGAGTTCTAGTCCCGCCTTAGGCATAAAAGCCGGCTGGGTGATTTTGGGCCAATCACCAGGAGATGGTGAGTTCTAGTCCCACCTTAGGCATGAAAGCCGGCTGGGTGATTTTGGGCCAATCACCAGGAGACGGGGAGTTCTAGTGCCATCTTAGACACGAAAGCCAGCTGGGTGACTTTGGCCCAGTCCCTCTCTCTCAGCCCAGCCCACCTCGCAGGGTTGTGGTTGTGGGGGAAAAGAGAAGGAAGGGGTGCAGGATATATTCAGCCCCTTGAGGTATTTGCATAAATCATAAAGGCAGGATAGAAAGAAGTAAATAAATAACAATTCAACCCACAGCTGTAACATCGGCAACATCTAACAAAATGAAATTCAATGTAGAGAGAAGTAAAGGCTTACATTTAGGCAAGAAAAACCAAAAGTACACATATCGATTGGAGTGCAGTTAAATAGGACCCAGCCATGTGTTGTGGCAGCCAAAAAAGCCAATGCAATCCTAATCTGTATTAACAGAGGGATACCATCAAGATCAAGGGAGGTACCAATACCACTCTATAAAGCCTTAGTAAGACCACATCTAGAGTACTGCATCCAGTTTTGGTCACCACACTATAAAAAAGATGTTGAGACTCTGGAAAGAGTGCAGAGAAGAGCAACCAGGATGACGAGGGGACTGGACGCTAAAACCTACGATGAACAGTTGCAGGATCTGGGCCTGGCTAGTCTAGTGAAGAGAAGGACCAGGGGAGACATGAGAGCAGTCTTTCAATATTTGAGGGGCTGCCACAGAGAGGAGGGGGTCAAGCTATTTTCCAAAGCACCCGAAGGCCAGACCAGGAATAATGGATAGAAACTGATGAGAGATTCTGCCTGGAAATAAGGAGAGATTTTCTGACAATGAGAACAATCAACCCATGGAACAGAAGTTGCTTTCAGAAATTGTGGGAGCTTCATCACTGGAAGCTTTCAAGAAGAGACTGGACTGAACAGCATGGACTTAAAGCAAATCCGTATTATCCAATCAGCCCCCTAAGGTGGGCCGCCCAGGGGTGCCCAGGCCTCACCTGCCGCTGGCTGTAGGCAAAGATGTAGGTGAAGTTGTAGCCGACCTCACGGAGGAGCGACAGTGTCTGCAAATGGTCGGCCTCTGTCTCCCCACAGAATCCGGCGATGAAGTCACTGGTGAGTGTGGAATCTGCAAATAGGAATTCCATTTTTCCAGAGAGTCCTCATTTAGCGACCGTTTGAAGTTACGACAAATGCCCCCCCAATGGTACTTATGAACCCCTTTCCAAGTTCACTCAACTGCATCTCTCCCAAAGTTGCGGGAGCTTCATCACTGGAAACTTTCAAGAAGAGACTGGACTGCTTTGACTTTTTTTTTTTGAAAAAAGTGGTTTTTTAAAAAATTAGCGCTTTAAAAAAAGGGTGGGGGAAAAATGGGTTTTTTTTCTTTCTTTCAGTAAAGTCAAAGAATTTGAAAAAATGCAATGAAGCTTGTTAATAAAAAGGGTGACAGTTCACAAAGATTATCAGGTGCAAACAGAAATATGTACTATTTCCACAGCAAGGAAGATAAAGCTGGAATGGTTAAATTGATTTATTTTATTGAAAGAGGAAAATGTATTTTTATTTGAATATCACTTCTGGATTTTGTGCTTATGAAAACAAAAATGAAACTTTGACTTTGGTTTTGTCGACAGGAAAGATTTGCCGTTGTAGAAATATAAAAATGTTGTTATAGTTATATATTAATAAACTGTAAAAGCCAAAAGTTGAGGCTGGGTTGTTCTTATCTTGTACGGTGCTAAGAAGAGTCGGAAGTCAACACCCCTTTTTTTCTTCTCATTTTCCCTCTTGTATCTTACACCCACTTTTCCTTCCCTTAATTTCTTATTTTATTTGTATTTTATATAATAAAACAAATTTAAAAAAGAGGAGAGACTGGACTGCCATCTGTCAGAAACAATATGTAGGATCTCCTGCTCGGGCAGAGGGGGTTGGACTAGATGACCTACAAGGTCCCTTCCCAGTCTTGTAATTCTGTTAAATGATCCCAGGATCGTATGTTGGCTACTTTGCAACCGGCTCGCGTTTATGGCTATATTCAGAGCCCCAAAGTCACGTGATTGCGATTTTCAATTATTCTTTTTTTGCCAGTTTCCGCCATTTGCTTCCTTGCTGGAAATAAAAAAAACCCCACATTGGATAATATGGATTTGCTTAAAGTCCATGCTGTTCGCTTAACAACCGCAGCACTTGCTTAATGACTGCGGTTGTTACTTTGACCACTGCAGGGTTGATTTAATGACCGCTGCAAATGAATTTAAAAAAAAATTGGCAAAGCTGGTTGGGGGGGAATTCTGGGAGTTGAAGTCCACTCGTCCCAAAGTTGCCAACTTTGAAAAATACCGATTTAAATCCATTAATCATCTGCAGCCATCCTGATAGCAAGACTCCTGAAAAGCTGGCAGGAAATCTCTTAAACAATGGTACGGGATGGCAGTTAGTTTATTTTTCAGGTAGTCCTCAACTTACGACCACAATTCAGCCCAAAATGTACGCCGTCAAGTGAAAAATTGGTCAAACAAAAATTTGTTTGTATGTTTGTCTTTTTAACATAATTAATAAAGACTATTTAAAAAAAATTGGTCAAGTGAATTTGTCCCATTTTACAAGTTTGTTAAGTGTTGTTAAAAATTAGTAACACTAATTGTTAAGTGAACCTGGGTACTCCACTGCCTTTGCTTATCAGAAGGTCACAAAATGACTCTTGAACGCTGCAACCGTCATAAATATGAGTCAGTTGTCAAGCATCCGAATGTAAATCGCGTGACCATGGGAATGCTACACAATGGTCGCAAACTGTGAAAAATGGTCCTAAGTCACTATTTTGAGTGCCGTTGTAACTTTGAACGGTCACTAAATGAACTGTCGTAAGTCGAGGACTACCTGTATTTAAGTCCTGCCTCATGTCTTCCATCCCGAAATTTCTTTCGGGGGGCTATTAATTGTTTTTTCCATATTTCATTGTTTTATTATTCCATTTCTATGCTGCCCAGCTCATTTGTCAAGTGTCTTTGGGTGACTTACATGCATCATAAAAACAAAGGCGAAAAACACAAAAGCATTACAGGTAAGTAATCCTCGATCTACGACCACGATTGAATCTAAAATTTCTGTTGCTAAGCGAGACAGCTGACTTTTGACCCGTTTTATGGCCTTTCTTGCCACCGTTAAGTGAATCATTGCAGTTGTTAAGATAGCAACACGATTGTTAAGTGAATCTGGCTCCCCCATGGGCTTTGCTTGTCTGAAGGTCGTAAAAGGGGATCCCGTGACCCCCTAGGACACTGCAACCGTCGTAAATATGAGTCCATTGCCAAGCGGCTGAATTTTGATCACGTGAGCAGGGGGATCTTGCAACGGTCATAAGTGTAAGAAAAAAACCGGTACTAAGTCACTTTTTCTCAGTACTGTTGTAACTTGAACAATTACTAAAAGAATAGAATGAATGAGCTGGAAGGGACCTTGGAGGTCTTCTAGTCCAGCCCCCTGCTCAAGCAGGAGAACCATGAACTATTATTAAGCCAAGGACTACAAGATAAGAAATAAGTTGAAAAAGCCAGATTATTATGGGTAGATGTGGGATCTTCTTCCTAGTTCACTAACCATCTCCATCTTCACGGCTCGTAATTTTAAAAAAGGCCAGGGCCACCCCATGACATTAACGTGTTAGCAGGAGGGTGATATGTAATCATACAAATAAGGCAATGATGTCATATGGCTACCAAATGTCTTGTTCACACACACACACACACCCCCATCGCCTGTAAAGTCTTTAAAGACTTTAAATCGCCTTTAAAGTCCATAAATATATCATTTCAGTCTGGGGGCCATCGGAAAACATAAATCGGATACTCACCTGGTAAATAATCGCGGAGATGGTATACAAGCTCCAGGTAAGATTCCCGGGTGTATCTGGAAGGATGAGAATGTGGCTGTCAGGCCCCAAACCAAGAATGACACATGGCTTCTTTCAAGCAGAGTTCTATACCTGTAGACAGAATCTTGCCAGACTGAAGACTCTACTCTCTGCATACAAACTCTGGGAACTATTGAGGAGAGGCTGTCTTCATCCTCTTTCTCTCACACAGACTATCTGTTATCTCTTACTCCTTTGCAATGCACCCCTCCCCCTTATGATGCCACCTCCTAACTGTATTCCAACACATCACGTGTTGACTCCAGAATCCCTCAGCCACCACATGTAGACTTCAACTCCCAGAATTCCTCAGTCGCCCTGTCTCAGGGCCAAAACCAAAAATGACACGTGGTGATTCTTCCAGGCTGAGTATTGCTTCACACCTATAGACAGAATCTTGCCAGACTAAGGACTCAACTATCTGAATCCACAATATACTCTGGGAGTTATTAGGAAGAGGCAGTCTTCACCCTCTCTCTTTCACACCTATCATCAGGATTGAATTATCTCCCGGGGATCCACTTTCTCACCACATTCCATCACATCCTGTGTGGACTTCAATTCCCAGAATCCTTCAGCTGCCATGTGTGAGGCCCCTAACTAAGAATGACATATGGTAGGGGTCCATGGACAAGCACCGATCGACAGCATGCTAGAAACCGGTCTGTGCCAACAAGTGAAGCCCCATCTGTGGGATGCAGGCAGCACACAAAACAACACCCCCTCCGGTCCACAGAAAAACCTCTCTCCACAGATCCGGTCTCTGGTGCCCAAAAGGTTGGGGGCCACTGACATATGGTGAGTCTTCCAAGCTGAGTTCTATATTGTTCCACACCTAGAGACAGAATCTTGCCAGATTTGAGGGCTCGACTCTGCATTTATAATATTCTCTAAGCAGTAAAGCACATGGTGACTGTGCTCTTTGTTTGCTCTGTGCGGTGCTTTCTATAAACAGAATTTCTAGCACAAACTTCCCCAACATTTTAGCAGAATGGCCTGCTGAAAGGGGATGCCACATGGCCAGACATTTTCAAGATGCGTAACAGCCCCTACAGACACTCACATATACACAAGCACACATCTCACCCTCTCCTCATGGCCTCCAGGACACGGGAGCTGCCGCTTTGGGCGGGAAGGTGTACCTGTTTGCAGATATTGTGCCTTTCCCGCATGACCTCGAAGACCTGCGAAATGCAAACAGGGTTGTTATTGGCACACTGCTGCTGGCTGTGGGTGAGGAAGAGCTCAGCGGGGCCAGACCCACCTCATCCGGGAAATCTTTGGGGTGTGGAGAAGTGAAGCGGATCCTCATCTCTGGGTCCACAGCAGCCACTCGGTCCAGAAGCTCAGCAAAACGCAACCCACCCTTTTTGGCTTTGTAGACGGTCTGGAATCCTTGTCTGAGCTCAGGCGATGTCAGGAAGAGAAACTGGACCTCGGAGGTGTCCCGGTAACTGTTGACGTTCTGGCCCAAAAGGGTCACTTCCTTCACACCCTACAAGGAGAGGAGAGGAGAAGGAGAAGGAGGGGAGGGGAGATGCTTGTCAATTGCTTCATATTTATGACCGTTGCTGTGACCCAAGGTCATGTGATTCCCCTTCTGACAACTCAAGTCAATGAGGAAGTCAGATTCACTTAACAACCGGGTTACTAACTTATCGACTGCAGTGATTCACTTAACAACTGTGGCAAGAAAGGTCATAAAATGGGGCAAAACTCACTTAACAACAGAAATGTTGGGCTCAATTGTGGTCGTAAGTCAAAGACTACCTATACTGCAGGCTGACTCTGCCCACAGCCAGGCATTCGATCCTGACCGGCTCAAGGTTGACTCAGCCTTTTGTCCTTCCGAGGTCGGTAAAACGAGGACCCAGATTGTTGGGGGCAAGAGGCTGACTCTGTAAACCGCTTAGAGAGGGCTGGAAAGCACTGTGAAGCGGTATAAGGGCTATGGCGGTATAAGCGGTATAAGGGCTATGGCTATCTATCTGTCTAGAAGGTCAGCTAGGGAATTCTGGGAGTTGAAGTCCACCAGTCTTAAAGTTCCAAGGTTGGACACCCCTGGCATACGGTCTCCTGCTTGAGCAGGGGGCTGGACTAGAAGACCTCCAAGGTCCCTTCCAGCTCTTCTGTTATTCTCGTATTCTGGATTCCCAGAAGGGGCTGGAAAGAACCTCTCTCCACCTTGAGCAGAGTTTCTAGTGACTCCCCAGGCCTGGTCAACGATTCAAGTCAAAGGCCTCCTACCTGGTCCGAGAGCATCTGCACTTCCTGGAGAATGGAGGCCAAGGGCCGGCTCCGTTCGCGCCCACGAGTGAAGGGGACGATGCAGTAGCTACACATGTTGTCACAGCCGCGCATGATGGACCTGGGGAGAGAGAAAGCAATTTCCGGAGAGGACTCCCTGAGAGTCCTCAGGGAGTAGGGCGGCACAGAAGAACACTAAATAAGTAAATAAATAAATTTATGGGGACAACGCAAAATCAATCTTCAATGCCCAGAGCCCCTCCCCAAGGAAGATGGGTGGTTAAGAATCATGAACTATGCATATATCTGTTAGAACCCTGTTCAAACGATTGGGTGTGTTAGTATATGATTAAGCCACAAATAATTGTTATGTGTATATTGCTTTAAATGCATTGTGGATGATTATTATATAAGCAAGCAAGCAAGTATGCTCAATGTGGTTGGTGGTTTAGTGTGGTGATTGGTGTTTGACGGTGTGTTCCGGATTGAAGACTCTCTGTGCTGTTTTACTGATGAGTAGATTACTTTATGACTGTGTGGAATTGCTGTGAAAAGAAGAAGAGTAACTATCTGTGATAGTATAGAATTGAGTGATAGCTGTAATCTTTCTTTGTGAGTTAAAACAAAGATAGGCAAGAAGAAGAAACTTCGCATTGACTGAATAACTGTGTATGACTTGGACTTCCTATTTAACTTTGCTACTATGCAAGTAAAACTATTTTGTACATACTAAAGATATTCTGTTTATTGACTGAATAGCATTCATATCAAACTGCAACACCATTACTACAACACATTTTGCTGTGTAGGTGCTTAACAGCACAATAACTCCTTAACAATATCAATCAATCAATCAATCAATCAATCAATCAATCAATCAAGGGCATTTTCCGCCTTCCTGGCTCCCAGTTAGGATCAAAGCAGTAACAAACCGGCTTTCCCCTTACACGAAGGCCGTGGTGGCGCCAGGGTTGAGGTGGACGGGCAAAATGTCTGCGTAGGTCTCGTCCAGAGAGAGCAGGACATTGGCCGCTTGCTGGCCGGATTCAGCCACAGCCAAGAGCCGGGGCAGGTCCCGGTAAGCGTCTGGGCCAGCCACAATATCGACCAATTTCTCCTCATCCAAAATTTTCTCTTTCAGCCTCTCGGCCATGCAGCCTGCAAGAAGACGCAGAAGCGTGAGCCGAAGACAATAAAGGCAGGAAACCTTGATCGGGAGATGCCATGCAACTTCTCATCCCTGCCACAAACCAGATTTTAGAGATTCAAAATCATGAGCTGCAGAACAGATGGAACCTCTTTGGGTCTAGTGGGCCGGGGGGAACACACCAATTTTTAATACTTCCACGGAGTATTAAAGTAACAACCAAGCAAGCAACTGGAGCTGAAAGATTTCCCATTTACAAGGGAGCATTCAAAACATTGTGGCACTTGTTTCAACACAAGTTATTTAATTATTAGATGTTTATTCCTCCATTTCTTACGCCTTTGCACGTGAATGCTTACCAAGGAAATGTAGTTAGATTATTAGCATTTTATCCCAGTTTATTATTTTTATAAATGACTCAAGACGGCAAATATACTTCATACTCCTTCCCCTCCTATTTTTCTCACAACGGCAGCCCTGTGAGGTGGGTTGGGCTGGCCCAAAGTCACCCAGCCAGCTTTCGTGCCCACGGCAGAACTAGAACTCACCATCTCCCGGTGACTGGCCCAAAGTCACCCAGTTGGCTTTCGTGTCTAAGGTGGGACTCGAACTCATGGTCTCCTGGTGATTGATCCAGTCAGCTAACTGGCTTTCATGGCTAAAGCAGGACTAGAACTCACCGTCTCCTGGTGATTGGCCTAAAATCCAGCCAGCTTTCCCAGACAACCCCAGCGGGCTTTCGTGCCTCAGGCAGGACTTGAACTCATGGTCTCTGGTGATTGGCCCAAAGTCACCCAGCTGGGGACTAGACCTCACTGTATCCTAGTAATTGGCCTAAAGTCACCTAGCCAGCTTTCATGGCTAAGGCAGGACTAGAACTCAGGATCTCCCAGTTTCTAGCCTGGTGCCTTCAATCACCACTAACCTGGGATATCGAGGTGAGGCCACTTCTAACTATGGGTAGCTCCAGCTTATGAAAGACCTGGCATAACCACCAATCCCAGTGCTAAGTTCCCACCCCAGAGGAGAATACAACCTCCAGTGGGAGGAAATTCACCTACCGTCTCTTCTCTGATTTTCCGATGCTCCCAGTCCAAGCCCCAGGTGGTCCCCCTTCCTGTAAGACCCTCTGCTATGAGCGTTCCTATTACCTAAGATCCCGATCCGCAGAGACCCCCGCGAACGTTGCCGTTTCGTCTTGAGAGTCTTGAACACCCGCAGGCGATTCCAGACCGTCTGCTCGGCCTTCTCCCTGCCAAGCAAGGAATGAAACGTGGATGAAACTTTGACCAGGCCTGAAGAGTCACTAAAAACTCTGCTCGCGCGGAGGCAAAAAACTATTCCCCCCCCCTCGTTTTCCTCCTGTAAATCTAGGTGCGTCTCATAGTCCGAAAAAGACGGTAAATATTCCTAACCCAAGAAAGTGACAATACAATCCAGCAGCAGAATTATCGTGGCATCTAGCCCAAGGAAAAAAGCTGGAATAGACTCCAGACAAGGGAGTGAAACAGCCTCAAGGTTAAAGAGGGGGTGAATGGCACCGTATGTTAGAATTATTTCTAAATACAAACCAACCAACAAGCTCCGTCTTACCTGATGGAACACGTGACAAGCAGAACCACGTCAGCCTAAAAGAGAGGGGGCGGGGCGGAGAAAGAATTATTAAATACAAACTGGGAGAGGAAGAAACATATTTCCTTCTCTGGGATCGAATATTCCACAGCTACACAAGAGTGGGCTTCTTGTCTAATAAAAGAAACCTTAAAAAGCTCTTATTTCAGCAAAAACAAAAACAGAAAAAAATCTATTGTATCTCCAGAATTTAAGCTTATCTTATCTGGTGATCATATTATATCATATTATCAATAATAATAATAATAAATTGAACTTTGTCACAGCATGGTTCATTGTGTCACAAGACACAATTTGACTCTGTCAGGATGTTAGGATGAATAGTGGGGTCCTTGGTGCTCTCTGGGTTTGGTTGTTTTCTTGCAGACGTTTCGTTAGCCAACTAGGGAACATCATCAGTGCTCAAAGGGAGAAGTGTTTGCGAGGAGGAGGAGGAGGAGGAGGAGGAGGAGGAGGAGGAGGAGGAGGAGGAGGACTGAGTGGTCTTTGGTGCTGAGTTTGGTTGTTTTCTTGGAGAAGTTTCATTACCCAACTAGGGAACATCATCAGTGCTCAAAGGGAGAGGTGTTTGCGAGGAGGAGGAGGAGGAGGAGGAGGAGGAGGAGGAGGAGGACTGAGTGGTCTTTGGTGCTGAGTTTGGTTGTTTTGTTGGAGACGTTTCACTACCCAACTAGGGAACATCATCAGTGCTCAAAGGGAGAGGTGTTTGCGAGGAGGAGGAGGGGGGGGAGGGGGAGGACTGAGTGGTCTTTGGTGCTGAGTTTGGTTGTTTTCTTGGAGAAGTTTCATTACCCAACTAGGGAACATCATCGGTGCTCAAAGGGAGAGGTGTTTGCGAGGAGGAGGAGGAGGAGGAGGAGGAGGAGGAGGAGGAGGAGGAGGAGGAGGAGGAGGAGGAGGAGGAGGAGGAGGAGGAGGAGGACTGAGTGGTCTTTGGTGCTGAGTTTGGTTGTTTTCTTGGAGACATTTCACTACCCAACTAGGGAACATCATCAGTGCTCAAAGGGAGAGGTGTTTGCGAGGAGGAGGAGGAGGAGGAGGAGGAGGAGGAGGAGGAGGAGGAGGAGGAGGAGGAGGAGGAGGAGGAGGAGGAGGAGGAGGACTGAGTGGTCTTTGGTGCTGAGTTTGGTTGTTTTCTTGGAGACATTTCACTACCCAACTAGGGAACATCATCAGTGCTCAAAGGGAGAGGTGTTTGCGAGGAGGAGGAGGAGGAGGAGGAGGAGGAGGAGGAGGAGGAGGAGGAGGAGGAGGAGGAGGAGGAGGAGGAGGAGGACTGAGTGGTCTTTGGTGCTGAGTTTGGTTGTTTTGTTGGAGACGTTTCACTACCCAACTAGGGAACATCATCAGTGCTCAAAGGGAGAGGTGTTTGCGAGGAGGAGGAGGGGGGGAGGGGGAGGACTGAGTGGTCTTTGGTGCTGAGTTTGGTTGTTTTCTTGGAGAAGTTTCATTACCCAACTAGGGAACATCATCGGTGCTCAAAGGGAGAGGTGTTTGCGAGGAGGAGGAGGAGGAGGAGGAGGAGGAGGAGGAGGAGGAGGAGGAGGAGGAGGACTGAGTGGTCTTTGGTGCTGAGTTTGGTTGTTTTCTTGGAGACATTTCACTACCCAACTAGGGAACATCATCAATGCTAGAAGGGAGTGGGGAGGAGGAGGACTGAGGGGTCCTTGGCACCCTCTGAGCTGGGTGGCTTTCTTCTAGACGTTTCATGACCCAACTAGTTAATATCACCAGGGTTGCTGCTTCCTTGATTGGAATATTGTTTACTTCTTGATTGTTGGTCTAGTGGTAATCTTGCTGCAAAAGCCTCTGCTCATCTGGGTATTGACTGCTAGAGGGAAGGTGTTTTCCAAATAAAAAAAAACTACTCACAGACAAACAAGCTAAGAGTAAACAACCAAGGAACCACCAATTCCCACCAATACTGACAAGCCACTAGTACCTAGAAAACCCCACTCCCTTCTAGCGCCAATGGTGTTACCCAGTTGGGTCATGAAACGTCTGCAAGGGAAAATAAAGAAGCCCAGAGAGCACCAAGGACCCCTCAACCCCCAGATTGTGCACTGGGTCTGTCTGGGGCAGGGCAACGAATGCGTGAATGTCGAACTGGCACTCCCATCACTCCAGCCACTCAGGCCACGGAGGCTGGAAAGTGCCCGGCCTGGACGAATACCTCTGCCAGGTTGCTGGTCCTCTGGTAGCCGCTCCCTCGGAGGATGGCCCAGGCTGTCTCTGTGTCGCTGACGTTCATCTGGCAGCCGTAGGTCTCCAGGTAGACTACGAGGAACAGGAGGAAAAGGAGGAGGAGGTGGTGGAGGAGGAGGAGGAGGAGGAGGAGGGGAAGAGGAGGTGGTGAAGGAGGAGGAGGAGGAAGAGGAGGAGGAGGAGGTGAAGGAGGAGGTGGAGAAGGAGGAGGAAGTGGTGAAGGAGGAAGAGGGAAGAGGAGGAGGAAGAGGAGAGGAGGAGGAGAGGAAAAAGAGGTGGCGGTGAAGGAGGTGAAGGAGGAGGAAGAGGGAGAGGAAGAGGTGAAGGAGGAGGTGGTGAAGGAGGAAGAGGGAAGAGGAGGAGGAAGAGGTGAAGGAGGAGGAAGAGGGAGAGGGAGAGGAAGAGGAGGAGTAGTGAAGGAGGAAGAGGAGAGGAGGAGGAGAGGAAGAAGAGGTGGTGGTGAAGGAGGAGGAGGAGGAAGAGGGAGAGGAAGAGGTGAAGGAGGAGGTGGTGAAGGAGGAAGAGGGAAGAGGGAAGAGGGAAGAGGAGGAGGAAGAGGAGAGGAGGAGGAGGAAGAGGTGAAGGAGGAGGAGAAGGAGGAGGAAGAGGTGAAGGAGGAGGAAGAGGTGAAGGAGGAAGAGGGAAGAGGAGGAGGTGGTGAAGGATGAGGATGAGGAGGAAGAGGAAGAGGTGAAGGAGGAGGAGGGAAGAGGTGAAGGAGGAGGAAGAGGAGGAGATTCCTTGAGGCAGGGGGCACGGAGTAGTTGTGCCCTTCATTTTGGAGGTTGCTCCATTCTCTATATGGGTAGTCCTCGGATTACAACATTCCTCTAGTGACCGTTCAAAGTTACAACAGCACTGGAAAAAGTGACTTATGGGCGTTTCACATACTTACGACCACTGCAGCATCTCCATGATCACGTGATCAAAATTTGGACGCCTGGCAACTGACTCGTATTTACGACGGTCGCAGTGTTCTCGGGGTCACGTGATCCCCTTCTGCGACCTTCCGACAAGCAAAGTCAAGGGGGAAGCCAGATTCACTGAACGACCGTAACTTATTTATTTATTTTATTTATTTATTTGGTTTTCTTATATGCCGCCCAGCTCCCGAAGGACTCAGGGCAGCGTACAACAGAAAAAAATACAAGAATAACCAATTTATAAATAATACTTAAAAACAATATAAAAGTTAAAAAAGACACAATATTAAAATCACCCAACAACCATTCAACAACCATACATACTTGGGGGTGAGCTCGAGTGGATTAAGCTCTACCCCCAGCCTGCAGGAAAAGCCATGTCTTAACGGCTTTCCGGAAGGCCAGCAGAGTGGGGATAGTTCGGGTCTCTTATCAACTGCAGCGGTTCACTTAACTTCACTGTGGCAAAAAAAGTTGTAAAATGGGAGCAAAACCTACTTAACGCCTGCCTCACTTAGCCATTGCCAGTTTGGCCTCAATTGTGGTCGTAAGTCGAGGACTACCTGTAGAATTGTAAAAGCAGCCCCTCTGCGCCAAGACTCCTCCCTGTCCCTGGACAAATGTCCATTTCTCACAGAGGAGACACCCACCCAGTATCTCCAACTAAGTCCATCTTGGATAAAAGTTCCCATCCAACTCGACTCTTGGTAACCGTAAGGACAGTTTTCTTAGCAGCAACAAGGACCACTTGACACTATCATTCTGGGACTCCGTGACCTAATCTACAACCTCAGAGTTTCCTAGTGGTCTCCCATCCATCCAAATTCAAACCGGGTTCGACTCTGCTCAGGGCCAGACTGCTGTTTCATCGCAAGGGAACTATTTTGCCGCTGTAAGTGAGCAAACTCACAGTGGTTGCCCAAGAGGACACAGAGAATCTGCCCCCAAAAAATGTCCCTATACAAAATCAAGTCAGCCCTTGTAGCATTTCAGGAAAGGTGTGATGGAGCAGCCGTACTCACCTTTCTTTGGGGAACCTGCCAGGCTGATGGGCCCAAGGTAAGGGGCGGTGTCTTCCAAGACATCAGCTGGCAAGCGGTGGGCATCCTTCACAGGAGCAGCCGATTGCAGGAAATGCTGCAGAGATGGACCCCCTACCAATTTGGAGCGGAAATCTTCCAGGCTTCCTTCCCCCCCTCTTTGTTTTTTGAGGGGGGTCCCAGGATCTGGAGCGCAGGTCGAAAGCCAGGCCTGGAATCTTGATTGCACGGACCGACACAGAGGCCTCGGGCAGACCAGCGCCCCGCGCAAAGCCAGCATCTTGGCACGAGGCCCTCCTGCTCCCTAAAGCAACGGATTAGAATGATCAGTCACCTCTTGCTGATGGGGGGGGGGAGAGACATTATCGTTTCGAAAAGTGTTATGAATGAATGAGACAGTCTGTCTCTCAACCTAACCCACCTCACAGGATTATGTGGGGAAAAGAGGATTAGGGATGTTCTCTACCTAAAAAGTTGTGATAAAATCAGATAGGCAGGAGGGTTGGCTTGAAAGTTATGGTAGGTAGAGGGAGGGAGGGAGGGAGGGAGGGAGGGAGGGAGGGAGGGAAGGAAGGAAGGAAGGAAGGAAGGAAGGAAGGAAGGAAGGAAGGAAGGGAGGGAGGGAGGGAGGGAGGGAGGGAGGGAGGGAGGGAGGGAGGGAGGGAGGGAGGACAGACATTCCAAATTTTAGTTAAGAAACATCCCTAATCCGCCTGCCCCTTTTGCATGTTTTATATTTATATACACATGAATACAAATATAAAAATCCATGTGTAGATATAACTTTATAATATTAAGACTATATATTTTATATGTATATATCATTTTGTAGTATAATAGATACACACATATAAAATAGAAGATATATCTTCTGCGCCCAAAAAGCTGGGATAAACACACACACACATTATCAAAAACGTCATCAGAAAAGCACAACAAAGAATGTTCTTTCTGCGCCAACTCAGGAAGCTCAAACTTCCCAAGGAGCTGCTGATACAGTTCTACAGAGGAATCATTGAGTCTGTCATCTGCACCTCTATAACTGTCTGGTTTGGTTCTGCAACCCAACAAGACAGACCCAGACTTCAGGGGATAATCAGAACTGCAGAAAAAAACAATTACTGCCCACCTGCCTTCCATTGAGGACCTGTATACTGCACGAGTCAAAAAGAGGGCTGTGAAAATATCTACAGACCCCTCGCATCCTGGACATAAATTGTTTCGACTCCTACCCTCAAAACGATGCTATAGAGCACTGCACACCAGAACAACTAGACACAAGGACAGTTTTTCCCCGAACGCCATCACTCTGCTAAACAAATAATTCCCTCAACACTGTCAAACTATTTACTAAGTCTGCACTACTATTAATCTTCTCATCGTTCCTATCACCCATCTCCTCCCACAAATGACTATATGACTGTAACTTTGTTGCTTGTATCCTTACGATTTATATTAATATTGTTTCCTGATTGCTTATTTGTACCCTATGACAATCATTAAGTGTTGCACCTCATGATTCTTGACAAACGTATCTTTTCTTTTATGTACACTGAGAGCATATGCACTAAAGACAAATTCCTTGTGTGTCCAATCACATTTGGCCAATAAAGAATTCCATTCCATTCCCAGGAGATTCCTAATCTTCCTGCATCCTCTTTTCCCCACAACAACCCTGTGAGGTAGGCTGGCCTGGAGCCCCTCAGCCTCCTTCCATTCATTCATCCACCCATTAAATTATTATTATTATTATTATTATTATTATTATTATTATTATTATTATTATTATTATTATTATTATTATTCATTTTATCCCACTTTTTCGGGCGAAGAACACCCTTAACGCCCCCTCCCCAAGTCTCCCCAGGAGACCCCTATCCAGGGAAGGGGCGGCTCTTACCGGGGCTGCCCGTGAGAACAGTGCCACCCACCAGAGGCAGGAGACGGGGAGACTCTAACCCACGACCCCAGCGACGGCCGGGGACGAGCGGAGGCGCTTTTTGAGTGACGGACACCGGAAGTGCAAAGAGACTTCCGGTGGGGAAGCCGACTCCTCATACAGTAACGCGGCGCAGCCTCTGACCACGTGGACGCCTGTAGCGCTGCGGGTGCATCGCCCAAAGTGTCCCTCTCTGGAAAGTCTGTCCGTGGAGCAACGTTCCGGCCTCTAACTTTCTGGCCTGCTTCCCTTTCTTTTCCACTCTTTCTCAATCTTGGGAGTTTAAAGAGGGGTGGGCTTCAACCCCCAGATGACCCCAGCCAGAAAGCAGGAGGACTGCAGAAGGGTGTTTCACGCTTAGCCTCTTTGACATGGACGTATGGACTTCAACTCCCAGAATGCCTCAGTCGGGAAGCGAGGAGGTAGAGCAGTATTTTCCCAGCTTCGGATTCTGGGAGTTGAAGTCCACCATCTTAAAGGAGCTGAGCACTTGGAAACACTGCTCTGTTATGTGCCCCACTGCACTGGTTGATCCACTACACAGCATCATTAACCTGGATGCTCGGTTAACCCAGGTTCTGTGTTCATACGGTGGCTTTAAACCATATTAAAAGATCCAGCTGAATGCTGACCCACCAAGGAATGCTAACTGGGGCCATTCGTTGCCTGGGGAACCTGAGAAATAAAGTAAGCAGGTCAGGTCTTTGCCAGGAGAGGCTGTCTATCTGTCTTCACTAGCAATAGCTCCTGTTCTGTGGTGGTGCAATGCAGGGAAGCACATTTATAGAATATAAAAAAATATATTTATTATATTTATATAAATATAAATTTATAGAATAGAATAGATTTTTTTTTTATTGGCCAAGTGTGATTGGACACACAAGGAATTTGTGTTTGGTACATATGCTCTCAGTGTACATAAAAGAAAAGATACGTTCGTCAAGAATCATAAGGTACAACACTTAATGATAGTCATAGGGTACAAATAAGCAATCAAATCATACTAGGAAACAATATCAATATAAATCGTAAGGATACAAACAACAAAGTTACAGTCATACCGTCATTAGTGGGAGGAGATGGGTGATGGGAACGATGAGAAGATTAATAGTAGTGCAGACTTAATAAATAGTTTCACAGTGTTGAGGGAATTATTTGTTTAGCAGAGTGATGGCGTTCGGGGGGAAACTGTTCTTGTGTCTAGTTGTTCTGTGTGCAGTGCTCTATAGTGTCGTTTTGAGGGTAGGAGTTGAAACAGTTTGTGTCCAGGATGTGAGGGATAATAACAGGATAACAGAGTTGGAAGGGACCTTGTAGGTCTTCTAGTCCATCCCCCTGCCCAAGACAGGAGACCCTGTACTATTTCAGACCAATGGAGACTGGACTGCCATCTGTCTCAAATGGTGTAGGAACTCCTGCTTGAGCAGGGGGTTGGACTAGATGACCTACAAGGTCCCTTCCAACTCTAATAATAAATCTAAATCAATGGATTTCCAATCTCTTCTTAAAAGCCTCCAGTGATGGAGCATCCACAACTTTTGGAGGCAAGCCGTTCCTCTGGTTTATTGTTCCTGGATGCAACATTCCAAATGGGGTCCAACTAGTGTAGCATCTTTGCAACCAAAGTAACTGGTGTGCAAAACTAGAAAGGGCAAATCAGGGTTAATATATAGAACAGACATTTCCTGCAGGTCATTGGTTTATTTTAAGTGCCCATAGGATAATACTGAATTGGCAGAAGGGATCAGCCTCATTTGGTGGTGTTGGGGGTTGGAATCTGGGGTTCCAAGTAGAACGGGATTGCACAAGAATAAATTGGAAAAAGTAAATATTTATTCCTCAAAGCAAAAGAGTTTGCTTTTAGGGGCAGGAGAAATGGGCTACAGTGGCAAACTTGTATAGGGGGAGCTTGTCCAGGGTATGGAAGTGTCTACATGCTGAGGTGTGTATGAGCGTGTGTGCATGTGTGCATGTGTGCATGTGCGTGCTTGTGAGCATACAGTTCCTCTGAGAGACATAATTTAATTAACTCTGTGTTTGCAGACCTTCTCCTTTGATATGTGGATTAGGTGTAAGTAACTTATTTCAGGGTTTGAGGAAGTTTGCTAATTTGATTAACTTGGAAACACTGATTCTCAGACCATTATGGACTCTGTAAATATTTTAAGGGAAGATTGAAAGAGTATAAAGAATAAAATATATTTGGATATAAATATTCTCACAATGGATTGGTGGGTTTTAGGAATCCAGAAAATGGGTTGACTCTGTAACCAGGTTGAGTAGATTTTCTGGAGGGTTGATTTGATAAGTTTAATTTCTTAGACATGATCCTGAACAGAAAAGTAGGATAGATAGTCCTTAACTTGTGACTGTAATTTAACCCACAATTACAATCATGGTACCTGGCCCAATAGTACTAACTATGAGAGGGAACTTGGAGTCCTAGTGGACAATCAGTTCAGTATGAGCCAGCCGTGTGCTGCAGCAGCCAAAAAAGCCAATGCAATCCTAGGCTGCATTAATAGAGGGGTAGAATCAAGATCATATGAAGTGTTAACACCACTTTATAATGTCTTGGTAAGGCCACACTTGGAATATGGCATCCAGTTCTGGTCACCACAATACAAAAAAGAGACTCTGGAAAGAGTATAGAGAAGATAAACAAAGTTGATTAGGGGACTGGAGGTTAAAACATATGATGAACGGTTACAGGAATTGTGTATGTCTAGGCCAGAGGTCTTCAAACTTGGCAACTTAAAAGACTTGTGGACTTCAACTCCCAGAATTCTCCAGCCAGCTTAGCTGGTTGGAGAATTCTGGGAGTTGAAGTCCACAAGTCTTAAAGTTGTCAAGTTTAGGGACCTCTGGTCTGGACTCTACTCTAATGAAAAGAAGGACTAAGGGAGACATAATAGCATCTTCCAATATCAATGGGGCTGTTACAGAGAAGAGGGGGGGGGTCAACCTATTCTCCAGAGCATCTGAGGGCAGGACAAGAAAAAATGGATGGAAACTAATCAAGGAGAGAAGCAACCTAGAACTAAGGAGAAATTTCCTGACAGAACAATCTATCAATGGAACTGCTTGCCACCAGAAGTTGTAGGTGCTCCATCACTGGGGGTTTTTAAGAAGAGACTGGACAGCCATTTGTCTGAAATGGTATAGGATCTTCTGCTTGAGCAGGGGGTTGGACTAGAAGACCTCCAGGGTCCCTTCCAATTCTGTTATTCCTCCTCCTCTTCTCCACAAGCCATACTCCCTTCAACCACTGATGATGTTCCCTACTTGGGTCATGAAACATCCACAAGAAAACAAGCAAGTTCAGAGAGCACCAAGGACCTCACAGTCTTCGTCTCCTCCTCCTCCTCCTCTTCCTCCTCTTCCTCCTCCTCCTCCTCCTCTCCACAAGCCATACTCCCTTCAACCACTGATGATGTTCCCTACTTGGATCATGAAACGTCTGCAAGAAGACTACCGAGTTCAGAGAAGACCTGACAGTTCTACCCCGTCACAAATATACTCTTTTATTGCTTCCTGGAGCATTGTGCCAATTAGCCAGCCAGTCTCTTCAGACTCATTTAATCTACTTGCCAAACATTGACAGATGCGTGATTCCTGCCTGGTCTGGCACGCCTGCCAAGGAGTTGGCTGATTTTGTTTCATTTGTGAAAGGACTCCGGGCGGAAGGAGATTGCGCCTGGGAGAGTGCCAACCTGAGCCATGCCACAGGTTGGGTCCTGTTTGAGGAGGGGGAGGGGGTCCTGCTTCCTTCCTTTCATCTATGTGTCCCTCTGCAGCTGGAACACCAAGATCATCATTTCCGCTTGCTGAAGGTTGATGATCCCATCACTGAGATTGCGCCACTGGACATTTGGGCTTCAGAGACCAAATATAAAAACCCTCCTGGCTTGCACAAAAACCTAACCATGATTTGTAAGCTCTCTGCTGGGGGGGGGGGGGCTTCCAAACAGAAGCTCAAATCGTGTCCGACTTCCTAAAAAGATGTTCTATTTCTACAGATGGTGGCATTGTCCCTGCAAATATGTCACCCAGTTACACCTGTCTTTTTTTGGGAAGGATATTCCAGCAGCAGGTTGAAGATAGATCAGGGTTGCTTGCATCCCGATGGATGGAGGAGCTGAGGACTGATTGGAAACCAAGCCTTGTAGCGTGTGATGAAGCTGCCAGAGGCACTTGGTGTCCTACACATCTACACATTCCAGAAACAAGGCGAAATTGTACTTGGCACTGTAGAAAGTTAGCACCCATCCCCTCCTAGAAAAAAAATGAAATATCCTAGGAAATATTGAAAAAGGAAAGAATATGTTTCCCTGAATGAGGAAAGGAGAAATGTTTAAATACAAAGCAGCTTCCTGCCCCCACCCTTTGCCAATGGGCCATTAAAGACTGGGCCCAGCTCACACATTCCTCCCACCTAGCCTGGAGTCTTCTACATAACAAAGAACCATAATAGGAATCCCAAAGCCTTTTCATTATACCACATGGGACCTGGGAAGATTACATCAGTCAAGCCTAGGACTTGGGACAGCCAACAAGAGTTGCCCCAGCATGCCCCTGGGGGTCTGACAGCCAATGGAATACATTTCTATATAGGAACAGGAAACAGGGAGGGGCCCAAGAGAGAGTATAAAGCAAGGGACTCAGCATCTTCCCTTCCCTTTTTTCTCTTCACCCACATTTGGAAGCATGTGATCTACCTTTTCTGTACAGGGGCTTATGCCATGTGCTCCTGTCCTCCATTAAACCTTCTTTCCAAGCAATTTCCATGAATCCAGTGTCTTTTTCCCCACTTGGAACTGAACCCAGAAGGACATTTCTGACAACAGCACCAGGGACATCCAGGAAGGAGGGAAGCCCCACAGAGAAGGTGGCTAAGGACGGGGAGGTCTGCCAGCTTCACTGGAAGGAGAGGTGGTGGCATCAAAAGGCGAAGAATATCACTGTGGGCATGGAGGGGATTCAACTCTGAACTGAACCTGGCTGAAGCCATCTTTTGCTGCTTCACAGTTGCCACCTGCTATGGGGGGAGGATGAGGGGGGAATGGCTAGACCCTCTCGTAGACATAATAAAGAGCTCTTCCGTGGGAACCAAGGTCATCCCAACAGGTGGCAGCTTGAGGAGGAACAGGAGTGACCAAGGAGCCCGCCAACTGTTTTGATTGGACAATCATGTGACCGGTTACTCCTGGGGAGGGAAACATTTGCTCTTTTAATTACCGTATACTGTAAACGCTGGAACTTTTTAGAGTTGGTTTTTACTATCGTAGCTGTGCCGATATGACCATACATCCAGTAAACAGGTTCTCTGAGGAGACTTCCTGCCTTGGAGATCTGATTTCTTTGGATGCCGTTACTCGGAATGCTAACAGTCTGCCAATGGGAGGGAGGAAGGAGGGAAGGAAGGAGGGAGGGAAAGAAAGATGGGAGGAAAGGAGAGGAAAGAAAGGGAGGGAGGGAGGGAGGGAGGAAAGGGAGGGAGGGAGGGAAGGAGGGAAAGAAAGATGGGAGGGAAGGAGAGGAAGGAAAGTGGGAGGGAGGGAGGGAGGGAGGGAGGAGGGAAGGAAAGATGGGAGGGAGGGAGGGAAGGAAAGATGGGAAGAAAGGGGAGGAGAGGAATGAAAGAGGGAGGAAAGATGGAAGGAGGGAAAGAAAGATGGGAGAGAAAGAGAGAGGAAACAAGAGAGGGAGGGGGAGGGAGGAAGGAAGGAAGAGATAGGAGAGTGATAGCAAGGGAGGGAGGGAGAAAGGAAGGAAGGAAGGAAGAGATGGGAGGGTGATAGCAAGGAAGGGAGGAGGGAGGGAGGGAGGGTGGAGGGAAGGAAGGAAGGAAGGAAAGAAAGAAAAATAGGGAAGGAGAGGAAAGAAGAGGGAGGGAGAGAATAAGGAAGGAAGGAGAGATGAGAGGGTGATAGCAAGGGAGGGAGGGAGGGGGAAGGAAGGAAGGAAGGAAGGAAGGAAGGAAGGAAGGAAGGAAGGAAGGAAGGAAGGAAGGAAGGAAGGAAGGAAGGAAGTGTAGGAAGTTAGCACCCACCCCTCTCCTAGGAAATGAGATATCCTAGGAGATATTAAAATGTAGGAAATATTATGTGGAACATATCTGGAAACATGCTTTTAAACAAACAAAAGACTCCTCTTGGAAACCCCCACCCCTGCTAAGCTCACATATTCCTCTCACCTGGCTGAAAGTCTTTTGCATGACAAAACCATAATAGGATTTGCCCAAGGCCCTTTCATTCAGCCAAAGCTGGATTAGACAAAAGCCAAGAGCCACCCCAGCATGCCCCTGGGGGGTCTGAGAGCCAATGGGATACATTTCTATACAGGAAAAGGAAATCTAAGAGGTGGGACCCAACTTACACTATAAAAACCAGGAACTCAGCATATCTCTCTCTCTTTTTTCTCTTCACCACACACAACCATGTAAGTTACCTTTTCTGTACAGGGGCTCCTGCCATGTGCTCCTGTCCACCATTAAACCTTCCTTCCAAGCAACCTTCATGAATCCAGTGTCTTTTTCCCCACTTGGAACTGAACTTAAAAGGATATTTCCTTATAACAATTGGCGAGCCAGCTGGATTCCAAGTAACCTCTTCAATGATCCAGGCCTAAATAAATTTATTAGGCCTTGGCCATTGGGAAGTAGGTTTTAAAGGGGTTTTGAGTTCAAAATTCAAGGGCTGCTTGGAAAGAAGGTGAGTACCTACCTCTAAATTTTACTTTAAACCATAGAAAACTGGGAAATGTGTGTTTGCATGTGTGTATGTGTGTGGGGGGTAATTTTTGCTTTTTAATTATACTTTATGGCATATGTAAATTCCAATTTCAATTGAATAGTGTGTTGTCTGGGTACAAATCATTTTAGGGAAAAATAATCATGCTTTTTGTTTAACCAAGTTAATGTATCTTCCTAAATCCTTTGATATTTCCTTCCCCCCCCTTCCCCCCCCCAGCCCTGTTTTGTCTGCTAGCCATTGCAGGATACTCATTTTATGGTGGTTCTTTTCCACTTCTCCAAATCTGTTTTAATTTGTTGCACCAATTTATAATAGTTATCTATATTTTTGGTTTTCCTTACCTAGGGGTAGGATTTTACTTTTCTTTGCCTTAGAACCATGGACTCAGAATTTTGTTGTTGTTTTTTTTTTCTTTCTTTTTGAAGATGGGAACCACATTAGCTTTTTCCCAGTTTCTCAGGTGGTCCCCGTATCCCAAGATATTTTTTTTAAGATGTGCAGTGGTTCTGAGATTTCATTTACCAGCTCCTTTAGGACTCTGGGACCTGGTGTTCTCTTACTGTTTTTGCTTATTTTAACTTTAGTTTACAGTCTGTTTTATTTTTTCCTTTCCAGTTATATTTCTGGTTAGTTGGGTTGCATTTCTTTTTGCAAGAAGACATGCAAATAATGAGTTAAGCAACTCATGGCTTTCTCTGTGTTGCCTTCTCTCCTTAGTGGTCCAACTGTTTCCTTGATTTTTCTTCTTGTTTTTTTTTTATGTATTGGAAGAATCTTTTATATTATCTTTCACTTTGTTGCAAGTCGTTGTTCATTCAAGGCTTTTGTTTCCTGATTTTTCTTTACAGATTCTTGCTATCTGCTGATATTCTGCTTTAGTTATGTGTCCCTGTTTCCATTTTTGTATCTGTCCTTCATTCATTCAATTTGTCAGTGAGGTCTTTGTGCAGCCATGCTGGTGTTTCTTGGATTTCTGGTTTTTTTTTCCTGATTGCTTTTGTGCAATTGGCTTTTATAATCAAGTTTTTTCAGAGTTTACAAAGCTTCTTGAGTTGCTTCTTTCCTTTAAGACTTTCATCCAAGGAATCTTTCTCAAGTTTCTCTTGAGTTTATTAAGGTCAGCTTTATTTTAAAATCTAAGACTTTAGTGTGTTCAATTGTGTTGAATCGTTTTTGTTATGTTAATGATGCAGTTTCAAATCCTTCTACAACTTCTTCTTTGTTTGTAAGTATTAAGTCAAGTATGGACTTAATTATCTCCTCTAGTTCTCTTCTCTACCTTTTGGACAACAAAATTGTCAGTAAGGTTGGTTATTAACATATTTTATTTCTCACTTGGTGCAAAATTAGTTTTCAAAGTTTCCATGCCTTTAATTTCTGTGTCTGCCATAATATTTATATTTAGCACTTCCAGTATCAAAATCAATAGCATCCTTTTCTTGTGCCTTTTTTTATGTATTTAAAATCATTCTCATTTTGTTTTTAATCTGTCTCTTAGAAAAAGCTTAAGAGAGCTGAATGTATAAATTCATTTAGGAACCTTTTAGTTTGCTGCCATTATTGAAGTATATATTTTATAGTCAGCATTCAGTGAAGAGATGGGCCTATAGTTTTATCTGCATTAAATCTGAATCTTATTTTGGAATCAAAGTAATATTTGCTCCCATTCAGGAATGTGGTACCTTTACATCAATCAATACCTCATTATGTAAAATCTTTGTAAAATTCTGCCACTGGCCCACCTGGTCCTGGTGTTTGGTTGTTCTTTTGTCTCTTGATCTGCTTCTGATAATTCCATCATTGATATTCATTCATTTAATAGTTTTTGTCCTTTTCTGGTACTTTAGGCAATTCCATTTTTTCCAAATATTCTTTAATTTTATTTTTCTGAAACTTCTTGCTCATACAGCTTTTCATAATATTGAATTATTTTTGTTTATCCTCATTTGGTAGTATAGAGTTTCTTTCTCATCTACCAGCCTATGTGTCAATGTCTTCTCTTTCTCTGTTTTGATTTGTGTAAGTTCTGTTTAGCGTTTACAGAGCACAGGACCTTCTGTTAGGGAAGGAGGAAGAATGTGTGTGTGTGTGTGTGATTGAAGGGTGGGAAAGCAAATTTTGTTGTTGTTGTTGTCGTTTTTATGTGCACATCCCAAAAGCAAACCCCAGAATTTTCAGTTCTAAATGTGAAGCCCGTGAGTGTGGAGGTCCTAGTACTAGCTGTACAGGGGCGGCTAGTCCTCGCAGATCCCCTTTTTGGATCTGATAAACCTAGAGAGATTCCCTACAGGAAGGGGGCCTTACTTCTACGAGAGAATCGGAAGTCCTTCCCAGAGTTTTTTTAGTCTCTGAAACTGTTGAGCGCGTCACTAGCTAAGCCAAAGTGAACCTTACATTTAAAGGATCATGGGAAGCTCTAGTTCGTGGGTGGCAGAGACCCTTGTGTGGGCTTGGAACCTGGGACGCCAGGAATATATCTGTATGACAGGAATGTGCAAAAAAGTAAAAGCAGGAAACTTGTGTAGAAAATGGGCTTTGCTGAGGGATGACACAGAGAAACAAAACAAAACAAAACAGCCAATTTGGCTAAATAAAGGTACTTAAGAAAACAGAAAAGGAAAAATGTTGAGGTGTTTGTTGTTTCTTCTCTCTCTCTTTTCTTCTCTCTCTTATATGTAACCACGTGGTTTGTTTGTTAAGACTTGTGCCTTCCCTAATTTTAACTGAGATTTATGGCAGGAAGGACTTGTGTGTGTGTCCTGTCATCCTCTTTGTCCATGTTTTTGTGTCTGTGTACGTCTTTGTCTTGTCTTGTGCGCACTCGAGGTAATTGCAACTGTAAAATATCTCTGTTTCCTAGAGATATGAATTTCAAATTGTTAGAAAATTAAAAGCACTGAAAAGAAAGGAAAATGTCTTTGCCCAGTTAGGACTGGCCAACCTGATCTGGGACAAGGAACAGAGTTCAATTTTCCTATTCCTCTCGGTGTTTTTAAGAAAAGCCAAAATTTAAGGGACAATGTTTTAAGTTAATTTACAGGAAAATTCCATTCTCACATTTACTGTATGTACATGCAAACAGTTTTAATATTGCTCTTCTGTGATGTTTAATGGATACCAATTCTCTGCTAAGATGGAAATGTCTGTTCATTTTTTCCCCGGTGATGTCTCCATTTTGTTATAATTGATTTAACTGCGATACTGATGTGTTGTTTGTTTTCCTCAAACCCTGCCTACAAGCTATCTACCCCCCCCCCAAATCTCTAATCCTTTTACAATGCCTCTCGTGGTAGAATTACCAGCAAAAGGGGGAAGGGACCCTGTTCTTATGTCTTTCAGCCCTGCACACATGATCCTGAAGCCTATGGAAGCAGACCAAATGGGCTCAGAAACTGCCTCCAGTAAAGACATTCCATCCATTTGAGCCAGAATTGGGTTTGAATCTAGTCCTCTAGTCATCACAGCAACCAGAGTGGAGCAGATCTTTCCAAGCCTGGCTGACCAGCCTTACCACCAACACCTAAGGCCACCCAGCAGACATGAATGAAAGGACCCTGAGATGGACAAATAAAGACCAAACATCTATTTTCAATCCCCAGCAGACAGCTGAAAAGACTAGGGGGGAGGGGAGGACTTCATTGTAAAGTTTTCTTTCTTTGCTTCTGTCACAGAAATTCATTGTAAAGTTTTTCTTTCTTTGCTTCAGTCACAGAAATTCATTGTAAAGTTTTTTTTTCTTTGTTTTCTTTCTTTCCTTGCTTCATTCACTGAAATTCATTGTAACGTTTCTCTTTCTTGTCTCATCTATATTGTAATCAGTTTAATGTACTCATGTAAGAATTGTATTGGGAGTGGTTGCCACAGTGAGTTCTGTACACTTTAGATTTCTGTCTAGTGGGAGGTAAATTTGTAGCTGCATACACAAACACACAGAGACACGCCATTCAGAATTAGACTGAGGTTATCCCTTTTTCACCTACCCCCACCCAAAGCTGCTTTTAGCTTGCTGGTTTTTTTTTTGTTGTTGTTGTTTTGACTCTTGCTTTGTGGCATTAAAGCCCAGGCAGTCATATCTCCCTGCTAATTCCATGGGGGAAGGGGACAGATCCCCTCAGGCAATTTCCCCACTTGAAGAGCTAGCAGAAAGGATCTTCGAAAACCCAAGGCCTGACTGCTGCCCAGTAAAGCAAGGTATTTTGCACTGGTGGTCTCAGGAGTAAGAGTCCCAGGGCTCATTCTAAAAAAAAAAAAAAGGAAAAGCCTAGATTGCACACTGGCTAACTTCAATTTTGGCTCACAAATCCTAGATGCACTAAAGTAAGAGCTAGGGCAGATTCAAGAACCATCCCTTGGAAATGGGCAGCCTGTGATTTCAAGGTAAACCATGGCTGTGGGAATAGTGTGGGGCCTGTGCTTGCTTGAAACCTGTCTGGGAGCTCATCGAAAGTGTTATCAAACATCTGAACATAATTGGCATGGGAAAAAAAATTGGATACTGTAAATTTATTGCCAGAACTTTTGCCCTGGCCATTGACCATCATGGTTGAAAGCTCTCCTTTTGGGAGCCACTGAAGGAATCCTGCTGCTGCCTCTTTCAACTGCCTTTTTCAACGTCTTCCCCTCTGCATCAGAGAAAATTGAAAGCACCCATAAAATCTCCCTGACCTGATCAATTTGAAGCTTGTGTCAAAACATGTGTTGCACTCACATGTTTTGAAAAAAAAAATGAGGGATTGTAGGAAGTTAGCACCCATCCCTCTCCTAGGAAATGAGATATCCTAGGAGATATTAAAATGTAGGAAATATTATGTGGAACATATCTGGAAACATGCTTTTAAACAAACAAAAGACTCCTCTTGGAAACCCCCACCCCTGCTAAGCTCACATATTCCTCTCACCTGGCTGAAAGTCTTTTGCATGACAAAACCATAATAGGATTAGCCCAAGGCCCTTTCATTTCAGCCAAAGCTGGATTAGACAAAAGCCAAGAGCCACCCCAGCATGCCCCTGGGGGGTCTGAGAGCCAATGGGATACATTTCTATACAGGAAAAGGAAATCTAAGAGGTGGGACCCAACTTACACTATAAAAACCAGGAACTCAGCATTCCTCTTCCTCTCTTTTCTCTTCACCACACAACCATGTAAGTTACCTTTTCTGTACAGGGGCTCCTGCCATGTGCTCCTGTGCACCATTAAACCTTCCTTCCAAGCAACCTTCATGAATCCAGTGTCTTTTTCCCCACTTGGAACTGAACCTAAAAGGATATTTCCTTATAACAGAAGGAAGGAAGGAAGGAGAGATGGGAGGGAGGGAGGGAGGGAGGAAAAGATACCCATCCCCAGCCAGCCATTTCAATGTCAAAAATTGAGCCTGCTTCACCCCTATTTTGCTCCTGAATAAGCACCATGTATTCCCATGTCCATTGCTGTGTCTAGAAGATTGAGGACGGATCCATAATTCAGATTATCTGATGTCCTACAGCTTGGTTTTGTAGGGGGGGGGGAGAAGAAAGCCCAGAACATAAAGGCCAGGTGGCTCCATCCCACCTTAATGGGCTCCCTACACAAAGAGGTTCCAAAGTTTAATATGACAAATTGATTGAGTGCCTTCTCTCTTCTCCCCCCCTCCCCACAATCTCCCAGTCCCATCTGTGATAAAACTGTATAAAACTAAGTCTGGAAGCTGTCTGGGGCCTAGTTAATCTGCTTTTGGACTAAACAATAAATAACCAGCAACGCTTTTGGCCTTTTAATGGTCTGCAGGAAAGTAATGGATGGTTTGTTTACGGCCAGAGGGAGAATGCTCTCAGCTAGTCCATTATTAATGGCCAAACTTTGGGAGACAAAAACTAGAGGTGGGTGGGGGAAATCTTCCACTTTGGAAG